>RCWM02000752.1:0-423250 GCA_003667255.2 Euschistus heros
TAATATCTTTAAAAATATATCTATTCTTGTTTAGACTTTTATCAGTGTTAATGGCTTATGAATAGGGATGTGAATTATAAGCAATAAAATTTGAAAAATATTCATATATACATATAAGCAAATAAATAGGGCAAAAAATGCAATTAAATACCTAAAATATGCAACTATCTGTATTTTTAAGGAAAATTTAAAAAAATGCAATATATACTTGTACATAAGTATAAACACAAGGTTACTATTAGTTCCTATATATAAAACTTTAATTAAATCCCGTGAAATACCAACTGAACATATCAAAATTATTATTAGAATTGAGTCGACACAACTCAGAACAGAGCACTCTACATACATCATGGATTATTATTTATTTACTAAAATATTATCAAGCAAGCGTGTGAATTTCATAGAAAAAAATAACAGCTGGAATCTTGACAACAATGTGAATATTTAATAGTTTCAACAGTTCAAACATTTTTATAATCTCAACTCCTAGAGAAATATGTAGAGTATAGTTCTCTTGACAACTAGTTTGTCAATGTAAATATTTATGCATAATAATTTTTATATCAAGTAAATGGAGACTGAATGTGTATGATTCATTTAGCACTATTACATTTTAACATTAAATGTGGAGGACAATCTGTTTTTATTTCAAAACCATTTTAATAGAAAAATTATTCTATTATTCCCATAAAGCTAAGACCTCAAACCAGACCAAAACATTTCAGAAAAAAATCCTTAGAAAACCTTGCATTGATCATGCATCATCATGGTGCATAAACAAGAAGTATGAGGAAAACTTGTGAGCTAGCATACAAAAAAAATAAAAAAAATTCCATACAAGCACATGTAAAATCACTTTTAAATGACTTTACAAGAAATCAAACCACAATAATGAATAAAATTAACATATCGATACCTGGAGGATACAAAGTATCCCATTTTTTTTTCAATTACTATATTTCTGCATTACATTTACATGAATCAAATAAAAAAAAAAAATAAAAAAAATGTGAATAAATTATCATTATTATTATTAGTTGTTTTTTTTTTCTTTATTGATTAAATTCCCAAAACTGTCAACATAAAAAAATGACAACCAGTGAATGCGACAACAATATGTTTTGTTAAATTAAAAATGTTTTGTTTACATTAACTCAACAATTCACACAATAAATAACAAATGCTCAAATAGAAAAAAATACTCATAACAATGAAATAGAAGTAGTAAAGTAATTTTATTTTTTATCTGTTTTTAATTTTATTGCTAAAGGTTTTGATAGTTAATAAATTATGGTTTCTTCAAGAATAAATAACCTACTTACATAAACAAAAGACAGCAGGATATCATAAAAGTATTAATGTTTCTCATATTTATGAAATAAAAAAAAAATTATTTAAGTAAATTAATGTTATATGTTTTCAAATTTTATTGCTGCAGGTTATAATAGTTAATAAATTATGGTTTCTGAAACAATAAAAAAATTACATAAACTACAGACAACAGGGTATCTCAGTTATATTTAAGAATTAATGTATTCATAAATATGAAATTATAACTATGAAATCAACAAAAAAGAAGTACATAGTAAAGTAATTTAATTTTATATGTTTTTAAATTTTATTTCTGCAAGTTTTAGTAGTTAATAAACTATGCTTTTTGATAGTATAAACAAATGAATCTCATAAAAGACAACAGGATACCTTAGTTATATCAAAGTATTAAGATGATATCTTGTGAATAGTCTGTTAAGTACAATATGTGTTAAGTGTATGAATTTGGGGCTATGGGTATCACCAGAAAGTTATTTTTTTCTCTTTATTTTTGTCTAATGGGATTATTAATGAGGCTATTACAGAGATGAATACTAATTTGTGATTCATTGTGGAAAAATTATGTTTTTCCGATACGATTTTTGCACTTAACGAACTATCACATGTGCCACAGATAGATAATACACAATAAGTAAAAATTATTATTTTTCATCATTTATTAAATTATTTCTAATGCCTGCAGTAATAAAATAAAAAAAATAAATAAAAAATAAAATTATCTTATTTTTTTTTTGTCTTGTTTCATAGTTAAGAATGCATTGTTTTTATATAAGCATTTGTTATGCATAATGTGAATTGATGATTTAATGTAAACAAATAAAGATAATTTATCCACAACATTTTTTACATTATAAATAGCCATTGAACAAATTAAATTAATACAAAAATATAACTTTTTTAAAAATAAATAATAAATTAGAATTAAAAGTAATTAAGCTAGTTTCAATTATCTATTCAAATTAATAATAAATAAATATAATAAATTTATTTATTTACTTAAGGAAAAAAAAAACATAATTTTATTACATTTTTTCTGAAGTAAAATTTAGAAAACTAATCTTTTAAACAAAAATCAAAAGATAATTTTTTAAACACAAATATAGATTATCATGTCTTAAAGAAAGATAAGGGCTTTCTCAGCTTACATAATACCTTTTAACTTCCATCTGGTTATCTTAAATTGATAAACATAACCTCACATCTTGATAAACAACATGAGCTAAGACCAAATAATTCTAATAATTAATAAAAAAATTGTGATGTTTGACTGTTTTAATTTTCATTTTATTTTTTTGTAAGTAATGTTTAGATTGTTGCATTAATAATATAGGATCTATTTAGAAAAAATATTAATTTTTAAATATTTCTGTATATGAATAATCCAAATATGATTATAGATTTGTACAATACCTCTTTGAATGTCCATACTTGATCTTCAAATAAAAAGCAAGGTTTGTTGGGATGCTCTCTGGCAATCTTTTCGAATCTTGTAATTCCATTCGCATTCGTCTTTTTATAGTAGTAGTTTCGCAAGATGATGTTAATTGTCAAATATAAAGCTCTGGTGTAAAATATAATATTTTATTAATTTAATTATACAAATAAATTAATAAAATTTAAAAAAAAAAATAGAAAAGTAATTACTTTAAATCCCTTGGGAGTGTTTTAAATAAAATGATGACATTGCGTATATAATGTTGAGGAAGAAAAAGGGATATAAATGCAAGAGCCCATTTAGATACAAAGCCCAATATATCCATAGAAAGGGCTGAGATTGACTGAGAGTAACTTCAAAGCTTGCCTGATAATATTCAATCAAGGAGAATGTGTTTCATTGGCTGGATCTAACTGATTCAAGGCTGTTAACTCTGTTCCAATTTGCTCCTTCACAGTACTCACACTCACATGAAGTGACCAACTCAAAAGGTAAATCTCTCACATATACTTCTTCACTCACCCCTTCTCTTTTGTTTCATGAGCAAGACAGATAAATGGTTAAGATAGTCTATCAGATCATGACTTTCAAAAAAAATTTTTTTTTCTTAAATCATTTTTTTTTTCTTCTTCAGATGAGATCAAGACATTATCATAAAAGTGAAAAATTATTTTCAAAAGTATTAACAAAAAAAAAAAAAAAAAAAATTAAACTAAAAATAATTAATTGACATGAGCTTATTATTCAGTAGAACCAATTCCTTTAATTAAAAAAAAAAAATTGTAAATAAATTTTTATTGAAAATTGTTAGTTTTAGGAAAGCTTAGAATAGTGTAAACTATACTACTCTGTTTCCCTTGAACTTGTGATGTTTTATCTGAAATATGGGGATTGTAAATAAATATTTTTTATTTACTTTTAATTTTATGTTTATGACTAAATGGCAGTAAAGATAAAATTAATAAATACTATATTTATTAAATAAACAAGGTTTTTAATAAATAAAAAAAGGTTTAACAACTAAACCTTTATTTTTAAATACAATGTTATTTCATTATTAATCTCGCATTATTTTTTCTCGAATTATAGAATGCAAAAAATCAGTTTTCTCCAAAGTTTTTATTATTGTCAAGGACCGTTTAAAATATAACAAAAGCATGATGAACAGAAAAAAAAATTCTACCAAATTATGAGCTTATCTAGTATAAATTTTTAAGAATGATTTTTTTTTTCTTTTAATAATCTTTTTAAAATTAAATTTTTATGTTGAATTTTGGAGTAATTTCAGTTTTTATATTCTTTAATCAGGTATTATTGGATTTATAAAAGCAGCTTTCTCCCAAGTTTACACTGTCAGGAAACATTCAAAATATTAAGTAAAGCATGTGAAAAAAAAAAAAAAAAAAAATTAAAGGAACTTATTCTACTGAATTATAAGCTCATATCAATTGTTATTAGTTTAATTATTTTTTTATTTTTTTCACATGCTTTTATTTATATTTTGAATGTTTCCTGACAATATAAACTTGGGAGAAAACTATTTTTATAAATCACATAATACCTGATTAAAGAATATAAGTTACTGAAATTACTTCACAACCCAAAATAAAAATTTAATTTTAAAAAGATTATTTAAAGAAAAAAAAAATTGTCTTAAAAAATTTATACTAGATAAGCTCATAATTTGGTAGAATAATTTTTTCTGTTCTTGTTTGTTATATTTCAAACATTTCTTGACAATAATAAAAACTTTGGAGAAAACTGATTTTTTACATTCTATAATGCGAGAAAAAACAATATGAGATTAATACTGAAATAACTAACTTTGTATTTAAAAATAAAGGTTTAGTTGTAAACCTTTTTTTATTTATTAATAAGCCATTATAATTTAATAAATATAATATTTATTAATTTTATCTTTGGTGCCAATTAGTTGTAAAGATAAAATTAAAAGTAAAAAGCTTCCTTAAGACTAATAATTTTCACTAATAATATATTATCTGTACTGGTGATGGACGTCAAAATTTTGAACAAAACATCATAATTAAATAAATAATATTTTTTTAATCCTGAAAGAAAATAAAAACAAAAGAAAGTAGTAAATAAATTATATACAATTTTAATAATAAATAAATAATAATAAAAAAAATAATAATGAACTAACAGTCCAGCTAGAATTTAAAAAAATGATAAGTGAAAAAAAAAATTGGAAAACTTTTATAGGATAAAATAAAAACCATTTAATAAAATGAAATATGTACCAGACACTACAGTCAGAGTTGAAAGTATTTGTACACCTGTTTTACATCATAAGGAATGACAAATATTGGCATTATTTAATGGGATTGATTTAAAATGATTAGTTACTATAAGTTGATAACACTTTTATCAATAAATATATTTTTGAATTTAAACAAAATAGCGTATTAAGAATTATTGAAAAACTACACTAACAACATGAGTCGAAGTATTCGTATGCTTAGCCAAATTTATATTTAATACTAACATTTGATAACAATTAATAATTTTTACATTAAATAATATTTACTAGGGCCAGCTTTGGCTTTTAGTATGCAATCTATGTGCTATGGTATTGAATTCACTTTTTTTGTGTTTAAAGACACTGTAATTTAGTAATAATAAGGTTCTTTAAATTTTGATTGAAATTTTAAACACATCTTTTTCCAACTTGATCCTTTTAGTAATCCCACAAATGCTCTAACGGGTTAATGCCCAGTGATTGAGAAAGAGTGACCATCCACTTAGGTGAATTGTACTGGATCCGCATTTTGGAATTCCAAGCTGTAAGCTTGAAATCATTATCCTGCTAAAAAATGTAATTGTTTTCAACCCTAAATTTTTCAGCATTGATTGGTGGATTTGTTCTTATTATGTTGACATATTTTATAGGGTACATTGTGACATCGATAAATTCAAGTCCCCACTCCATCAGCATTTAAATAACCCCATACCATAAGACTTTCCTCCATGCTTAACAGTTTGAACTCTATTTCTTATTTCCATTGCTGTATTTTTTCTATCCATACTTTTTGGCCCATCTGTGGATTAAGAATTTCAATTTTACACTCATTGGTAAATATAACCCTATTCCAAAAGTCACAATAATATTTTTTGTGGTCTTTGACCCATTCATATCTTTTTTGATCTAATGGTTATTAATGGTTTTCTCCACTCTCTTGTTTCCCTGTTTCAGACAAATGCCCATCCACTACTTCAGGGGTAATAATTCTTGTTTTGTTTTTTTAACTTTCCTTGTGATGTCTTTCATATTTTGAGCCAACTTTTCTTGTACATCCTGTTTTCTCTTTTGACTCATAAGTTTTTCTCATTACATACCTTTTATAGGTCTGTTCACTATTTCGACGATTTCCCTAAGTGGCTATAGCTCACTATATAGGCGCAATATAATCTGTAGTTTCTATTCAGTCATCTGAATTCACGCTCCATTTTCAATTTACGAACAGCAAAAATAATCACTAATAAGAGTTACACCTTTACAAATAACATCTAGGTAAAGATTGATTGTAGGTAATTCTTAGACTATTAAGACAGGGGGTGGAAACAAATGTTAAATTCTAGTGTACAAATACTTTTGACTGTTTGATATGAGTGCGTCTTACAGTAATGTATAAAGTATTAAGCTTGATTCAGTCAATTTTCTCATGAAAATATACCAAATCTATTCTATAGTTATGAATGCAATATTATATATGTTTAAGTTGAATAGAAATTAATAAATACAAAATTAAATGGAAGAAAATAAAACTAATACTATTGTAGGACTACTTATGACTCTTGACTGTACGTAAATTGAATAACAAGGACAGAAACTGGAGACAAGTACTAAACAATAGATTCAATTTAGTAGGAATAGCAAGTGGCCATTTATTGTTGGTTTAAAATACGTTAAAAAACATTGTAAATGAATGATTCCAGTAAAACATGCAATGAATTGTTTCCGATCAAATTAAAAATAATTAACAATTTTCAAAATCATTTATTTCCATGGAAAGTTTTTAATATAACCCCCTACACAGAAAAAACCCCCATAAATAATAAAAAATAATAATAGTCCAACAAAACCTAAAAAAAATAATTCTTTAAAACAAAAAAATAGAAAATTTCATAGATAAACATTAAATTAAATTTAAAATAAATATTGAAATTATTTACACCTTTTACAAGTTTACTTAAACCTTTTCAAGAATAGTTTAATAATTTTCTAGTTATGTTTAATCCATTTCCACATTTATTTTATCTTTTTATTTTAACTTTTCCATTTATATTTACACTTTAGCATTCATAATTATACATTTTCCAATTATGTTTAATCTTTTTCCATTTTATTTTAAACTAATAAATTAAATTAAATATGGTAGAAGATTATTTATTGCTTGTATTACATGAGTTATTTATATATGACAGTTCTTAATATATTTGAGTAGAGACCCACTTCATATTGGTACTGACTTGTATTTATTATTAGTCTCTATATTTAGTTCTTATTATTCAATTTACTTAATCATTTCAATTATTTTATTTAATGTCTTTTTTCTATAAAAATTATCTTAAACATATTTGAATGTCAGTTTTTAATTTAAAAAAAAAAAAAAAAATTTAGTTGGACTAATTTTTTTTGTATCAATTAAAGAGTTCTATAGAAACAAAGATTTGTTATTACAAAATTTTAATTTTATTGAATATTCTTGGGAATGATTTATAGCTCTGGCTTTTACTTAGATTATTTAGTTTTATATATATCTTTTTCCAAGTTTACTTAAAACCTTTTCTAGAATATTTTAATAATTTTCTAGCTATGTTTAATATTTTTCCACATTTATTTAATCTTTTCCAGTTTTATTTAATCTTTTTCCATTTTTTATTTACTTTTCCATTTATATATCAACTTTCGCAATCATATTTAAACATTTTCCAATAATGTTTAATCTTTTTCCATTTTATTTTAAACTAATCCATATATACAGGGTGTTTGGAAGATCGTTGGCCAAAAAATTATCTCGGGTAGGGAGGTTCATTTTGAACCTATTTAAGGTCACTTACCTATATACAAAGTCGGTTTTTTTTTTATGAATTTTTTTGTAAAAATGGCCAAATCCAAACATTTATGCCTTATAACTCCACTGTTTACTGATATATCAACGCCATTTTTTTCCCTATAATTACTAATACATTGTCTGTGCAAAATAAAAAAGATATGGTGCAAAAAACAAATACCAAAAAAACGGGAGATCGTTAAATCTTGTCAAAGGCAAAAATAAAAATTACGAACTTCAAGTTTAGGTTCAATAAAAAAAAAAGTAAGCGCAACAGCCAAATCCAAATTGTTTTAAATCTCTCTCTCTATTCAATACTCTATAAAAAAATTCCATTTGCAGGCATGCAGCACATCTATTTTTTTTTATTTTTTATAAAGTAGCATAGTTTAAAGTGCATATTTTCTTTCTTTCTCGGAATTTCGATTTTATCAGAGTAAACTTTATCTACATTTTTGTAAACAATAATCAGGGAACAAAATTAAACTAATTTTAAATTATTCATAAATTGAATTTGTAGAGTATCACAGGTATTGCTCAAAATGATCTCCACTATTTTTAAGGAAGGTTTCTATTCGAGATAATTTTTTGGCCAAAGATCTTCCGAACACCCTGTATTTCACCCTTTTCCATATATTTTTAGACTTTTTCCCATTTATGTTGAACCATGTTCCATGTGTTCCAATTTTATTTAAAGTTTTTCTGAATGGGATTAGGCCCCTAAACTTTTATGGGAAATTGAAAAAAAAAAAAAATCATTAAAACGCATTAGAATAATGAATGATTTATTTTATTATACTCTCCAATTTCACATAAAAGTTGAGGGGCCTAATTCCATTCAGAAAAACTTTAAGTAAAATTGGAAAATAGTTGAACATGAATAGAAAAAGACTAAAAATATATGGAAAAGGGTATATATTATATAGATTAGTTTAAAATAAAATGGAAAAAGATTAAATATAACAGCAAAAAAATTAAATAAATGTGTAAAAATTATTATTCATAACTAGAAACTGATTAAACTATTCTGGAAAAGGGTTAGGTAAACTTGGAAAAAAATATATATAAAACTAAATAATCCAAGTAAAGTCAGCCATAAATAATGCCCAAGAATATTCAATAAAATTAAAAAATTGTAATAACAAATTTTTGTTTCTATAGAACTTTTTTAATTTATAACAAAAAAATTAGTCCAGCTAATTTTTTTTTTTTTTTTTTTTTTTTTTTTTTTTTTTAAAGTAAAAACTGGCATTGTTAAATAGAAAATAAAGGAAAACTGTCAATAATGCGACAACAGATCAGAGGATCTTATGTTATTACATTTATCTATTTATTGTTATTGTTTAGGATTTATTTCATAAGATTTTCAATGTAATGTTTAAAATCCAATGATAATAAACATAGATGTCAATTTTTGAACATAGCAGTTAGCTTCTAAACGGAGATTGTGTTGAAGAATACTACTTTTTGAGGTGAATTTTTTGGGCAGATGAGTCTCTTTTTACAGGGAAAGGCATTACTACCGTTCCATGTGGAGTATCATTAGTTTATTCATCTTTGTATTGCTGTCGAATAGTGTTGACAAATCATAGTTTGCCCAAGAGATTGAATGATGAGATTACGAAGATTTGTTGTAACTCACAGATTTGAATGCCGATTTGTGTGTGGGTAGTAGGGACCTATAATAGTGCAAAACTAGAGTTTTAGCCGCCAATGGGCATTAGGAGCCGAGAAAAAAAATAAAATATGAAAATCACGTTTTATTTTTTTTCTCAGCTCTCAGTCAAGATAGAGAAATGATTCTTTCACGTTTAATTGCAGTTATGTAAGGTTTATGATATAAAAATACTTTCGTTATGCTCAAGACACCACCCGGCTTTAGGGTGCTCAAAAACTCTAAAAAAATGACAAAATTCCAAAGAAATCCGCTGTAAATCAGTGGAAACTTTTTTTTAATGAAAAACTGACCTCAAATCTCGATTTAACACACCATAAAACCATAAATATGTGAAATTTTATCAAAATCAAAAAATATTGATTTTTTACCCCTTTCGAGGAGGTTAAAATTTTGAAGTTGAGATTTCATCAACATTTTCTACCCGCCATAACAACTGCTGTGTTCAACCGATTGCAATAGTAATAGCATCACTAGAATCAGCATACATTCTGCTTTTTATCCATGCCTATAACATTGGATTTACTCCCGATTTTAGTGGACAAAAACTGATGTGAATGAAAAAATCCAAGGTCAGCTATAACTTGAGATATTTTAATAAGGGGAAATCCTACAACCTCCGGATATGGGCTAAACTATGCAGTTTTAAGGCTTCTAGATGACCTTAAAATTTTGTTTTAATCGCTTGCGAAATATGTGAGATAGCGCAAATCATTTACATTTTTTCAGAAATTGACAGCCCCTTGCCTTCTAAAATCCTACAAAATTTTAAAGGTAAAAAAAAATTATTTTTGATTTCGACAAAATTAAGTTTCTACATGTTTTTTGAGATGAGGAATCTGAAAATAATATCAGTTTTTAGTTAAAAAATTTTCCTCACCTATATTATATTATTAAAACGTTTTAAAATGACATATTTTTATTTCAAATTGCATAGAAATCCTAATTTTGATGAATAATCTAAAATTAATATCAGGTTTTGGTTTAAAAAAATTTATATATTTTTTAAATGGTCTTATTTGAAATTTATTGTGTAAAAACTAAAATAATAATAGAAAAAGATCATTTTATATCAGTCTTATTTATATAATATAGGTGAGGAAAATTTTTTAACTAAAAACTGATATTATTTTCAGATTCCTCATCTCAAAAAACATGTAGAAACTTAATTTTGTCGAAATCAAAAATAATTTTTTTTTACCTTTAAAATTTTGTAGGATTTTAGAAGGCAAAGGGACTGTCAATTTCTGAAAAAATGTAAATGATTTGCTCTATCTCACATATTTCGCAACCGATTAAGACAAAATTTTAAGGTCATCTAGAAGCCTTAAAACTGCATAGTTTAGCCCAAATCCGGAGGTTGTAGGATTTCCCCTTATTAAAATTTCTCAAGTTATAGCTGACCTTGGATTTTTTCATTCACATCAGTTTTTGTCCACTATAATCGGGAGTAAATCCAATGTTATAGGCATGGATAAAAAGCAGAATGTATGCTGATTCTAGTGATGCTATTACTATTGCAATCGGTTGAGCACAGCAGTTGTTATGGCCGGTAGAAAATGTTGATGAAATCTCAATTTCAAAATTTTAACCTCCTTGAAAGGGGTAAAAAATCAATATTTTTTGATTTTGATATAATTTCACATATAAGGGTTTTATGGTGCGCTAAATCAAGATTTGAGGTCAGTTGTTTATGAAAAAAAGTTTCCACTGACTTACAGCGGAGTTCCTTGGAATTTTGTCATTTTTTTTAGAGTTTTTGAGCACCCTAAAGCCGGGTGGTGTCTTGAGCATAACAAAAGTATTTTTATATCATAAACCTTACATAACTGCAATTAAACGTGAAAGAATCATTTCTCTATCTTGACTGAGAGCTGAGAAAAAAAATAAAACGTGATTTTCATATTTTTTTTTTTTTTCTCGGCTCCTAATGCCCATTGGCGGCTATAACTTTAGTTTTGCACTATTATAGGCCCCTACTACCCACACACAAATCGGCATTCAAATCTGTGAGTTATAACTGCAAACGTCCCCTTGTAAGTTAAAAATATATTCTCTTGAGATGAACCATCTTTTATTGTGTAATATAGTTTAATTCACCCCATCTATTAACATTTTTCTGTAGTAAAACAATGATTGCAAATGAGAAAACGAGAATAAATAAAAAAAACTAGAGAACACTTTCTTCCACCGATGCTTTCAATTATTAAATAATAGATACAAGTTAGTAGGAGAAGTAAGTGGTTGGTTTAAAACACATTTAAAAAATTTCACAATAAAAAACATAAGAAATATGAGTAATGAATAATCTCCTATCATATTCAATATAATTTTAAATTTGCAAAATGAATTGTTAATTTCAATCAACCTTTTTTAATATATACTAA
The DNA here is from genome assembly GCA_003667255.2 of Euschistus heros. NCBI lineage: Eukaryota > Metazoa > Arthropoda > Insecta > Hemiptera > Pentatomidae > Euschistus > Euschistus heros. The sequence continues at coordinate 11,908 of RCWM02000752.1, forward strand.
AGAAAAAAAAATATCAGCTAAAACCTACAAAAATTATTAATCCTTCTGCACTATCATTCATATCCTCTACTGTTATTAAAAAGTTTTTAAACTTTTGTTGAAAAACCGATAAATAAAACAAAAAATATGGAAATTATATTTTGGAAATCGAAAAAATACATTTTAAGAAACAAGAGACACATACAACAAATATTACATAACAGTAAGCAGAAGTAGTCAAAATGATGTAACACATTAAATATTGTCAAAAATGAACATTCCTATAAAAACATGCATGAATTATTTCCAACCGAAATTAATATGATAAACAATTTTCAATATCAATGATTTTCATAATTTTTTTTTTCAATATATGTAAAAAATAATTAGTCTAACCTTAGCTTGTAAAATTACAATGTTATTAAAAATTATTATTATAATAGAAAAAACAACAGTAAATTGAATAAAAATATTGATATTATTAATGTAAATTTAATAACAAAAAAGTAACCTGTACCATTGAAACCTATAAATAACTGAAACTACTGACAAGTTACTAAAGAATAGATACAAGTAAGTAGGAATAGTCAGTAGATCATTGCTCCTGATCTGAACCGCAATCACAAAGGTCATATATAAATAGTAATACTCAATTATCTCCAACAATATTTAATACATTTAACAATTTTCCTTGTCAAAATCATTATTTTTAATAAATGCCTAAAATAATAATACAAGGTAAAATAATAATCATACATTTTATCAAAAAGATTTTGGGCAAACTTCTTTAGTAAAATTATGAATTGATAAAATATTTGCCACTTCTATAATATTTAGTTAGTTAGAGCATTATTTTCAAATGTTAAACTTTCATCATTAGTTCTAAAAACATCAGAAATTTTATTCAGATATTATATTCGTTATATCGATGCAAAAATGTAAGATTGGAAATCGAATGCATGATGGTACTCAGCAAGGGGAGGATACAAGTAAAACTTGCTCCAAATTCAGACAAGAAAGATGTGATAAAAAGAATGGGAAAGGTGTTCAGGTAGGTTTTCCTATTCCTACTGGAGAAACTGCTCACCATTTTCGACTTATCCAACATTTAATAAACATATACTCTAAGATGCCAATTAATTACAAAAAACTCATTTACATGACAATAGGCTTTGGGGCTCCACTAAAACCATACAATTTGTATTGTACCCAATCCTCACAATCCAAAATTCTTAATGCTCCACAAATAAAATTATACATAAAGACCTTAATGTTCCTGATTAAGGCCAAACCTGATTACCTATTTTTTCATAGAAAAGTTCATAACTATTCAAATCCACTAGTCTCTCAACTTAAAAACAAAAAATTAATATTTTGTAGGACTGCCCTTAGCTTATTACTTCCCAGGGTCTGTTGTGCATTGAGGTCACAGAAGTCAGAATCTTGGACCATTCTTCGATGATACGCTTCTTAAGCTCTTCCTTGGAGTTTATTGGATTCTTCTTTGTTGCCTGTTTAAATGATCCCAAAGGTGCCCAGTAGGGTTCGTCTCGGGATAAAGAAGAGGTGGATTGACTAATTTAGGGCGATTGTAAAGGCACCAAGTTTGGGTTATCGGGCTTGTATGTTTAGGGTCATTGATGTATTAGAAATGGAACTTACCCTTCAGTCCCAAGCTGTCCGCTCTTGGTATTAATTTTTTTTCTTTTGTCAAAATGTCACATTACATTGCTGCATTCATTTACCCATCAATGAAAGCCAACTTCCCCACACCATCAAACAGCTTCCTCTGTGTTTCGCTGTAGGATATATTTTTTTTTTTTTCTCCGACTGTGTAATTACTAAAAAGCATAGAAAATTAATAAGAGACAAATAATCATTATTATTTTCAAATATCAATCTAAATTGTGATCATTTTTCAAGAAATATGGGTGTCCAGAAACTTCAGTTACTAACTGTACTTATTACATTACACAGTAATTATCTATATGGTGATAGGTCTTAGTCACCATCATCTCTACCAGATCTTCATCCATCTTAGTCTCCTAAGCTTCTTCCCCATCATTCGGGCTCTTCCTCGATCATCTCTACGCCCTTCGGCATCTGTCCCTTCACCTCTCTACAATCTAACAGACCCCATCTTCTTCCAAGCCATATTAAAGATCCACTCTCTCCCTTTCACTTTTGTCTTTCTTAGTATGAATATTTTATTTCTTTGTTCGAAAACTTGAAAGGTGTTTGAGGGCGCTTTTGCCGACAAAATACTAAGCATGTATTGAGGTGATCCCAAATTGGATGCCCGGAAGGTTCAGCCCCTAATCCCTACTTTAGAGGCTTTTAGAATTTGTATAAGAAATAACTACATCAAAGGGTGCCAACCAGCTTCCACTCTCAAATTATAAACATCATTTTTTAATCGTGTACCAATAATACACAGCATTATATATCAATAATAATCACAAATGTGACTAATTTGTATTGATTATTTGCTCTTGATGTTCTGAATGAACCAGACAAGCAATTTTTATTTATTTATCTTTTGACTTAATATTAATTTTTAAAAAAAATTCAATTATATTACAATGACCTAAATCCAATAGAAGAAAATAATTAATGGTTTATTTAGGATTAAGGGAATATAAATAAGATATACACAATTTTTATTTATTTATTAAATTTACTCGATTTAGTGCTCGTAGAATCAAACCATGCATTTATTTGATGACCACTAAAACTATGAAAAAATAATTACTAAGCCGGAATGAAAATTTATTTACAATTGTACTCGCTACAAAACAAAACAAATTATTCTATTGATAAAAGAACAAACAGCAAAATGAACAATTAGTTTCTAACTATTGCACATTTAAAATGGATTTTCAGAGACAAATATTGAATACATCAGTTTAACATTGTTGTTGTGTGTGTGTGTGTGTGTGTATATATATATATATATATATATATATATATATATATATATATATATATATATATATATATATATAATATACATAAACAGAGATTTAGAAGTAATTAAATATATTGACAAGACATGTATATTTGAAGTTAGGACATAAACATATATTTATGAAAACTAAATATAAACTTAAATGATAATATAGAAAAAAAAAAAAAAAAAAAAAAAAAAATTACATAAGTGCACCAAAAATTTAATTTCCTAAATTAAATTCTTTAAAAAAGCTATTAAAGAAAGTGATATATAATATATAATAACCACTAAAAAATATATTTGATCATCAAGATATATTAAAATACCTCGTAAAAACTAAATTATATCACTTTATTTAACCGCCGAGATGAGCAAATTAGGTATTTAATAAATTATTATAACTATATTTTATTTGGACAAATTTGAAAAAAAAAAATAAAAAATAAAATAAAGACAAAATAATATATTTACAGTCACAAATTTAAAAAAAAAAGAAAAGAAAAACTACGTTCGTCTAAAACACAACCAAATTATCTGACTTTAAAAACTATATAAGTCATAGAAACAATTACAAAGTCTAAGGGCTCGTATTATAAAGGGGGGGGGGAATCTAATTTGATTTGAAGAAAACTAAAGTTTTAAAAGTTTGTTATTTAGTTCCGAAGATGTTTTCAATAATAATTAACAAATCGAATTTAACATTTATCTCATCAACTATTTTCTATAAGCTATTGTTCATTAACTAACATGTATATATATTATTAGTAATATATATGTATTATTTTTTTTTTTCATTTAATGGAAAACCCCACTTTTTTTTTTTTTTTTTTTTCTTTTTACAAATCCATATAGATACATACATCTTTATAATACTTGCCCGAACTTGATATAATTTACAAAAAAAAAAAAAAAAAAAATCATAATTTTTTTTAAAAAACAATATTGGTTTAACTACAAATATTAAAATAAGAATGACATAAAATTCTTAATTTTACAGACACTCTAATTCGTTTCACAGAAAAATTAATCTTTTTTTTATTTATAATCGGAATAATGATTCTTCATACTTTATTATTAAGTAAATATATATATAAAAAAAAAAATTTTAAATTTAAGAAAATGATAACCGGATTGATTATAGATTGATTATTAGAATAGACACAGCTATCACAGAAATATGAAGCTTCACAGATCAAGTTAGCAGAGTATATCCAGTATACCAGAAAAAAACAACATAAGTACGACACTAGACAGCCAAGTATCATCAATTGCACTCATAAAATGCAAGTCATATCTCAATTTTGTCGAAATTGAATTACAAAAGAAAAGAAAAAAAAAAAAAATAAATGTCACTTTACGACTTTGTAGTAAATAGACACATTTTGAGAAAACTTACAGTTATAATTGAGATTAAAAAAAAAAAAAAAAATGTTTTTTCTTGTTTCAAGGTGTCAAAAAGCAATTGACGATGACTAGATATAAACTATAAATAGGATCACATTACTAAAAGGTTGGATTAAATTGAAAAACAATTAGTTTAATAAATCAATATCAATAAAGAAGGTGAGGAGATACTTCGAAAGATATGCTGACGCTTTTTAGACGCTTCAACATTATGAGTAAATTTTTTTCTCCCCTTATAATTAAACATTACCACCGACGGAACTGAATGTTGAATCTTGGTATTAATTAATAAAAAAAAATTTAAAACTAAATTATGAGAAAAAAAAAAAACAAAACAAAAAAAAAAACTAGCTATTATTTGGGCTCTTAATCAGCTTCACTATGTATTTGAGTATAATTTACAGCTGATGGGAATTAAGTGGGATACCTTTCCGCTGCTTAAGATTTATTAAACGTTTGAAAGATTAAAAAAAAAATCTACAGTTCTCAAAATGATAATTTTTAAAATAAAATTATATACCCATGAAAAGCTTCAATACCTTTTCAAGAAAAACATAAGATGTAAATTAAAATGTTGAAAAATTTTATTTTAAGGATACGAGAAAATAGTACATTCTATAAAACAAACAACTTACCAGTATTTCAAAATCTATGAAGAAATCGAATCTTAAAAAGTAACTCGATGAATTGTCTGTCCCTTCTCAACTAGCTATGTATTATTTTTAAAGATGATTTTGAATCAAACACAATAATAATTTTTATATAAAACTATTTGACACTTTGTGGAAAAAAATTATTACAATAATAATGTATTTAACACAGCAATTTTATAAATATTCAATTCACCCAACTCGTTAATTAGCAATTTATGTAACAAAATACTTTCTTATTTGTAACCATTGTGAATAAAATTGCTGTGTGTTATTCTCTATAATATATATATATATTTTTACGAAAATGATCTACTCCAGTTGAAAAACAAATAGATCCAAAAATCAACCAAGGCTGAGGAGAGTTAATGAGTTTATTTTAGGGAAAGGTATTTTTATTTTGGTTTATAGCTTCATATCACCAGCGACGATACTAGAATACATATGCTTATCCAGCGGAACGTAGGTAGACCCTTGCCTGAAGTACAACTTGTCCGGCACATCGTCGGGGTTGAAACCCTGGCGCTGAAGTTGACCCTTCATCAGCTTAAATGTGCCGGTCAACTCCATAGCGGATAAGACCCTTAGGAATAGAGGCCTTGCGTATTGCGGTAGCGCTTTGTCCAGAGCTAGCGCAAACTTTGGCATGTCTAGTTCATTGCCTGGGTCGACTACAGCAGCCATACCAGCCTTTCCTTCCAGTTCTCCAACCTAGGGTATACATATATTTATTATTATATCACAATTTTCAACAAATTTCCTTAATATATATATATATAAAAAAAGATTATTTCAGTTTAGATCAGGGAAGCAAGGAAACATTAGATAGTACAGTAGAGCGTCGATTATCGAAACTAATGTTGTCAGGTGTGGTTCGGATAATTGAAATTCATTTAAAAAAAAATTATTATGTGTAAACAGCATCTTCCAATAGTTCACTTTTCGCTCTTTTCAAAGTTTTACGGTTCAAACTTCCCATCTCTCTGTAAAGTATGGGGTACCTGATAATTGATTAAGAATTATATTTCATTCCTGTTATTGTTGATTTACCAACCTTGAAATCGATAGTTTCACAGTTCAATGGCTAATCTGATTCACTTTTTGTTAGTATCGATGGTGACATGTAGTTTTTACAACAAAAAGTGATCACAAACGCGATGTACACCTCACAAAGAACGATTTAAGACCTAAGGTGAGATCTGTTACCAACCAAATGATTAGGAAGATATTTAGAGAAACAAATGGAATGGTCTAATTAAGTATACAGTTCTCAGTAAACAAAATAGGTATGTATAGAAGTTCATTTTTTGCAGTATCGGAGAAATAAATATAGATATTTTATCCCTTATGGACATTCATAGAAAAATAATTTTGTTTTTCATTTAATTTAATTTTAAAATAAAATTAATTTTAACAATACAAATAAGTAATTAGATGATCAATTTAATTAAAATTCATTAAAAAAAAAAAGTTTTGTTAATTGAATGTTCCGATAACTGATGTTTGGATAATCGACACTCCACTGTACTTTTTTTTTTTTTTCCGTATAGGTATATATTTACATTCAGGTGAGATAGGTATGTACAATCATTATTCCGTTATAGATAATATACGTTTATGATAAGTAAACTTGGTAATGTAGTTCTTAAACAAAGTCTATACAAGAACCACTACGTGTTGAGCTGGAATTTTTGTTATTGTTTGTTTGTTTATTTCGTTTAACGTCACTTTATGCTGCAATGGCTAATTGGATGATGCTGCGGTGGGAGTCCTAAATTTTGCCTATCCAGGCATAATTAGGATAGGGATCTACATACGACATCGCACAGGCTCGGGACCCCCATTTTACGTCCCTTCCGAAGGACGGCATAGCTAAGGATTTTTTACTCCCTTTAAAAAATCCTAAGGTCATCTGCCAGGCTGCGAACCCGCGATCTTGGGTTTAGTAGGTTGCTATGCTAACCACTACACCACAGGTGACCCCCAAATTTTTGTTATTAATGAATCGCACTAGACTCTAGTGTGACCCTGAAGTAGAAATGCAATATTAAAAATAATAATCAAATAAGAGAAATTAACAGGGTAACATACTACAAATATCCAGAAGAAGTTATCTCTGAAAAATATTCCCAACAAGAAAGGATACAAAAAGCTCGTAAAGGCTTAGGGTTAGGGCAAAACCTTTATCTCTAAATACAAAAATTAAACATTACAACAAAGTGATTTAACTAACAATGTTACATGTCAGCGAAACCTTTTCACTTAACAGGAAAACAGAAATGGAAAATTCAAAAAAAAAGAAGAAAGAAAAATAATTAGGAAAAGTCTGGGATCAAGACGGACCAAAAACGGATATAGATTACAAAAAAATTACAGAGAAAACTGAAAAATATTTTAACGTTGAGACCAATATGAGGAAAAGATTTCTTAAATTCTATGGTCACATAATGAGGCTTCCCGATTATAGACCTAGAAAAATAATAGTAAAATATGTAGCATCTCTTGTCAATGGAGAAGAGAAGGATCTATCCAAAATGTCAAAAAAGACTTCAAATCAGCCAAAATTACTAATGAAGAAATAGAAAAAATAAACAATTTTAGAGTAAAAGTTGAAAAATGGGAGGTTAAACCAGAGACAAAAGCTCCGAGAACTACAACAAAATGGAGTGAAGAAAGAAAAACTGAATTTTCGCCAAAAAAAAAAAAAAAAACTGGTGGGCAAATAAAAAGAACAAGAAGCCCCAAAATCTTTACTTAGTATCTTCCACCTTGGGAGTTTTATGAGTAATAATAATAACGTTAATTTTTTTTATTAATTAGTAACAATAATAACTGTTATGAGAGGTAACAGACAGCTACACTCTTAAAATCCAAATAGTCCCTGTGAAAATATATACCATGTATAGAAAATTTTTTTTTTTTAATTCGATAAAGATCCTAAACTTTCAAAAAACATTGCAATGATTGTTCTTTCCCATGAAAATTATTTTTTAACTTAAAAATATCTCCTTCACAAATAAAGCACAGCAAATAGAGCATCTTTGACAATTTTAGCCACCGACTAACAGAGCCAAAATTCAAAATAATCAACAGGAAGAGAAAGAGTGTCCTTTAAAAAGTGAAACAAATAAATTGATTTTCAAAAAGACAACAATTAGTTCATCTGGAAGCAGAGGCCAAATGATAATAGAAATGGAAAATCTAAAAAAAAAGAAGAAAGGAAAATAATAATAAGAAAAATCAAAAATCATTAGATCGGGCAGATCTGAAACTAGTATCCTTCACTAACTATGGGTGATTTTTTCATTAGCATTTGTTTTTCATTGGAATAAATAGATAAGAAGGCCAAACCAATTTTTGATACAATTATATATAAACAAACCTGATGAGGTTAATGGTTAATGTAATAGAATGATAAAAGAACTGACCAGACTTAGGTTAGAAAAGATGATCAATGAAAAACTATGCTAGGTGCAAAATGATAACACATACCTGAACTCCGTAGACGGTACAATCTTTAAGCCCAGCAACAGCACTGACGACAGCTTCAACTTCTGATGTGGCGACGTTTTCTCCTTTCCATCTAAAATCACATTAATGTAATTGCAACGGTTTGTAAAAGTAAAATAATCAATGAGACAAATTTTGATGGCCATTTCATACTGGGGATTTTACCTCTCTAATATGTTAAAAAGATCTGATCTATCATTAGGCATTATAAACAACATATTAGGACCATTAATTCTCGATAGCAATACTTTCCTCAAGAATTGATAGAATTGAGAATCAAATCAACATATACATAATTTAAATAATTAAATGAAACAATTATTGTTTAAATTACTAACCTGAATGTGTCACCAGTCCGATCCTTGAAAAATATGTATCCATATTCATCCATTACCATAAGGTCACCTATAATAAGCAAAAAATTAATCACCTTTTATAATTATATCTACCTGTTTTCATGTAAAAATATTAATATTAATAATAATAATAATAATAATAATAAAGTTCCTTTATTTATCCTGGGAACTTAAGTCCGTTAAGAATAAAAAATAATGCACAGTCAAGGGTCTTGAGAGCCTTATAATGAAATAATATTTTTTAGAATAAAATAAAAACAAAAAATCGTATATTAATACAAAAGTAACAGAAAATTTAAATTCAGTTTGTGAAAAAATAATAAAATTTCATGTATATGAACTGTTCATATATTATATAGCTAAAAAGTGGCAATAGACTGGATTTTATGGATATGGATGAGGATCGGATTAGGAAAGTAGCTGTCAATTAGCTGTATCTGTCAAAAGTAGCTGAGCAATGAGCAAAAGTATACAAATCTTACTGGTGGGAATGGGTATGGTGGGTAAGAAATGAAGATTTCAGTTGAAAGAGTTCGGAAAAGAAACGATTCCAGGAAATACTGGCGGTGATAGGAAGGAAAGAGCCACTTTAAATCCGCATAAAACACTTCTCGGGATCCCAAAAATAAAACAAATATAGCAGTTAAATAATCTATTCAGTCTGGCCTGAAGATCCCCAGAAACACCCCTATACATAGCACAGCATTAGTCGAAGTGGGGGAAGATGAGAGAGGTAATTAGTAACCTGCGGGTTTCAAAATTAAATATATTATTATAATTAGGTATAGTTAATATAACGTAAAGGGGACAATTAACAAAAAATTACAATTAAATAACTGAAATAAACTCATATAAAATTGTAAAAATGTTAAGTGATCTATTTTTCAGTTTATTATTATTACTTTTTTTTTTGAAGAATTATCAACTGTAGTTGCTTTACAAATCATTGACAAATATTAATTTTTTTAATTTTATTTAACCATTAAAAGGGTTTGACTGTAACTGTTAATTATTGGAAGATAAAAACAGTAGGCAGGATATTCAAAGCAAACTAAAATTATAGATTTTTTTTTCAAATGTAAATTATTAAAAGCCTATTTTTTTATAGAAAGACAAAATATTACTTAATCGTGAGGATTTAACCCTTTGGCTGTGGCATAGTCTAGGCAACTGCAGTGCCCCGTGTGTGGTGTACTTTTTACGCTCAGCGATTTCGTTTTCTTTCTTTATTCTACATTTTCTATTCATGTTTCCCATCCTCCTTTTCTCTTATATTTGATATTCAACTAGTTCCCGGCATTTCTCTAATAGATACTTTACCGGGTTGATCAAAAAAATCCTAGTCATGATCTAAAGAAGATTCTCTTTCACTTTCACATGCACCACCCGCCAGAAGTACTAATAAATTTTCATCATAATCAATTTTTTTTAGACACAACGCACTTAACTATTTACTACAAAAGCAGAAAACATACAGAAGTGTATGCAGGCAAAATTTTAGGTAAACAGAAACAGTACACATCAGTAAAAAAGGGTCGAAGCAGGTACACAGAAACTTTGTGAAATTGAAGTGGTATGACAAAAGTGAAGTTGTACGACATCTATTGGCTTAAAGAGGCACTGCAGTTTCTATAAACAATCCATAAAAGGCGATGCAAAAAGAACTATGATAAGAGTTAGTAGCAGTTTGGCGTAAAAACCAGCCAGACTCATATAGTAGTCTGCAGCAGTCAAAGGGTTAAAAATAAACTAAGATCTAAGGGCACATTACTTTATTAATGGGTACATACCATTAAATTGTGCTGTTTTTGGTTAAAATGGAAACATTTATTTATTGACAAATTTAAATAAAATACTTTGTTACATCTATATCTATACAATTATATAAAAGGACAAGCCATTTTTTGTTTGTGATCACTAGGGCTGTGAATTATATGCAATAAAAACTCAAAAATATGCACATATATATGCAAACATATAGAGTAAAATATGCAATTAAATACCGAAATATGCAACTATTTACATCACTTGTTTAGAAAAAAAAAATGCAATACATACTTATACATAAGTACAAACTCAAGTTTAAGTAACTAATTGTGTTGAAAAGGGAAACAATTTGAAGAAGACTATTAAAAAACAATAAGGCAAGGCGAATGTTAATAAAGAAAACATGTATGGAAGGGTATTTTGGCTGGTCTTAAATCAGTATCGAAACCAGAATTTGGTGAATCCAGCGGCAGTTTGTGTAAAAAAAGTTTTTCTTAATTTTTATTTCTTGCCTTTGTTTTATATGTACTTCACTGTTTTTATGTGTAGTAACTGATGCAACTTTATCAAAAGAAACACAATTTAAAACATTTACATCGGACTTAAAAGTCTCAATTTTGAGAACTTACATTCTTTCCAACGAGATCTTTTGTCTTTGCTAGAGTAATATTCGAGAAAAAATATAAGTAATATTTCAAGTATTTGAGTGGAGGAAGAACAAGAAATTAATCTGATTAAACAATTCTGAGAGATTAAACATTTGTATTAAGCAAATACGATCCAAAAGTAAGAATCAGCATCTGGATAAAAACGATCTTATTCAATAGATGGGAAAAAAAAAAGAATAGAAGGAATTCACGTAGCTATTTTTCGGTTTTTATTTGTATTTTATTTTTTTGTCTGCTCAGAAACTTAAAAAAAAAAAAAGTCAATTGCTGATATGCCGGATATTTAGTTAAATAGGCAATTAAAGTTCAAAATATGTATTTATGACAAAATATGCACAAATATGGAAAATAAAAGCACCATATATGTAGATAAATATGCAGTTGAAGTTTCAAATATGCAAAAATATGTATTTACGGCAAAGTATGCAAAATAAAAATAACTCAAACTGATCTCAAATGCCTCAAAACATATACATAATGACGATATTAGATGTTTTAGTTGGCAAGGAGAAATATGCAAATGCATATATTTCACATCCCTAGTGATCACTAACCACGAAAACTACAGAACCAATCTGCACCAAAGCTAACTTTATCATCTTCATAGTTCCACAAAGGTTTAAGAATAATAAAATCTAATAATTTTCAATCAATTTATTATTAAAAAAGCCATAATATGTGGACATGAGTGAAGTTTGAAAATTGACGGACCAATAGGTGGTGAACACCATTCTAAATGAAAGGTGTGGTATTATAAAAATCATGAAATTGATAATAAAATTTGCATATATTATTAAAAAAGCCATAAATATATAGGGCGACATGTAGATCCCAATGAATTGTGAAAATCGATCGATATATGGTTGGTGCCATTCCGCAATAGAGTTTACAATGGTAAAACTACTCAACTCATATGTACTAAATTTTAACTACATTTATAACTGTTCTAACTTAAGTTCACCAAACTTTGATATTTTAATGGTTAGAAACTAAAATCCAACGAGATGAAATCAATAAAATTATTTCTGCTGAATAAAAATGTTGATCCTTCACTTTTTGATATTCTGTATAAAAATACGATTCATGGGTCTTTATTTGTAGGCTTTGATAGTGCAGTCCATTATATCCACAAGAGTTTCTTAATAGTCTCTCTGTATCTGGATTACCAACTCATACATTAAAATTTAAAATTAGATGTTCATATATGCTTTTATGTCTTATCTTCAAACACCTAATCAGTGATATGCGTGAAAATAACATTAAAGAAATATTGCTCAATAAAAGATTTGAATCGATAAACAAATAAAACTTCAATTATTAGTTAAAACTATCTCAGTTATTTACTTATGAAAGTGGGTAAAGCTGCGACGGGGGATGCTAGTTAATAATTTTTTTTTGTTTTTTATCATAATAATTTTAATCACAACTGTACACAATGGACAACCAGTTAATGTGAAGTTACATTAAAACAACAGACATGATCAGGCATGAGGGAGTCAGCACCCAGTGGTACAATCTCCAGGCGTGAATCTAAATTACTAGGCATTAGACTAGGAGATCCCTCATCCACTTCCTTTTCAACCTCCGTCTGGTTATGTCAGGAATTTGTACTGTTGGCATATTATGTATCTGTTTGTTAGTGTGTCAATGTAGTTTTTCATGAAATTGTCAATAAAGTTTATGAATATGGGTCTTAACTGTCGGAATACGTAAGTCTGTATATAGCGTATTGTTTGACACATAAGGAGGGGAGTCTGCTATTAGTCTTAGGAATTTGGATTGAAATATTTTGTATTTTCTGAATATGTGTTCTTTTGTCCCATCCATAAATTTGCACTGCATACTTCCAGATGGGTTTTGGCAAGTAACTGTAAATGTTAAGTTTCTGTTTTAAAGGTAGTTTTAAGCGTCTGTGAATACTGAGTAAAGAAGTCGCAGTCTTAACTGTAATGTCTGTTTTTTGTCTTAACACGTGGGCCCCATGTCACTCTTCTATGAAGCGTAAGTCCTAAGTATGTTACTTTTTCAGTTAGATGTGAAGGTTGGCTGTCAATGTAAACAGGCGGGCAGGTCTTGTGTCGTAGTGTAAATGTAATATGAAGTGATTTGTCATAATTAAGTTGCTAGTTAATAATAAATCTACTTATTAAAACAAACCATGGCTAGAATTAATCCGAAATTTACAAGCTACAACAGAGTTACAGAAAAATCTAATGACTCAATTCAAAGAGTTGTTCAATAGCAAGATGGTTTTCAGATCCCATCAAGGGTCTTGCTATTGTTGTTCTACTATGACCTCTCTCTTGCATAAATAAAAATATATAAAATTAAATTAATAATTACCGGAAACAAAAACAGAATCTCCCTTGTGGAAAACATCATGCCAGATTTTGTTTTCTGAAGCTTTCTTATCAACGTATCCATGAAACTCACGACTTGGGTCATTTTTCTTGATCTGGCCAACGAACATTCCTGGTTCATCTAGAATAGAAAAGTTATAAAATAAATTAATACAAAAAATAGATTTTACCATAAAAAATATTAAAAAAAAAAAAAAAATAAAATAAAAAAAATGTTATTAGATGTCTAATTAATTAATAAATTACTTTTTGAAAAAAATTCCATAGTTATACCTGTGGCACTTGTGAGTAGTCGGTTAAGTACTTTTTGAGTGATAAGTTTTTTTTTGTGAATTGTGAGTTATCGGTATCACCAGAAAACTTCTTTTTTTCTCTTTATTTGTGATCTAATGGACTAAGCTATGAGGCTCTTACAGAGATGAATACTAATTTACGAATCATCATGGAAAAAATCAAGTTTTTTAAAAATAAGATTTTTGCACTTCACCAACTATTCATAAGTGCCACGATATTACAACATTTTCACTCTAATACAATCCTCTAATAACCACAAAACTCTAATACCAGCGCTTTTAGGCTTTATTTTGATAATATGATTTTAATAACAGAATCTTATTTTTGTGTTATATTGAGTATTCCAAATTTATCATATGTATTTCATTTCTATAATGCTTAATTCAAAAAATGATATATTAACAACAGATTTATTCTATTCATTAGAAATGTCAAGTTCATAGTAAGAAAATCTACATATCTCGATCTCAACTAAGGGAAAGTGCTTGATTGCTTGGATGGTTCGGCTTATCAGCTAAAGGCCAAAAACGTAATCGATACAATGTCTTTCAAAATTGCATGAAGTCAACATCTAATTAAATACAAATGTTTGTAAATAATAAACACAAGAAGAGGAAAAACTATCTTATTCATCATTGAAATTTTAATACAGAAAAAAATAAAAGTTTCTTTTTAATCAATATTGCATGTTTCATTTTTTAGTTGGAAATCAGGTATTATTTAGGAAGACATCCCTTCAAACTGTATTACTATGAATCAATCAATTTTTTTAATAATTTTTTTTACAACATGAATAATCTCTTAAAACTCTTAAATAACTCACTAGCTTCACAACGAATACAGAGGCCATCTTTGTTTCTTATCGGTTTCATGGTTTCAGGGTCTATCCTGATAATTGCCACTGGGAACAAGAAACATGGAAGACACTGAGGGAGAGATCCGACAGCTCCGATTGTACCATCCAGGTTAGCTACAAAATTATTATTAAATGAGTCAATAAAAATATTAATAAAGAATTCACAGACTAATTATAAGAATAAATGATTTAAAATGATGATTTTTTTCTCTTGGATCAATCATGTATTTAGTGTATGAATGAAAAATATACTTTTATCACAATGTATTCTTATATAACGGGCATAAAACAAATTAATAAAATTAACTTTTTTCATCCTAACAATTAAAATAAAAAAACAATAAAATAACAATAAAACAATATAAATAATAATATAACAATAAAAAAAAAAAAAAAAGTTTACATTCATTAAAAGATAGAGGAGGTAATGGAAAAGAACATGTATGAAATTTTTTGAAGAGGTAGCACGACGAATGCTGAGAGGGAGAGAACTCCAGAGGACTGAGAAATAGATTAGGAGCGATTCATCATACATTTATCTATTTATTTATTTATAAGTCTAAAAAGCAATTCAAATTATTAGTGGATTATTTTAAATGAATCCAATTGTAATTTTTTTTTTTTTAATTATTTAACTTGACCAATTTATGATCAGTTATATTTTTGGAATCGGTGCCAGCCAAAAGGGGCAGTTTAATCCTGCCTTTGCAACAAACTTTCGAATGGCACGAGACAAGCCTTCTTAGCTGGCAGAGACTACAAAAATAACTGATCATAAATCGTGAAAATGTATATAATCATTGATAATTTTGTTGATTGTCATTCAATGCTCTTGTTTTGAAGTAATTAAAATATTACTTTTTAGTTCAAATTTGTACATGTAGGTTCAATCTTTAAGTCGGTTGTAGTTTGTTTTTGTTTTTTTCTAAAAATTAACTTCATATTTAAATTAATAATGTAAATTTTGGTTTCAAAATAAAATAAATTAATTTTGTAGTTTCAAGGCAGTTGAGAAAACAACTAACTACTCAATGAAGTAAATTTTTTTTTCTCAATAAAATTAAAATTATCATCCTTATTTTTCCTTATCACAAACTCATATAGAGATTAAAAAAAATTGTACATGATCATCTATTAAACTATTAAACTTAAACATGTAAAGAAAAGCTACTGACACCCAAGATATTGATAACAAAGCTGAACCAGAATAATTTAAAATTTGTTCAAACATAGAATGCTGATGTGGTCGAAAGATATTGTTTATTTAATAAAAGACATATTTGTGTTTGTGCTGATAGAAAGAGGGAACAATAGTAAACGGAATACTAAATAAGAATCCACAAAAGCTTTTATCAACAATGAGATAAATAAACACAGAAGGTCTTAAAATTTATGGTTTTTTAGTTGAGAATATTTATAAAATGTATGCTATAGACCAACAAAAAAATAATATCTATTAGATCATTCAACTACATATTATTATAAGCTAAAAAAAGAAAAGTAGAAATATGCAAAGAATTAAGTAAATTTATTTATACACTTCTTAAAAAAATTAAGACTAATAGGAAAAAAAAAAATTAATTTAAAAAAGAAAAGCCAACAATACAACCAAAAAAATTTTTTAGTATGTAATTTTTTTTTTTTTTTTTTTTTTTTCAAAATTAACAGGAAACAAAAAATACTTCAATAAAAAATATAAATATATTAAATTAAAACAAAGAAAAACTTTGAAAACATTAAAAAGTTAGTAGTACTTTATTTGAGAAATCCTAAAGAAAGGCAATAGGATTACTTTCATCTGAGTTTCGTCCCACAGTGGGGGGGGGAAAAAAAAAAAAAAAAAAAAAAAAAAAAAGACTATATTAGCAGCTCAGTTGGCAAGGATTGGTAATAATAATAATAATAATACCAAAACAACCTAATACCTAAAGAAGAATAGGTAAGAGAAATAAGATCCTCAATTCTAGCAAAGCATAATGAATCCTCAATACCAGATTCATTTAAATTATTAGAAATAAATCTCAATTGCATGAAAAGTCGTAGAAAGTCCAGAAAAGAAGAGACAATTTTGTGGCACCTGAGATTCGGTCACTGTGAATTCTACCAAGGCTATCTTCTTTGAGGACTAGAAACCCTTTCTTTTGTAGACTGTCGTGAATAAGGCTCAGTAAACTACATACTTGCAGATTGATGGTAGTTGTTTTGTTTTTTGTGGCTTAATGTCCTTATGTTATTTTTCCTTATGGACGGGTTATCCTACAGGTTAACTTATCTATTGTAGTGTTGGGTGGGAAGGTGAAGGTTTATTCGTGGGCAGCCATGAAATAAATTTTAACCCGGTCAGGTGGGATTCGAACCCACGACCTAGTTACAAGTGCGTTGAGACGACTGTAGTTATCAGCGACTGGGAAAAGACAGGGAGGCTCTTGCTCAAATTTCTAAAATCTATTGGGTTTTATGGACAGATATATAAGTAAACATTAAGCCTGAGCAGAAAAATTGACACCCTAAGGGGAAAGTTACAAAATAAATTTAAAAAACTTGTTATAAAGCAAAGAAATAGCTGTAAATATAGAATAAAGAGAGAAAAAAAAAATTTCTTAATGCTACAAGGCTAATTTTGGAAAGTTTGTGATCCATGCAAATATTTCTTGAACATGAGCATGAAATAAGAACATAATTAAATACAAAAATACTACTACTGCTACTTATGTTGAAAAAAAAAATTTAACTGTTATCAATTTATTAGTAACTAATTAAATAAACAAGATAATGATAAATCACGAAATACCTATGTTAACATTTCCCTCAGTAGCTCCATATACTTCAGTGATTCGAGGAATTTGAAACCTTCTGACGAATGCAGACCAAATGGCGGGTCGGAGACCATTACCGATCATATTTCTTAAACTATGCTGAGTGTCCTCAGGTTTAGGAATTGTTGCTAACATGTAACGGCACATTTCTCCAATGTACTGACCAATCTATAAAAATAAAGCATTTTATAGTAATAACGAACCAAACTCATAATTAATAAATTGGTAATATATCATAAAAGCAGAATGACTTAAAAGGTGGTAGATCTAATATCAGAAGCACAAAATGATCAATAAAAAAAAAAAAAAAGAAAAAAAAGACTATCCAACTGATTTTTCCCTGTCACAAAAGTTGTAGAGGAATAGTTTAAGATTTGAGGGATATTTTTATACTTTGTTTTGAAGGAAAACCAAAGTAAATAACAAAGTTTTGAGTGGTGCCTCATTCTTTCTGAATAGGTGATATCATAGTAGAACGTATCCCTGGCAGTCGTGAAGAAGTGGATAAGTCAAAATTGGGTACTTTTCAGAAAGGATTTTTGATTGTGACAATTTGTGCTGAAATTTAAACTCTAAGGTCGTTTTAAGAAGCAAAACAACCAATTTTTCATAACGAGGGTATTAAAAATCCTGATATGAACCTAACCCATTTTCAAGTTAACTAACTTCTCCACTTCTCCATGAACAACCACCGATATATATTATCAATAAACTAATATAACAATATCAATTTGTAATATTATTATTATTATTATTTAAGTATCGTATTTATAAAATATTTATTAAGAATCTAAGAATTAAATTTATTGTTTATAACTTTATTGAATTCATTTTTTTATAATTATTTTATTTTTCACAATATAAATGATGCATGGACTAATGCAGTTCATATAATGTGAATAACATGACAATATAAGAAATATTTTCCAATATTAAAAAAAAAAATTGAATGTATTTCAATTTAAATAATATTCTGAAGTAATTATTTATATAATCTGTAAATTATATAAGATTATAAGATAATTTTAACCAAAAAAATGAGATAAATATTCTTTCCACAATTTAATAATTTCATAGTACCTATGGCTAATTTAGAAAAAAAAAAAAAAAAAAAAAAAAAAAATTAAAATGATATAATTTTATACTAGGTTAAACCAAATTCAAAATAATAATCATAAATGAATAAATTGAATACCATTTCATTAAAAAATAAATAATTTAATTTCACTAATTTAAATAAGATGTAAATACATTAACTGCTGATATATTTACTCTGATTCTGCTGAGATTACATTTAACACTTATTCATCAATGAAATACAATCAAACCTTGAATTTTCATTGATAGATGTAAAAATCATAAAACCATCAATCTATATACTATGATGAGTTTATAAAATACTCAAAGAATTAAAAAAAAGAAAGAAGATCTTTAAGAATTTTGATAAGAAAGATCTTTGTTCTTTGTTGATAGAGAAAACATAACCTGTACTAAACAAAATTCAAAAATGACGTAGATATGAACATATCACTTTTAAATAATTTTGTATTTATATATTCTTTTAAAAACTAATATTCATTGATTTCTCTGTAAGTGAAAACATCAATATGTGAATTACATAAAAGTTCATTATAGTATTTTATTCTTGGGTGCAACATTCCTTAAAAGACCTCAAGTCCTATTAAATATTTAATGTTTTAATGATACTTGTTGATATCAGACAAAATTGATTGCGACTATTGATTTTGAAGCTTGAGTTTTTTTTATCTTTTAAATATATTAGTAAATAAATTTATAAATTAAACAACATAGTCCATAATCCTAGTAGGGTAAACCACATAGTTATTGACACCATAAATTAAAAATTAAAAAAATAAATAAATACATTTAATAAAAAAAATAATAAATAAAATTCCTTTTAAACCCTGCAACTGAACTACGTAAAAATACTTTCAATTCTGTATATATTTTAAAGATATCCACAGGGTTTCAATAACTGATTTTATGTTAGTTATTGTCAGTACCTTGTAAAATACATCCCAGGAATAATGTTTAGTGTGAACTATCTGGTTTGGCTTAAAATATAGTGATTAAAGAAAAATATCCGTAAATTTAAACTTTGTAAAACTATTATTTCTATAATTACAGTATGAATTTTTTCGAATATTCCCTTAAGGGTGTCAATAACTGTCTGGTTTACCCCACTAAGCTTGGCAAATACAGTTAATTTAAACCAACCAATAAATTTATTAATACTAAACCAAAAACAAATTTTTATTTAGAAGAAAATACTTATAAATTTTAATATCAATAATTTCTTTCATCCTAACAAAAAATAAAAAAATAAAGAATGATATCGTTTTGTTAAACAACAATCTTTTCTATAAAAAAGTATATTGGGATATCATTTGAGTCTAGTCGAAACAGTATTATTGATTGTATAAAATTTTAATCTGATCTCTATGGACTTAAGATACAATAGCAAATAAAGTTTAAATAACTCTTAGAAATAACAATTATAAGCCATAATTATAATTATATGAAAAAAAAATTAATGAAAGCAAAAAGGTAAATTGTAGTAAGAGAGTAAATGTCATTTTAAATAATTAATGATACTCATCAAAAACTTAACAACATATATAAAATCATTTAAATGAAAAGACTATCAGCCAAATTTTATTTACAAATCATAACAAATCTACATTTTTATTTTTTATTGGTAATTATATATATTTTTTAACTATTAAATTTAGTTAGATTATTAGTATAATAAATTACTATCAAGCAATAAGTTACATTTATATCAACCACCAACAACTATCTTATCAACCATGAGAATGCACAAAACATTTTATTCAAGCATACTCAAAATCATAACTAAAGCAATTAATTCCTAAAAAAATTAATTTTGGTGAGAAAACTTATAACATAAAGTTTACAAAATATGACCACTTACGGTAGCTTTATATTTGATACAGTCGGTTATGTACGAGGAAGCAGAGAATTTCTTTCGAAGAACAGTTTTAATACCATGGCTTAGTGCAGGCCCAGCTCCTAAAGTACCACCGGCTGTATGGTACAAAGGTAGCGGGTTATAAATAATATCGTCATCCTTAAGATCAAGAAGACTTAACATTGCCAATGTGGCCAAAACAAATCTGCAAAATATGATTGCATAAATAAAAGTTAACAGAAAGGGTTACAAATTTTTTAAAGAAATGTTCTAAAACAATTTTTTTTTATTCTACCTGGAATGAGGCATAACTGCTGCTTTTGGGAGACCAGTCGTCCCAGAAGTATAAATATAAAGAAGTTTATCACGGATAGAAATTTCTTCATCTATAACCGGAGTCGTAGTTGGAGCAACTTCCATCATTTGTACTAAATTTTTAACTTTATCATCCTTAACTGTACCGGATGCTTGATATAAATCAATAGTGACTGATTCGAGATCAAAAATGACTGGAAAATATAATTAACATGTAAAATTTAATAGATATAGAAAAAAATTTTGCTAACAAAGGAAATAATTTGAATGACCTACTTTCCAGCAAATCATCAGAAAATATCAGGGCTTTACAAGAAGCAGCATCAAGACAATGTTTAAGTGGATTTCCTTTTAGATTTGAATTGATCAAAGCTGTTATAACACCAATTTTGGCTAGCCCAAGCCAAACACAAATGAACTCAGGCCGATTTGTCATAAACAAAGCAATTACATCGCCTTTTTTAAAACCAGCTTCCTTGAAAATATTGCCTATTTTATTGCTGTAATTCTCAACCTAATAAACAAAAAAATTAAAATCAGAACTGCACTTTTATAAGGAACAATGCATAGGAAAAAAAAAATATAAATATATCATTACATCTCTCATTGTCCAAACTTGATCTTCAAATAAATAAATAGCTTTATCTGGTGTTTTTTCTAACTGTTTTTTGAACAATGTGACAATTGTCTGGTTTTGTTTGGTACATCTCTTAGATGTAATAATTAATCTGCCCATACTTCGAATGAATCTGTAATATAATGGTTTTGAATGAGTGAATTTAAAGCAAAGAAAAAAAAATTATAAAATACCAAATACTCACTGTACATCGCGAGGGAATGTTTTGATGATAATATAAACTCTTCTTCTAAAATAAATTAGAGCACAAATGAGGGTCACTATTGATGTCCAAAAAAACCCGATAATGTACGTTAGGATTGCTAAAGGAATGGCAAAAAAAGCAAGGTTGGACATACTCATGACTGCAGTCCAAAAATGTCCTTACAAACGTGTAGGAAAATAATTATCACATATAACAATATCACATTAAACGAAGTGCGTAAACGTAAGGGGGAGATCTACACCAATAGGTCCTCTTCAATGCGGATTCTTTTATTGAAACGTATTGCTATTTAACGATGAACTATGAACGAACCCGAAACTACTCGGAACACCTAATCCCAGACGTAAAATGAAATCTCGATTACCTCCTCGCCACTGTTCAACTCCCCCCCACTCCGAGGCGCATGTGCACATTATTGTCTTTAAAATTTCAAGTTAATACAGAAAAACTCTCATAACTTAATTACTTTTGACGAAGCAGTTTACATAACCTAATAACCAACTAAAGCCGTTTAATTAGTCATGAAAAAGGATGTCATAATTCGGTATCCTAACCTTACAGATCCAGGAAACAGACATACATTTTTTTCTTCTCTATTCATTATAATAAATGAGCACTCTCAGTATGTATATTAAAAATTGTAGAATTCAAGGATTTTGCTTGCGATAGTGTATTAAAGATATAAGGAGAAAATAGTTTCTGTTAAAAAGGAACATGGCTTTGTTGTCCAGGCTATGTCCACCTGATTGCGTCAGACATATGTATTTTCCTGTTATACTTTTATTGATGTGTATGAGATGGGTGCTTTTTCTTTCTTTAACTAGTCTTTATTTTAGTTGTATAAATAGTTTACTATTATGGGTTTATTTTTTTGTGTTGACTAAATATGATTTATTATTAGATAAATTGATTAGAGATAATAGTAGTGTAAGTACTTTGATCGATTAGAGGACTCAACTAAATATATAACAACATCGTTAGAATATTATAAAAATACTTATTAATTCTTAGCAATTTTTAAAAAAATACTGAACGGGTTGATTTTTTCTTATCGTTATGGCTGAACTCATTTTAAGGTAATAAATTCATTTTTTTTTCAATTTGTTGCCATCACTTGAATGTTTCATTTGGTTAAAATCTGACATTAAATGATAATAATATGATAAATACCTTTATATCGCTATTAACACAGATTATTATTTACTATCATGGATCAGATTATTTTTAATGCAACATTAGTTCAGAAACTGAAAAACATAAAGTAGTATGGTTTTTTTTTCATTTGGTGGGGGGGGGGGGGGGCTCACTTGACCTCTTTAGTTTCAGGTAGACACGACATAACTACTGCTGTCTCTTAAAGGCTTAGTAAATCATTCATACATCTATCTGGTAGTACCAACCGGTTTGTGCTAAAACGTATTTCGTAGGAGTTTCGCGAAATAAATGTCTCAAACATTAGAGAATATAACCCACTAATTAGAACAACGGCCCCTCGTTTGGACAAGTTTATCCACCACGGCCTTATATGTCTGTTTGTTTTATTCATCGGTACGAAAAATATACTATAAATTAAGGTTTCTTCCATGAATGTTTTGAGACTGGAGTTGAAATAACTTTTCTATACCAACTGGTAACAAAAGGACTTGACATCTTATCAACCGCATCCGCCACCTATATCTTCCATGTGCAGTTGTCATCCACATGGTCATTAGATAGCTCTTTCATTTCTCCTTCTACGTATACAAAAACTTCGAATTCCTCTCCATTAATTAAGCATTAGCATTTATTTGTTTATGGCTTGTTACTTCATATTATAATAGTTTAACTCTACGCTGGGTGTTAGTCCTGCAGCAAAAATAAAATTCAAAGGTCATTACAGTCATTTTCTAGCTCTAACTACGTGTTTTTAACTAGCTGACATTTGTTCGAGGGGGTCAGTTGGTATTTAGTGTTTGAAGAAGGTCGTGTGCTCACTAATCTGAAACCGATATAATTATAGTGTCTCTTCTGAAATAAATTAGAATAAATTTGGCAGTGGTAGATCTGCTCAGGACAGTGGTAGAAGTGATAGCAAATTTGTCATTTCACTTTGAATGCTGGCTTGCAATTCGTTTATCGAAATATGTCATTTGAAATTTTTATTTATTTATTTTTTCTTATTTATTTATTGAAATTTACAACAGTACATACAATATAAAATATAGTACATCAAGAAAATGTGATGATGATAAAAATGACACGTCACTTGTTTTTAAAGCAACTGCCCATTGGTAGCACTTATAAAGGTCCCATATAATGAACTATATTAGGTCTCGAGACCATCTTCTTTTCAGGTGCCTCAGAGGGTTATCTGGAATGGAATGAGAAGCAAGTTGTGATACTAATGGGTTTAAATGGTTGTGGAGTTTCCTATGAAAGGATTGATATCTGGTTTGAGCTAAGTCAGAAACATAAGGTATTTTAAGATTTTTGTGGATAAGTTTGTTTGTGACGAAGTAAGAAACATTTAGGATTTTGGATTGTAAGGATAGAATACCCGATGAATTGGATGGTTTAGTGGAGTCCCAAAGCTCAACTGCGTATGTCCAAATTGATCTAATTATTGTTATGTAAATGAGTCTGTTGTAGTTAATTGGAAGTTTTGACGTTTGTCAAGTAAATGTTGGATTAGTCGAAAACGACGGGCAATTTCTCGTCGTTTTAGTCTTGTATGTGGATTCCAAGTAAGACGTTTGGGGTCTTTTGCACTTGTTCCCGCATTTCATTTTGAATTTGTAATCATAAGTTTAGGTTATGAGTAACCTTCCCAAATGTAATAACATGCCAATGAGAGATCGTTTGAATTGTTCCCATTATTTAATAATTAATCATATTGATGAGGTATAGTTGACTGTAAGTATTAGGAGAAGTAGATAGTTGGGGTATGCAGTCAAGAGATATACAGCAATTAAAAAATAAGTTTTTTAATTTGTAATGCAAGTTGAAACGTTGGCATTACAAATTAAAAAACTTATTTTTTAATTGCTGTGTATCTCTTCACTGCATCCCCAACTATCGACTTCATTTAATAATAAAATAAAAAACAAAAAAAATGACAAAAACAAATTTTTTTTTTATTATTATACGCGACATGTCTTTGTTCGATTTAATTCGTCGAATAAATACAAAAGAAAAAGCGATAAAATTTCTTCAGGAAAAAGGTATTTTACATCGAATAACACTTAATAAAATATTTAAATAAATAATAAAATTATTTTTTTATTTTTTTTTATTTAATTATTTAATAATAGGAACAACAAACGATCTCTCATTGACATGTTATTTCATTTAAGTTACTCGTAACCTAAACATATGATAATAAATTCAAAATGAAATGCGGGGAACAAGTGCAAAAGACCCGACGTTTGTCCGGATGGAGTCCCAGGTAGCGGATCTGTTCAATGGAGATTAGTGGAACATCATTAAAGGATACTGTATGACAGGTTTATTTTGATTCTCCATTTTTGACACCATTCTTGAAGTTTTATGGTATGGAATTGGAATGTCTTGGAGGCAATGAAGGAATCATTGTTTACTAATAACACACAAGTGTCATCAGCATACGTGGTGAGGATGGTGCTAGAATGCGTCGGGATGTGAGCTGTATACACCGCGTAGAGGATTGGACCTAAGATACTTCCTTGAGAAACTCCGGCAGATGGGTAAAGAGAGAAGAATAGGAACAGTTGTGATTAACGTTAAAAGTTCTATCACTGAGGTAGGAGCGGATAATAATTTGGAAATTTATACTTGTTTATGTCTAACTGTTTAAATATAAAACGTTTCGATCGGCTTTTGTCAACGCTACTAATGTTAACCTTTTCTACATAGTAGAAATTCAATTTGTTGGCAATAACTTAAAACCTTCCCAGGAGAAAGCTGAACGTTTGAAGGGTATAGGGCTAGAAGGAGATAGGTCCGATTAACATAGTTCTGGAAAAAAAATCCCGCAAAAGTAAATTACAAAGTCTATATTTTTATTATTGGAAACGGGTTATTTAAACTCCACAGAAGATCGTCACATGAATCTTCTTTCTAGCTTCCATGAGACTATTTTAAGTTATAGTAGTTGCATGGACAAACTAACAGGTGGCGTTTAAAACTCAGTTTCGATTTGTTTGGACATTTCCCCTTCTAGCCTAACACCCTTCATTTAAAAAAAAACTGGTATTTCAAAAAAAGGTCCAATATTTTTTGAGTCTATTAATACATACATACGAATATATATATATATATATATATATATATATATATATATATATATATATATATATATATATATATTAATATGTGTGGTGTTATTATACTAATGTAATATGGATATCTTAATTTGAAAAATAACTTTTTTTCAATCTATTCGGCTCCCCCAAATAAATTATTTTCTTATTCTCTTGTACATCTGCCTTTGTCTTTACTATAACATGATGTTCAAACGCTTTAATAAAATTATTCCGCTTCAAACAGAAAGATTTAACTAAAAAAATAAAATAAAGGTATACTCGAGGTACGCATGATAGTATAGAAGGATCAATACAATTAGGATTGATGAATTAATTGCCACTTCTATTGGAATTATTTTATCAGAATACTGGTTTCGAATGCTAAACATTCATTTTCAGTTGTAAAACATACAAAATTTTCAACACATCAGTACTATGTTACATGTATTATATATATACTAAAGTTTTCAATAATGTAAGACAAGAAATCAAAGGTAATCATCACCTGAGGAGATCTAACAGATATCTGAAATATATCAATTTAATTCATCAATCCTAATTAAAGGATAATTGAAATCACCTTTTTAAGGAAAGAAAAGGTAATCAAGCCGAAGATTACAAAAAAAACAAAATGGGTATCATTGTTGCTCGGTCATGAAAAAAACTCTTTCAAAAATGACAATCCTGACAAATGAAAGACGAGTTTTAATGAAACGAGTCCCGGGTGTGTTTAGTAAAGAGTTCTTTTCTGAAGTCAAACCCTTTGACACAGTCGTTTTACAGCCTAAGGAATTTTTTGTGAAGAATATTAAAATTTCTTTGGCACAGATTACCTGAAAATCAAAATTACGTAAGTGTATATCATTTCAACTTTTCAATCGGGAGCGTTACGTTAAGTCTTATAGACCGATCAAATGTTGACATAGATACGTCCTTTGATGAGGGGAGGGGGGCTGTCTGTACTTTTTTGGTGTAACGTTTCTTTCACATTCAAAAATGTAAAATTTCGACACGCTCAAGCTCTGTTGGTGTTGCTCGATTCGAAAATGTGACGACAGTTTTTTTATCAGAAATTTAATAGAAAATAATTTTTGTTATATAACATTTGTCACTAAGACTTACTGTTTAGGAGCCATATTGGTTTGAATGAAAACCAACGTTGGCCTAATTTTTTTTTTTAATATTGGGACTTTTTTTGACATGCTCTAACTCTGTAGGCGTTGCTCGGATCAAAAAATTCACGATTATTCCCTTATCAGAAATTTAATAAAGAAATTTTTTGATATATAACATTCGTCGCTAGAACCTACCGTTTAGGAGCTACAGTTAGTAAAAAAAGTCTGCATACACTTATTATTAATTTGAACATGTGGGTTAAAAGCAAAAGAGGAAAAACAATGAAACAATTTATTTATTTTTTCCTTTTAAATACGGGCCCATTTTATTAATTTGGTACATTTTAAAGTTGTTTAAAAAAATTATAAACACAACAAAAATAATATAGAAAAAGTAACGATATGTTATCACAAAAAAAGTCTGCATACACGGCAAATGAAAATAATTATCAACATAATTAATTAACCAAAAATTCTCTAATGGTCTGTGGGACCTCCTTTGTTTCTTATTACCTCTCTTAAACGATTATTTATCGAGCTAACTTTTAAAAGTTGGATCAGTTTCCAACCATTCCTCCTTAAGGGCCTCTGAGAGTTGCTGTTTATTTTTTATTTCGTGACGCCGCAGCCTCATTTTAAGATCCTGCCAGAGGTGCTCTATGGGGTTGAGATCAGGTGATTGAGGTGGTGTTCTTAACTGGCGTGGAGCATTGTACAGTAACCATTCTTCGACCCTTCTGGCACGATGTTTAGGATCGTTATCTTGTTGAAAAACAAAATTTGATCCTAGGCCTAAGTTGATAGCACTGGGTCGCAGATTTTGTTTTAGGATATCTATGTATACATATTGATCCATTATTCCCTCTACAAGTTGCCAACTCCAGCTGAAGCCATAGAGCCCCAAAGCATGATCCCTCCTCCTCCGTGCTTAACTGTCGGGCATAAGTTTTTCAATTTCATGGCCTCGTTTTTTCTCCTCCACACTCTAAAGTTGCCATCAGGGCCGAAGATATTAAATTTGGACTCATCTGTGAAAATTACTTTTTCCCAAAAACTGGTAGGCTTATCAAGGTAACTATTCGCAAATGCCAAACGCTTAGCTCGGTTAACTTTACTAATAAAAGGCTTCTTGCGAGCCCTTCGCGATTTAAGATTATTTTTTTTTTAGTGAATTACGTACCATTTGAGGTGTTACTTCAATGTTGTAATCCGGCAATAAATTAGTGGCTAATGTAGGAGCACTTATTTTAGGGTTTTCGTTGACACTCCTTAAAATAGCACGCTCATGACAACGTTGGAGCTTTTTTGGCCGTCCTGATCTCGGCCTGCTTGCAATCCAACCTGTTGCATTATAATTTCTAATTACAGTCTGAACCATCGAAACACTTTTATTGACAATTTTCGCGATTTCGTGTAATGATTTTCCTGCGGTCTTATGATTCACTATTAATTTCCTAATCTCGCGAGGAATCTCCATTATGAGCTGTTGCTTTCACTTGGCTTTGGCTCTAATTTGATAATTATTATTACTTAAATAAACCTAAAGAATTCCATTCTTAGAATAATTTCAATAAGTAAATTTGACAATTTGCAAAAGATAATTTTATATTATTTTGATAGTCCTCCAGTGAAGCTTCGAGGCAGCACTACTATCTTGCCCAGCTCTGATACCAGACCATTAGCTTTTCTTATGGCATACTTTAAGTGAATATAGTCTCCACTTCTCAACTTTTTTGATTTTTTCGAATAAAGTTTAGTCTTTCTGTTTCTATTTTTGCGTAAATATCAAGCATAAATTGGTTGAGGAGATTACGAAATTAAAGTAAATAAGGTACTTCACCTCCTCGCTCCATCAACTTTCAGGTGTAAAAATCAGCTGCAGGCACAGTTTTCTTAAGTGGTGTATTGGTGTTTGGGCCACGCTGAGGGATGTTAAATAAGTATTTTAACCTCCTCTTTAACATAAGTCTTAAGTCTTTTAATAGCTTCTCGTCACGAAACAACTGAAACTTGTAAGGGTACACCTTTGCAGCCACCATGAGTTCACAGAAAGTACCATATTATAAGGTTTCGACATCGATCGTGTTTTTGTTTGTTTACAACTAAAAGGAACTTAATTTGTGGTCAAAGTGTGCGGCTTAAACATCTAACCTATTTTTTAACTTCGTTTATCTCCAAATACCATATGACAATTAATCTTTTATTATTCACTCAATAAAAATTGTAATCGCATTTTTCGCGAATTAGCCGCGATTCAGGCCGATTTTTTAAAATTCCTTTCTTAGCGAGCACCTACGGCCCTAGAGGAAGCTATATATCGAATTTCATTCCAATCCGTTCGGTGGTTTCTGAGATTTCGTG
This sequence comes from Euschistus heros, assembly GCA_003667255.2. Taxonomy (NCBI): domain Eukaryota; kingdom Metazoa; phylum Arthropoda; class Insecta; order Hemiptera; family Pentatomidae; genus Euschistus; species Euschistus heros. The sequence goes on from RCWM02000752.1 coordinate 41,363, forward strand.
TTAAATGAGTGAGTGGTATTTGACAAATATATAGTAGATTAATACGTAAATATAAAATCAAACCTACACAACTAACAAAAACTTTAGATTATGATTTTCTTTCACTGATTACTCAAAAAATTATGTTTGTCGCTTAGAACGTTTTTCGGCGGATCCATTCATTTGTCGCCAGGATTTACCGTTTAGGAAATATATTAGTTTGGATGAAGAAAGTCACGTTTGCATAAATTTTTCAATGTTGGGGCTTCTTTGATACCGTCGTGCTCTGTTGGTGTAGCTAAGAACAAAAATTTGACGATAGTTTCCTGGATAGAAATTTAATGGAAGATTCTTTTTATTTTTATAATATTTGTCGCTAGGACCTACCGTTTAAGGGCTATATTGGTTTGGATGAAAAAAGTCATGTTTGAATCCCCTACTTTCTCTCAAATTTGTTAATTCCGAATAATTATTAATATTTAATTTAATTTAATTATTAATTGAAGTAATCTGATCCTTTTAAGTCTAAAATGCAAATCAGTTCACTACCATATATGCAATGCTGTGATTAGTAAGCGAGAAGTAAGTAGAAATGTGAAGCTTCACATCATTAGGTCCATATACCTACCAATGCTTCTGTACGGTGCTGAAAGTTGGATAGAACAGATAAGCAAGAAAGTAGAATCCCTGCTGCAGAAATGAAATTCCTCCGAAGGATTGCTGGAAAAACAAGAAGGGACTGTATCCGCAATGAAGCGATTAGAAATGAACTAAAGGTCTCTCCAATGAAGGAGGTTCTCGAGGCCCGCCGAAGTGGTTTGGGCATGTCGTCAGGATGGAGGAACATCGAGATCAATTGAAGACCATGGACTATGTGTCTGATGGTAGACGACCCAGAAGCCGTCCAAGGACGTCGTACCTGGAATATGTCGACCGTTTATGCAGAAAGAGGAAGAAATCTTCGCCAAGCCAGAAACCTGGCAAGTGATAGAGAGCAATGACAGTCATGGCTGGACGCTCCCCTACGCTAAAAGGCACTACAGGGTGATGCATAAGAAGAAGAAGAAGAAGAAGAATTAGATTATAGATAGACATATACACGATCTATTGTTTTCCCAGTTCGTAAGAAATTGAGAGACGTTTCAAAAATGCCTGTTCATTGATCAAACAAATTATGTAATATTTAGTCAATACAACCAAATGATTAAAGGCTAGATATTGACTTTGAACTGTTATTTATAGTTTACATGTCCTTACCTTATCAGAATACCTTTTTCTTTATCACAGATAGTTCGATAGTTTTCATATTTACATTACTATCTCATAAACTAATATAATAACAACGAGGAATTGATTAATTATTTGCCACTTTAATGGATCTTTAGTTTATTAGAAGACTGGTTTCAAGTTTCAATCATTCATATTCAGCCCTAAAACAAATACATACATTTGAAAAAAACATTAATTTAATTATTATTACATTGATCGCTACAGTTCCAGTTGGGCCTTGGCTTCAAAAAGAATCGACAGGTTTAAAAGTTTTAAAAATTAGGCAAAACTGTGGACTCTAGAAAAATATGTTTCAAATAAAAATTAAAGATAATTAAATTCCCTATAAAATTGATTCCATAAATGTTTGTAGAACTTCCAATGGCTTTCGAGATATAGGTTACCGAAAATCAATAATTTTCGCAATAAAATAATTTTTACCTCACTTTTTGTATTGTACCTCAATGATAAGGTATGCTCATTTAAAGTGATGGAAAATCATTATAAAAATAGAAAAATCATTATAAGTGAATAAATGGAAAAATAAAATACTCTTGGAGCGATGATCAGTGAAACTGAAGCAACAGGAAACCGATTTAACGAATTCCTTAAACCCCGGTTTCTTGAAATCAATGAAACTAAAGTTTCATGAAACGCTATGTGCACCAATCTATGTTAATCTAATCTATCTATTGCAAGCAACTACAGTTTCATGTTTCATGAAACCAGTTTCTCCAGTGTGCTCCGTGCCTTAGATGGTTGAATTGCACGTTTGTTCATGTGTTTTATATTTTTTGCATGTTTGGCTAATATTTATTGCGTTTTAAAACTTTTTACAGCACAAAATCCGGCCTGTATTCATGGAAAATTGTTAATAACCATTCGTTTCCTCCCTACGAATTTTTTCGACCTCCCGTAGTTATTGCACGCACAAAGATTTCCTAATGTCTTGTTCGGTAATCGAATTTTTCGTGCCAAAAAATCATAATACATAATAAAAAAAAGTAAAATAATAGAAGGCACGGTTGATCGAGAATGTAATATGATTTTGACGTACAGCAAAGGTGACTAGAATTTATTAGAGCTAGAATTTATCTTAATTATAATATTTTGAGATTATTCTTCAAAGAAAGTGATAATGAACTAGAGGGCTCAGATAATGAACTCGGTATGCAGTAAACACTTCAAACAATTGTCAGTCCTTGGTGACTCTGCATTATGCAGCAACTTTGCATTCTCGATATAGTAGAGGCACTTTACAACAGGAAATATGATCGATTACATCTTTAAGTCGATTGTTCTGAAATTAATGTAATCTTGATGTGCAAAAAAATAAAAAAATATGAATACTGGTTGATAGGATACGATTCAGTTTTTTACAAATTACAGAATGATGAATATGAAGTGACATATTTGAAAATGAATTCTTTTTCCTTATGTAGGTCAATTAAAGTATTATATAAATGTAAAGATAACCACTTCATTCACATACGAGTGCTTTTCTTAAGTTACCCATGATGCAATACGACCTAATCCAGAATGCCTATTAGAAGTCACAATAAACAGCTGTGAATGATAAGAATAGATTGTTATTATTAACCTCTACGACTGCATTAATATTAAATCTTATTAATATTAATTATATATTCTGAATATATAAAAAAAATCGGAATAAGGGCTTTAAATGTAGTTTCCTTTGTTACAGGTGAGTGAATGTCTGGTATTAACAGCTAACAACTTGTAATTAATGTAAATATCTATTGTAAATAAAATCTTTTGTTACAGAAAGAAACGAAATTGGGTTCTTATTTCAGTAACTAAGAGACCAATTATCATTTTATATATATATAAGTTATTTACATGCCATTGTATTCACTGTCAACACATTTACTTGTTGTATATTATTCTGTACAGTTGTAAATATCAATAAATGAAAAAAAAAAAAAAAAAAAAAAAAAATAAATATATATAGGTATATAAAGTTAATTGATAATATATTGCTATAGTATCTTTACGAAGCTCAGTAGGTTGAGATGGTCCTGGCACATCATTAGGATGGCTGGGAGTGACTTATCGATTTAATATCGATAAAAATGTTGTATTGAAGTATGCAATTGAGCATTATATCTTTAATGATATTATCACGCATAGCAGTCATTTTTTAACCTTGTTAAAATTGCACTGTTGGATGATTTAAGATTACGTAAAAACATAATTAAACATCTTTAATTTAAATTTATGAATTGGTAATACAGATGGAAAGAGACTATTAAGAAACTATTGCGGACAATGGACTGCATTATCAGTGCTTACCACAAAAGGCCCCTGAATCATATTTTTATACGCAATATCAAAAAGGAAAGGATCGAAATTTTGATTTGGTAATAATTTTTATTCTGAAGAAATGATTGTATTGATTTAATCTGATAGGCTTTTAATTTCTTACTTGAAAAGCATTTGACAGGTTGGTAAGCTTCGTTTTTTCTACTCAACATAATTATTTTCTTATTATTGCTAAACTTCCCTAGAATTATTGAGATGATGTAGTTAAAATTTGGTAAAGATGAGTTCAATGCTTTTACCATTATACACTATGTTGCAGAATTACGGTAGCCACGTATCGGTCGATTTTTATACTACGATGGGATCATTAATACTCGTTCATATTCATAATACCAAATCATTTATAGCTTTTTAAATAAGAATTTAATTTAAAATAAGTAAATTTTATTAACAATATCAAGCTCTACATAACACTGTTCCTTTGTAACCTCCCATGTAGAATGGCGATCGCCGCATATAGGTAAAATTTCAAATTTCAAAATTCACAGTTACAATCGCTTTTTTGATAACAAATTAATAGAAAATCAGCAGATTTTATTATTACTAAACTTTCCTGGAACTATTAAGATGATATTATCAAAATTTGGAATAGTTCAGTAGTTTTTGTGGTTAGTGATCACAAAAGAAAAATGGCTTGTCCTTTTATATAATAGTATACATATTTACGTGTGTGTTAAGAAACCTATGCCACTCACATAAGATTGCTTTTTTTAAATTACCTAAAATGCAATATATCCGCATTACCCACAATGCCTATTTGAAGCCATAACGCTCTGTTGTGGATGATAAGAAGGGGTTGTAAACTGTAAAATTTATGTTTACAAAAACCCATTAAAATAAGGGGTTTAAATGTAGTTTATAAAGATTTTAGACCACTCTTAAGTAATAAGATAGTGAACTGATTGCGTTTCTCTCTGAAACAAATATTTTATTTACAATGCAAATTTACATTAATTGTTAAACAATTACATTAGCTTTTAATACAAGGGCTTTACTCACCCGTAATAAATAGAACTACATTTAAAGCACTTATTTCAATGTTGTTTGTGTATTTTACAGTTAATGTTAATGTAGTTGTAGAGGCAAATTGTTTACAATAATAACAACCCACTCTTATCATAGACAGCTGTTTATTGTGAGTTCTAATTGGCATTCTGGGCAATGGTGGTCGTATTGCATTCTGGGTAACTTAAAATAATTTGTATGTGAGTGGCCAGATTTTTTTATATATAAAATAGATAACTCTCTCTCTCTCCCTCTCTCATTCTTGACCGTCAATATTATTATCGTCGGTGAGATTTCCTATTACGTTAGGTGCATTTTTTCGATTTAGGTTATTTCACAAGTTTTTAAAAAAAATGAAAATCCGCATCTAATGTAAAAACCCGAATACGCGAATTCAGCTTGAATCAGGTTTTGACAGAACACTTTTGTGATTGTAGCCCAAACAATGAATACACGTGTGCATCAAAGCGCATTTTGTATTTAATGTCATAGAAGGTGCTAAAATGCACATAGCGGAATTGGCGATCTCACCGACGATATGTTTTCTATTTTTTTTTTTTCTCGCTTACCTGTGATTCTGTTGTCTGTAGGAGATAAATTTTCAAATTTAATAGCTTAATCCAGCTGACCGTCTGTGCTCTTATGTTCTTTATTTTTTTTCGCTTACCTGTATGATTGCATTGTTTGTTTCCAAATGAGAGTAATTTCATATACACAACAGATGAGAGGGATCGAGCGAGATCGGTCAAATGCAGATTAATGTTTTTTATTTCGTATTAGGAGAAACAAAGAAAAAAAAAGAAGCTCACTCGTTAGAGAGCTAGTGTTATTTAGTATAACGAAAATTGAGCTCCTAATTTTTCCTACTCTCCTAATATCAAACTATCAAACAACGCGTAACGCCCTCGCGTTCCCCAAAAATGTATAGCTTTTGATCAACTTGGTCACCGGGTAAAACATGTTCCGTGTTAAAAAATTCTTGAAAATTAATTGTATATCCATTTTACAATAGTCATATAAGATATTACTCATACAATTCGGAATAACATGACGCTAAATTGCCTTCTTGGAGTAACATGAAACTCAATTGGGATTTCACCTTGAGTAAATTCATGAAAGGAGGAAGACAAAGGAGTCACCAATAATGACCATGGCCACGCTGGTGAATACTATTATATTCACTAACAGGAAGATGTTTAATAATTAGTGCAAATTCAGTCAACATTAGTAGCGAATGTGACACTGCTCCATTTACCCAATGACCCAATGCGAGAGTTTAGATTGTTTCTGAAAACAATGTAGTTTTATAATTAATTAATTTAATTAAAATGCATCAATGACAAATGCATGTTATCAGTAAATGACTTGAACTATTGAGCCAATAAAACACATAAGAGGATATTGCTAATAGAGATAGGCATTTTTCGCATGATTTTTTTATTTAAATATGGCTATTTATACATATATTTAAATGTGAAAGGTGTTCCCTTAGGCATGATATAAAAACAATAATTACATTTATTCTCTTTTTTTTGTAATTAACCTATTTGAAGTTATCTACAGTAGGAAAAAATTAAGGAAACCTACACAATAAAAAAGAAGAAAAGTAGATAAAAAATAAAAATGTGCATACAATTAATATAAATTAATTAAAATACATGAATATTTTGTTAAAATAAAATATAATCGCCCGCTCTCATAAGTAATGAACTTGTATAGTTTTAACTAATAATTCAGGTTTTATTTGTTTATCGATAGAAATCTTGTATTCAAGATGCAATTGAGCATTATGTCTGCAATGATATTTTTACGTATTGCAGTAATTTTTCAGTTGGTTACGTAAAAGCATAATTTGCTCTAAATTTTTTATTTTAATGTATGAATTGTTAGTCTGCACTTTGTTTTTTGCAGAAAATGTTGACTGCCTATTAAAATATGGTTTCATAGTTCTGATTAGACTTTTAGCTCTATTGCATTTGTTGTAAATATGTCTGGAGGAAGTTAACGATTTGTCTAATCCTAAGCTAAATAATTGATTGACTATGATTTATAATTTATAATGATGTTATGAGATATTAATGATCTCCTTTCGGTGAATATAATGGCTTGTGTTTAATATAATCTTCCATTTTATAATGGAACATAATCCTAAACTCGTGAGTTGATAAGAAGAGTTAGCTACGTAAATCTCCCCACAGGGGGAGTACTCAGGGAAAAAAATCAATTACTTTCATATTGTAACTGATTCGCCCTTCTTCGAAAAAAAGAATGGTGTTACATTTTTATTAAATGTATATAAATCCATAGGTTACGCTAAGTACTGGTCGTTGAAAACAATAATGAAAAATTATTTCCGAAAAGAGATAAAAAAGAAAGTGTTTGATACATGTATACTTCCAGCCGTCTCCTTTGGTAGTCAGACTTGGTCCCTAACGAAAGCCCAAACAAGGAAACTGATAAGCTGGCAAAGAGGAATAGAAAGAAATATGATAAAGATAAGTAGGAAGGAGAAGGTTAGGAGTTGTATCATCAGAGAGAAGACTGGCCTGAAAGACATAATTCACCATATCGAGAAGCAAAAATGGGAATGGGCGGGGCACATCTTAAGGAGAACTGAAAAAAGGTGGTCAATGGAAGTGACTGTTTGGACACCCTATTACTACAAAAGGCGAAGAGGAAGACAATTGAAAAGATGGAGTGATTTCTTTAAGAAGAAAGTCGGACCACTATGGTGGAGAATGGCAAGGGACAGAGATAAATGGAAAGAGAAGTGGATCCAAATCGCGAACCCGGCTTCCCAGTAGGCTGGTCACCTGGGAAGTCTAGACCTATACTCCCTGAGGGAAGGCCCATGTTCAAACTAACAGAAGAATTTTGTTTGTAAATATGATAATAATTGTGGACTTATTTGTAGATATGTTAAATTTTTATCTGTATTGTATTAATTTTAATTATGGTTTATTTGTTGAGTTATGGACATAATAAAAGGCTATTATTATGATTATGATTTATAATTTATAATGATGTTATGAGTTATTAATGATCTCCTTTCGGTGAATATAATGGCTTGTGTTTAATATAATCTTCCATTTTTCAAAATATATCCAGAACTCGTGAGTTGATAAGAAGAGTTAGGTACGTAAATCTCCCCACAGGGGGAGTACTCAGGGAAAAAAATCTATATATTTTTTTCAATTACTTTCATATTATAACTGATTCACCCTTCTTAGAAAAAAAGAATGGCGTTACATTTTTATTAAAAAAAAAAAAAAAATTCTTGTTTGTTTATTTCGTTTAACGTCACTTTATGCTGCTATGGCTAATCGGACGATGCTACGATGGGAGTCCTAAATTTTGCCTATCCAGGTATAATTAGGATAGGGATCTTTAACGAGTACCTGACATCGCACAGGCCCGGGATCCCCATTTTACGTCTCTTCCGAAGGACGGCATAGCCAAGGATTTTTTACTCCCTTTAAAAAAATCTTAAGGTCATCTGCCGGGCTGCGAAACCGCGATCTTGGGTTTAGTAGGTTGCTATGCTAACCACTACACCACAGGTGACCCCAAATTATTCTTTCCTTGAATATTATTTGACGAAAGGATGTAGAAATGATGATCTTTCTTTCTTTTATATATATATATATATATAAGAAGAAATATATATATATATATATATATATATATATATATATATATATATATATATTATTCTTATATATATATATATAAAATACAATCATATATATATATATATATATATATGATTGTATTTTATGTTATTATTATTATTTCATATATATATATTTTTTAGTATTGAATTTAATTTTCTTTTCCTGTCAAAAATGTATGCTGTAATAACTGAAGCATTTAATTTGTAAATAATATACCAGACAAGTGTACTTGTAACTGTGCATTATTATTATTATTCTTAGGGTGCTTTAAGTCCCAGAATAAAGTTTATTTTTTCATTTCATTTCATTTATTTCGACAGGGGCATTGTCATGAAGAAGTCAAACACCTCTGTTCGAATTAACCCCACTTTTCTTTTTTGGTGACATCTCGCAAGACGTTAAATAGGACTATATAACACTGTGGTATTTCTTTTCTTAAAATAAGCAGTATTGGCGACCATTACCTCCTTTGTCGAATGCGTAACTTCAGCATTTAGTGGAAGTGCTTCTACATTCTTTTACAGAGGAATAAAAGAGCGAGAACTGTCCATACATACCATCCAAGTGCTCTCTAAATAGCCGAAGAGAATTTAGTATCTGGTCGAGGTTCGAGTTTCCTTCAAGGAAAGAACTGAGGAAGTGTAAGCGATGGAAATGGTGAGAAGATGCCTTGACCTGAATGACTGGGAAGTTCCAGCCATCTTTAAATTAGGAGATTCGGGCAGGCCGGAAACTTGCCACTAAGATAATATATAAGTATAAACGACAATCGCCTGGCTACGATAATTATTTACCAATATCATTACAAGTTAAAAAATAAAGGGAAAATCTTCTAAATAGATACAACTTAAATATACTTATTTATATAATAATAATCAGAATAGTATGCTTTATTGGCATCTATAAAGACAAAAGCCTATCCCATAGAAGGAACTTAGAAGTCGGCTACAGCTAACAGAACAGAAAATTATATATACAATTAAAAAAAAAAAAAAAAAAAAAAAAAAAAAAACAATCAAACAAACAAAAACCCTACAAATCAGAACAAGAAACTAAATATTGTTGATAACTTTCTTCCACCTGGTTCTGTCCCTCGCCACACGCCACCAGTTGTCGCCTACATACTGTGTAATTTCGTCCTTCTATTTAAGATGCGGGCGACTCCTTTTCCTGCTGTCTTCTCTCGGGATCCACTCGGTGCATGCCTTGGACCATCTTTCGTCCTTCTTCCTTGCCAAATTTCCTGCCCAATTCCATTTCAGTCGGTGAGCTTTGACCGTTTAGCTTTTAATATTAGCTTTGCGAAGAATACATGCATTTTGAACTTTATCTTTCTTCGTAATTGCCATTAGGCTCCTTTGAAGCTTCATTTGCATGGAATTTAATCTACGTTCATGTTTTTTGGTTAATGTCCAAGTTTGGGCCCCATAGAGAACCGTAGGGTATACACATGTTGTAAGGACCTTGGTTTTAAGTGCTATTGCTAGGTTGCTTTTAAAAATGTTTTTGAGTGACCAATATTTACACCAACCGAGCTTTATTCTTCTCTCTATTTCTTTATTCATCTTTTCCCGGATTGTAATTGTTTATCCTAAATATATGTACTCTTTTACATACTCTATCTGGTTATTATTTGAATGAATTGGAATTTCAATGGAATTGGTAATTATTTTTGTTTTTGCTGTGTTTATGACCAGTCCATACTTTTTGCTGGTTTCTACTATGTCACCTATCATTCTCCTTAGACCATTGATGTTCGGTGATAGTAGGCATATATCATCAGCAAATCTTAAGTTATTTAACATTTTCCCATTGATTGGATTCTCCTGGATTCTCCAAATTTAATTCTTGAAACAATTTATTTAGGACACAATTGAACAGAATTGGTGACAGGGGGCACCCTTGTTTCACTCCTCGTTCAATCTCAAAATAATCGCCTTCCTTGTCTAAAGCTATAAATGCTTTTCCTTTTCTATACAATTCCATTACACACAGTATGACCCCTATTATCCGAGGCTCTGTTATTTTATATGTATAATATTTATTTAAAAAAAAATAAATACCTAAGATTATTTCTAATGATTACATAAATTGTTAATTGTGCATTATTCTTAAAAATAATAAATAGAAAAACAAGAAATCGTACGAATGAAATGCTTCTGGTAGCTATGTACTAATCCAAATCATATTCTATGAATAATAATATTTTCACGTCTTTTCTATGAGACTCCTACTGGCCTGTTTGGCTACAAAACAAAATTATTTACTCAGTTGTACTTTAGTCTATATGCTTATATCAGAAAAGAAATGATTCATAAAAACAAACTAAAACTATCAATTTCTTCTCTAAATAAAAATTCAATACAGATGTAAAAAGTTTTTTTAAAAAAGACATTTATAGAAGTAGATAGTTGGGGGTATGCAGTCTTTTGTTTTTTATGTTTGATACATGATTGATTATACATAAATAATAAAATAATTATAAATGTACATAGTGGAAAGAGAAAATAAAGGAATGAGGGGAAAATGTGAGAAAAGTGAAGGTTAGCAAAAACTGTGCAATAACATTTAAATTTGAAGAAAGGAAAAGGATTTTTTTAGTTATCTGTAAATAAAATAAGGGATTAATTTTTGATAAAAAGATGTGAGTAAGGTGTTATAAAAGAAATGATATGATAGGCTTACTTTCAAAGACAGATGTAAACAGAAACTGTTTACAAAGTACTGACAGTTAAGGAAGAAGGGTGGAGTGATCTAGCGGCGGGGATCTCAACTAAAGGGCGGGAGCGGGAAAGAGTTTGATTATGAAATAAAATCAGGTGATACAGAACTGGCACGATAAAGTGTCAATAAAGGAGAGTAAAGAAGGGAATGGAAGAGGTGGAGTAAGCATTAAAATAACAGAGTAAGATAAAAATGACAAAAAAAAAGTCACAAGTTTTTAAAGCAACTACACACACGCGAAAACTACTAAATCAATCTGAACCAAATTTTAACCACATCTTCATAGTTCAAGGAAGGTTTAGCAATAATAAAATGTAAAGATTTTCATCGCCGTAGTGCGCGGTGAAGTTTGGTAATCGACCGATAGATGGCGAGCACCATTCGAGAGAGGTTACAAATGTTCGGTGTTATATAGAGCTAGAAATTTATGATAAAAAGCACTTACAAAGGTTCTATATAAGGTCCCGAGGCCATCTTCTTTTCAGGTGCCTCGGAAGGTTATCTGGAGTAAAATGAGAAGCAAGTTGAGATACCAATGGATTTGGATGGTTGTGGAGTTTGTTATGGAAGGATAGATATCTGGTTTGAGCGTGGTTGAAGTTATAAACGTAAGATCTATTAAGATCTTTGTGGATAAGTTTATTTGTAACAAAGTAAGGAGCATTTAGGATTTTTCTAGCGATTTTGGATTGTAAGGAATGGATACGAGATGAATTGGATTGTTTAGTGGAGCCCCAAAGCTGAACTTCATATGTCCGAATTGGTCTAATTACTGTTATGTAAATGAGTTTATATGTAAAACAAGCATACAAACATTCATTATTACGTATTTTTGTGTATTATAATTTAATAAATACAGGGTGTTCGGAAGATCGTTGGCCAAAAAATTATCTCGGGTAGGGAAGTTCATTTTGAACCTATTTAAGGTCACTTACCTATATACAAAGTCTTTCGGGTTTTTTTTTTTAAGAATTTTTTTGTAAAAATGGCCAAACAACTTATTCAAAAAAATCAATGCCGCATTTACCATAATGAAGGAAGAACTTGTTTTAAGAACAACCACCACAGAAATGAGAAAAAGATATCGTGCTTGTATTAGAAATAGTGGAGATCATTTTGAGCAATACCTGTGATACTCTACAAATTAAATTTATGAATAATTTAAAATTAGTTTAATTTTGTTCCCTGGTTATTGTTGACAAAAATGTAGATAAAGTTTACTCTGATAAAATCGGAATTCTGAGAAAGAAAGAGAAAATATGCAGTTTAACCTATACTATAAAAAAACACAACTATTTGTTACGTTTTGCTTAAAAAATATGGTTCGATTCATTATTATTGTCAGTGTGCGCTGGTGGCACCATTTTGTTACTTTATAAAAATAAAAAAAACTAGATGTGCTGCGTGCCTGCAAATGGTATTTTTTTAAAGAGTATTAAATAGAGAAGTTTTTAAAACAATTTGGATTTGGCTATTCCTCTTACTTTTTTTTTTATTGAACCTCAACTTGAAGTTCATAATTTTTATTTTTGCCTTTGACAAGATTTAACGATCTCCCGTCTTTTTGGTATTTGTTTTTTGCACCATATCTTTTTTATTTTACATGGACAATGTATTAGTAATTACAGGAAAAAAAATGGCGTTGATATATCAGTAAACAACGGAGTTATAAGGCATACATATTTGGATTTGGCCATTTTTACAAAAAAATTCATAAAAAATAAACCGTAAGACTTTGTAATAGGTAAGTGACTTTAAATAGGTTCTAAATGAACCTCCCTACCCTAGGTAATTTTTTGGCCAACGATCTTCCGAACACCCTGTATATATAAAACTTTTTTTTTTTTAACAAAAGTGATTTTCTGCCCAGTTTAAAAAAGAAAAAATTAAATAACCATCTTATCTTTCACATTAAGTTAATAAAATGTTGTAATTTGATTACTCGGAGTTTTCAATTATCCGTGACACACCCATAGTTATCATTACCCTAGATAACAGGGGTTCTACCGTGTCTTACATTTACTAGAAGATTGAAAATTCAGGATGTAACAAAATAGATGATGTTTAAAGAAAGTTAGAGAGAAAGCACGGATGATAAGAAATGTTTCGAAGAATGCGATGTATATGTCGTCGCAAAGGAGTATACAGGTTGATGGGTCGTGTTCTTGTATTTAAGAGGTGGATAGAGGAGCGCAGGGTAAGGAGTTCATGAATATAGCCGGGTTTTTTGGTTTTTGCGGGTTGAAATATGAATGAACGCAGGAAGTATTGACGTCGAAAATTAGTGTAAAACTACCTAATATCAGAATTTATATGAGGCGTGGAGATTCACTGCAGATTGCAAAAGGGGGTAAATCCACTTCTTATAATTTTTAATTGGTTTAGTTAGCGTCCTCAATAAGGTGGTAAATCAAAGTTTGGGAAGAGTGTATGTGTGTTTCGAAGCCCTCATGGGTTCGCATCACCAAACTTTGAAGGGTGAACGATTTAACACTTTATTGAGGACGCTAACTAAAAACATTAAAAATGATAAAAAGTGGATTTACCCCCTTTTGCATCTCCACGCCTCATATGAGATATGTTAAATTATTATCGTTTAATAATTCGATTTGTTTTGATTTTTTAGAACATTTTTGAATTATGTCTTCAAATATAAATATATTTTTAAACTGAGGGACCGAGAATCGAGAATCGATATCTTGTTATGTATCTTTATTGAGAAACAAAACATTTTTGTACCGACACATCACTGGTTTTCTCTGAATCCAGACTCAAACTATTTTCTACTGCCCATTGGTTAATGCTATCGATGTCTTTCTGAAGCTTACGAGTCGCCTCTAGCAAGTATGAATGATGAAAAAGTAAATATATTTGCAAAACGACATTTTCTAATTAGGAAAAAAATATAAAAAAAGAAATGAATTTTTTTCTTTTTTTTTCTCAGTTACTTCTGCTATTAGCTTATGTGATCTTGACTTCAATTTTATATAATTAATTTATTTAAATATTAATTAGTAATAAGAAGCACAATTTCACACATTAAGTTGTTTTGTGAGAAACGTAGATTAGATTATGAAATTCACATTGCATTTTTCAGATGTAATATTTGAATAACCGCGTAATGATCTAAGTAAAAAAAAAAAAAGAAAAAAGAAAGACGACTATAATCGTTATTTCGAATGACGAGAGCCTTGAGCGTTGGGTCTAAGGACTCAAGGTTGATCATGTCCGAATAGAAACAGTAGCTAGAAAACTGTTTCTTATTTTTTTTTACGAAAGTGAAGTTATTAATTTTTATGTTTTTTTATTTTCAAGCAAATTAAAATATAAAATTATGAGTATAAATTATATTAATATCCCATTGACAATGGAAATAATGTAAATATGAAATAAAAAAAAGAATTAAACGTTTGTCAGACCAAAATTTCAAAAAACAGTTCAGTCCAATAACTAGGAGAAAAATGTATACATATATGGATATATCTTTCTTGACTGTTACTATTATGTTTAATAAGGTTCTTGAGGTTCATTCAACTATTCAAATCATTTTTCCATTCATATATTACATCGAAATACGGAAATCCCTTTTTGTACCTGCATCTGGGAATTACTAACTGTTTTGGAAAATCCCTCCCAACCTTTACGTTTTTTTTCAAAATTCCCCTGGTCAGCTAAGTACTCGATTGTTATAATGTTAGAATTCAGTAGTCGATACCATATCCACCAGTAACATTGTAAGTAGTTTCCTACTCCTCCATATTTTGTAATTATTTGTATTTAATTATTCCAACGCATGTTGTTATATATTTATTTGTAGCTAACTTTATGTTTTGAAATAACTTATATAACTTATATAAGTTTATTGTAACCTGTTTTTTCACTGTAGTGCATGATTATGAGAACAATATAGTCTCGAAACGTCGCCAAAATATTTGTTTTTATTTATTGACTGAGCATCAAGAATCGTATATATATATGGATAAATTTCTTGACTGTTACTATTAAATGTTTGGATATACTATTACTATTACTATATACTATTATACTATTATATATATTTATATATATATATATATATATATATATATATATATATATATATATATATATATTATTTTACACGAAACAGCCCATAAGGACTACGCAACTATGATACAAGGTTTTTTTTTTTTTTTTTTTTCAGGTCTTTCTTTTTGGCCTATCTTTGTCTGAGGATTTCACTGAACTTTTTTCTCCTTTAGTACATTAGGTCTTCTCGCCGTTTTATGGATTTCAATGTAAATTTCTCTTTTGGATCTTTTGGAACCTGCGTCCTTCTGGTTTTATTTTGGGTTCATGGAGTCATTTAGGTACCCTTATCTCAATTTTCAGGAGTTGTTCTGGACTGGGAGAGCAAATGGTCTCTGTCCCAATATCACTGTAGTGCATGATTTTGGCTTTTTTGGAGAGAAATTTTTTATTATAAATGCTACTCTTTAAGTTGCATAAATTCTCCAAATGTTTAACATTGTACTCAGTGCTTTCATTCTCTGATAAATATCTGCTGATTATTTCGCCCAGAAATTTAAAACTTTTAATCACTTGGACTGCACTTCTTTCCTACTAAAGTGAGGGTCTGTGGTCATAGATTTTTTTTTTTAAAAGGAGATTTTAAGTTCAGTTTTTGCAGCTATTTTCCTCAGGGAATTTATATGTCCAATCTCCTCTTCTTCCGATTCTAACAATAGTATCAAGTCATATGTATATATATATATATTTATATATATATATATATATATATATATATATATATATATATATTATACAAAACCAACCTACAATAAATTCCCAAGAAATTATAGCCTATATTTTTTATAACTATTTGGGCACTAGAACACGTCTAAGTTTTAGTGCAGTAACCCTATAACTGGAATGCCCGGTAGCTCGATGAATAAGGAACTTGACTGCCATGCTTCCGGGCTTGAGTTCAAGTCCGGCTGAAGTCAGAAATTTATATTCTGTTATGTCAGCTTAGGAAAACCTTCCTGGTGCACACTCTTCTCTTTAAAGTTGGTACCTTTGATTGGGGGAAACACCTGGAGATTGAGCGTGATTTTATGACCGTGTATTTCAATTTGTTTCATATTTGCTTTCACAATTGTAGCAACAGATTCTCCCTGACAACTTACATAAAATTGGAAAAGTGGCGTTGAATTACTTGAGTTATTTTTAGACACTTGCCTTTGACCTATTGTAACTCAATGATATAACTGTACGCCATTCCTACCAAAAATAGAAGTCATGGCATGACATGGTGATACTTTTAACTTTGAGCTTGGCAACCCTGTATGTTTTCTTTTATTTTTAGTAGCAGGTTTAAAACGTAGTATTATTTTTTGTAGAAGTATTACATTAGTGTACTGACCCAGACAACTGAATAGCGTACATAATAGAATGTTAGAATAAATTTAATACAATGTGTAGTGGTAACATTGTTCACTAGTACCAGTGGCAACACTGAGTACCAATTATAAACTTCATCAGAAAATGAATTGTTTATATCAATTTCTCATATTTAAATGGTAGGATCTTTGATAATTACGAGGACGTAGAATTTGAATGTGAAGAGATCGTTGCCTCTAAACAAAAGGAGTGGTACTAGCATCAAATCCAATTACTGGTTAAAAGATTGTTAAAAATATTTAAAAACATTTGAATATCGAACATGCAAACTTTGAGGAGTAATATTAGATCATGTTAAAAATATTTAATAAAGCTATTTTTATCCACAAGGACTTTTGTAACAACTTAGTAGTTCATTAAATAGATTTTATATTTTTCCCACAAAACCAACAGATTGTTTATAATAATTCCTTTTTCAATGATATAATTCCATCATGGAAAGAACTCCCCTCTGAAGTTATCTGCGTCCTATCAAATCAAGTCTACAGCTTTAGATTGGAACATTATCTTAAAATTTCTAATAAATGATAACAATATAAATTAAATTAATTTTTTTTTTCCAAACGAAACAGATAATGAAAGGTTTAGGAGACAAGATAATTAGTTTTGGGTGACAATATCGTCAACACTGTGCTCCTGGAGTCTAAAATGATCCTTAATTTTTTATATCTTTGGCATAGTTGTACATTTTATAAATAATTATCTATAAGGTAAGGTGGGGTAAGTGCATTAGTCCGCTATAATTTCTATTATCATTTTGTTACATCAACTGCCATCTTTTGTATGTAGACAGAACTTCATACCCTCCAAACCTAACATACTAGAGTGCTCTACTGTAGAAGATAACCTCTCTAGGAATTTTCATAGTTCAACCTGTTGATCTAGGTCTTGTGTAAAGTTGAATGAGTTAAAATTATAAAATTTTGTTGTATGTATTTTTCTCTTTTTTTTTTTATTTGAAGGAGTAAAATGATTTATGGGAGTTGCTTATTTTTGCACTTACCCCATCAAAGAATCAATTCACTGCTAAGGAGTTTACAAGATATTTATGCACTTACCCCGTTTAGGTGGGGCAAGTGCGTGAATGGGACTTAAAATTGATTTTCCTTCGCAATGATAATAATTTTTAGGATATCAGGGAAATTAACTATATTGCTGAAGAGTATTGTTCAACGTTTGCAATATAACAAAAAATATTACCCTTGCATTAATAGCTGATTTTTTATGTTAAGTTAAAGTTGAACTTTGCACTCCATATGACGCATTTGCCCTACTTCACCTTAATATTATATAAAAGGACAAGCCATTTTTCGTTTGTTATCAGTAACCGCGAATACTACATAACTAATATGTACCAAATTTTAGCCACATCATCTTCATAGTTCAGGGAAGGTTTTGCAATAATAAAATTTACATATTTTCAATTATATTGCCATATATGCAATGAAGTTGGTGCGCAATGAAGTTTGATAATCAACCGATAGGTGGCGAGCAACATTTGAGAGAGGTTACAAAGGTACGGTGTTATATAGAGCTTGAAATTTATGATAAAATCTTCTTATTTTTAATTCAATTTTTATTAAAAAAGCTATAAATATATAGAGCGACATGTGAATTCCAGTTCAGTTTAAAACTTGACCGATATACCAGGTATGCAAGTTTAAAATGTCGTTTTAATTCCAATAGAATGCGCTCTTAGCCTATTGAAGGATTTACTTATCTCTAAACGCTATTTTGTTTGTTAGTCATTTGTTTACAAAAGTCAGTTGTTTTTTAAGTCGTTTACGTGGACGTATCATACCTTTCTTTGGTGTTAAAAATGTCTAATTTTAAGCCAAATAAAGAGCATTTGCGGCATGTCATGATTTTCTTATTTAATCAAAAGAAAAAGGCATCTGAATGTCATCGAATTCTTGTTGAGACTTATGGCGATGTTGCTCCAACCGTCAGGACATGTGAACGTTGGTTTCAAAGTTTCAAACGTGGTGATTTTGATGTTACTGATCAAAAACGAGAAAATCGACCAAAAAGTTTGAGGACTTCGAATTGCAATCTTTATTAGACGAAGACAATACCCAAACCCAACAAATGATGGCAGAACAGTTGAATGTCACTAGGCAAGCCATTTCCGATCGCCTGAGAGCTATGGGAAAGATTCAAAAGGTTGGAAAATGGGTTCCACATGAATTGGACGAACGACAGATGAAAAAAAAACGAAAAACTGTGTGCGAAATGCTGCTTTTACGCCACGAAAGAAAGGGTTTTTTTTGCATCGAGTTGTAACTGGCGATGAAAAATGGATTTATTTTCAGAATCCCAAACGAAAAAAATCATGGGTAACGCCAGGACAACCATCCACATCGAGTGCAAGACCGGATCGTTTTGGGAAGAAGACAATGCTGTGTGTGTGGTGGGATCAGAAGGAAGTAGTCTACTACGAGCTTCTCTCAAACCCGGCGAAACAGTCAATACCGAGCGCTACCGACAACAAATGATCAATTTGAGTCACGCATTGATCGAAAAACGCCCAGAATGGGCTCACAGGCACGCCAAAGTCATTGTTCAGCATGATAACGCTCCTGCACATTCAGCCAGATTGACTAAGGAAACGATTTCTTCGCTTGGTTAGGAACTCCTACCCCACCCGCCGTATTCACCTGACCTGGCGCATTCTGATTATCACCTCTTCTCATCGATGGGAAACTCATTGGCGGAGCAACACTTCAACAATTTCGAAAACGTACGAAAATGGCTCGATGAATGGATTTCAAATAAAGTTGAAGCATTCTTTTGGAATGGTATCCATATATTGCCCGAGAGATGGACAAAATGTGTAGAAAGCGAGGGTCAGTACTTTGAATAAAATATATTATACTTTTTTTTAAATTACTGTGTATATATTTTAAGAAATAAACGACATTTTAAACTTGCATACCTGGTATAGCCACTCTGCAAAATGTTTGCAATGGTAAAACTATCAAACCCAACTGTACCAAATTCTCACTACATGTTCATAGTTCTAGGAAGGTATATATTAATAAATTTTATTATAATAATAAATAAAATGTGTAGTATTAAGTGCCAGAAACGAGATTTGCCAAACTGTCATATACTTTTATGGTTAGAAATTAAAATCCAACCAGATGGATCGATGAAATTATTTCTGCCAAAAGGATGTCTAATTATGCTTTTACGTACTCTTCAAACACCTAATCTACGCAAGTTTAACCGGGTTAAAAATTACTGCCATGAGTGAAAATATCATTAAAGATAAATTCCATACTTCAAAACAAGATTTTTATCGATAAACAAATGAAATTCGATTAATTCTTAAAATAATCTAAGTTCGTTATTTGTGAGAGCGGGCGAAGCCGCGACGTGGTATGCTAGTCTATTATAAAAACTGAGTCGAATTGAGAACCTCTTCCTTTTTTGAAGTCTGTTAAAATATATATATATATATATATATATATATATATATATATATATATATATATATATATATATATATATATATATATATATATATATATATATATATATATATATATAAGTTAAGTTCGCCCAGAAGAAAAACATAAAAAAAAAAGGAAGTTAGGGAGCTACGAGTACTGGAAAAAGTACTCACGAGTACTGGAAAAAGACTAACTTTATTGTTCAGAAATCCTCTTTATATACTTTCGGTGGTTTGTTTGGGATTAAGATAAGAAATTAAGATGTATATTATTCCCCTATACAACTTAACTCCCCCCCTCCAGTTTACGAACAATCCTCGTAAACTCCTACACAGGCCAAACAACCACCCATATACAAAAATCAATGTTACAAATAAATACAAAACAAAAAAAAAAAAAAAAAAAAAAAAAAAAAAAACACTTCTGTCGTTAACTTAAACCTTTCACTATTCTTTGACAGGTCTTTACATATCTCATTTAGTAAAAAAAAACTAAAATACAACAACCAAAAAGAACTGTTACACTTCTTCTAATTCTTTACATTATCTATTATTCACAAGTTATCTTGCATAGAAAAGAGGATACCCCTCGAACTCCGTCTAATGCCCACAAGAAAGAGTAATACGAAAACGAACAATACGAATAAACGGTAATAACGAAAAAGTTCCATGTACACATGACAACTGGCCTCATCCAACCCTCGCAGAAATTCATCCATGAGCCTTTGGAACGTTATAGGGGCGTTCTTCAATCCGAAGGGCATCCTGGTGAACTCGTAATGGCCCCTTTCAAACGTGAACGCGGTCTTATACTGATCTCTTGGGTGCATCCTGATCTGGTGATACCCCACCTTCAGGTCTAACGTGCTAAACACCGTCGCGCCACCCAACCAATCCAGTATATCCTCAAATCTCGGAATGGGATACTTTTCATCTACCGTATTCTCGTTCAGTTTCCGAAAATCCACCACCACCCTGTACTTTTCACGAGTTCCTTCTTCGCTCTTTTTCTTAACCGCCCATAAGGGACTGTTATAAGGGGAGGTACTATCAACTACCCTGACTCTTTAGGCTCTCCAATTCCTCCCTGATGTGCTGACGTATGTCACCCTGTCTTGTTTTAGGGGGATCTCGTGTACAGTCTCCCCTGTCACACTCAGTGTTTCCCCTTCCTTGAAAAAGATATCGGAATACTCGCCTTTTAATGACTGCCGCCAATCTCCCTTCCGATTGATCACCCCGACCATAGCTCGTCCCCCTTCTCGATCCCTCTCACATGTATAAACCTTTTTCCCAATACGAACCATCCATCGCTCACTATTACCTTTAATCCTGGTCCCTATCTTCCCTAAAAGGTCACACCCGATGATACCCCCGTATTCGCGAGGCATGTCCTCCACTACATGCACCGCTAGTTTCTCCTTCTTTTTCCCCCACCTTCCTAATTCTATCTGCGCTCCACCCTCTACTCTACAGGGGCCACTCAGCGTAATTAATTTACAACTACACGGTTGTACTCGGGGTATTCTCTCCTCCTTACATAAATTTCTTATAACCTCTTTAGACATAATCGTATTCGAACTTCCCGTGTCAACCAGACACCACCCACCCTTCGCAATTTTTATAATAGGCAACCCTCCACTTATGCTCTTAACACTATTTACAAACACTCGGTTGCCCCTCTTTTTGCACTCACCTCATACCTCCTCGTGTGCTCTCCTCTCCGCCGCCGTCCTTCGCTCTCCGCTCCTCCTGTCGCTTCCTCCTGCCTGGCGTGCTCCTACCCCTGGTTCCCCTTCTTCTTCTCCTTCCGTCTCCGAAGTTTCCGACGATCTTGTCGATTCCGACAGACGTCGGCTCCTCCGCCACACCCGCTGGGCGTTCACCTCCATCGGCTCCACCTGGGTCGGTCCTCTGCGCCTGTTGATATAGGAGCACTGTCTCGCAATGTGGCTTTCTGTGCCACATTCGAAACACCTCGTGCGGGGGCACTGTGCCACCAAATGGCCTGGTTTCCCGCACCCATGGCATTTCCTTTCTTCCCTTCTCCAAGTCTTCTTGTCCGTCCCTTGCCTTTTTTCCCGCATCACTGGACGTTCTCGACCTCTGAAATCCGTGTCCCTTCTTCTCCATGGGTCTCCTCGAGGCTGCAAGCTTCTACCTCCGTCGTTCCGTTTGTAGGTGACCCTGCTCCACCCGTCCTCCTTCCGAACTTCCTCATCTCGAGCGCTGGAGTCCACCATTTCTCTAGCACATTCTAGGAAAGTCTTGTCCCTCGGAAGTCCTTCCTTTTTCCCTGTTTCCTTAGCAAGCTGGACTTTCAGAATGGTCGATAGAAAGGCCATTCTCGCTTCCACTTCTGCTGCCTCTGTCGTTTCCCTCATCTTTTCTGTGATTTTATTAAAGTGAGCCAGCAGTGATCCCGCATACTGCCCATTAGATTGATGAGGCTTCCTAGCTTCGCGGAACATACGGAAAATGTCCTCTTCCGGGGTCCAACGTCCGCCCCCGAACGCCTTCTTGAGTCGATCTTTCACCACGACCCATGGTGTGTCCTCATCCGCTTGAATTACGTTGAGTATGCCGCGCTTTACCCGGCATACTAACGCTGCTCTTAATGCGCAGGCATCCACTGGATCTAAGAGATTCTCGCCCGTCTTTGCTTCTATTCTCGCCATCACTCTGTCTCCTCCCTTTAAGAAGTGGTTTAGCTCCCCAATCTCACCATCGTACCTCTCAATATCAGCTATTGCCCTCCTTAAATCTTGCGGCATTGCTGTTTTGAGCTTCAGCAATTCGAGAGCATTTGCCTGTGCCGCTGCCATATTCGCGTGAGCTGCTGCTAAAGTTTCTGGTGGTAGAGGCTGCAACTCGGGCTGAACTTCGAACGATGGCGGTTTTAAAATGTTCTTATTCTCCATCCAGAATTTAGTTTGACAATTTGAAAGATAAGAAACGTAAGAACACTTGGATGATAATGATGTTCACAAAAACTTTGAGCGGGAAAAAAAATTCAAAAAAGAAAAACTCACCAAGAGAAAATGTTCAAGCGTTCCCGGGTTTCGGCACCAGTTAAGTTCGCCCAGAAGAAAAACATAAAAAAAAAAGGAAATTAGGGAGCTAAATAACACTCACGAGTACTGGAAAAAGACTAACTTTATTGTTCAGAAATCCTCTTTATATACTTTCGGTGGTTTGTTTGGGATTAAGATAAGAATTAAGATGTATATTATTCCCCTATACACCTTAACTTATATACATATATATATATATATATATATATATATATATATATATATATATATATATATATATGGAATCGTTCATAATGGCACAGAACTTAATATTAATCAATGAAAATTCTGAATTAACGACATTTGATGGAACGAGAGGTAAAAGTAATATTGATTTGACCTTAACTAAATCTTATACTGCGCGCTTAATTCATGACTGGAAAATACTTGATGACATCAACTTCTCGGATCACAATTTAATTTTCTTCAAAATCTCTACAAAACCCAACGATAACTCACGAATTCATAAAAAAAATGAATCATGGCTAAAATTTTACATAACTAAAACCTCAGATTGGGAAAAATTCGAAAAACATCTGGACATACAACTTTTAAAACAGTTTTTAATCACCGAGACTAACCTGACTGCATTACAAATAGAATCTAAAATCATTGAAACAATTTTTTCTAACGATATAGACAGGACAGTAAATTGTTTAATCAAATCTATTATTAAAGCTTGCAATTTAACTTTCAAAGTTTCTAATCCACAATCACAAAAAAAAATATATCGATCAGTCCCATGGTGGAACAACCGACTTACAGAACTACGAAAGACAACTAATAAACTCCGAAACGTATACTAAAAGACTAAGAACAACAACGCACTAAGACTGCTACGTAAAACAGAGTATTTAAACAGTAGACACAAATATCAAGCTTTGTTAAAAAAATCTAAATTAGATACCTGGAAGGAATACTGCTCAAATGAAAATAACCCTTGGAGTTCCATTTACAAATATGCAGCGGGAAAAAATAAAACACAAGAGGCACTAAAAACAGTTAAAATCCAAGGAAACGAACTTACTTCAGACTTTAAAGAAACAGTTGACTATTTAATGGACTCGTTAATTTACCAAGACGACCCAAAAAGAGACACTAAGGAACAAAGCGAAATCCATAACAGATTGAATATGTCACCAAAGACTGGAGACGATGGTACATTAGAAAAGTGGGAAATTTTAAACATTATAACACAATTAAACAGGAAAAAAAAACACCAGGACATGACAGAATCACAACAGACATACTACAACATGTGACCGCTCGTTATCCAAATTTGATATCGAACATTTACCAATTAATTTGGCTAAATGGAAGCATACCGAAAATATGGAAAAAGGGACTTATTAAAATTATACCTAAACAAGACTCATACAAACTCAGACCGATAACTATTCTCCCTATAATGGCCAAAGTACTAGACAAACTGATTAATACACGACTAACACATTTTTTAATGTCATCGGAAACCATACATGACCAACAATTTGGATTCCTGCCACAAAAAAGCACCATCGACGCACTTTATAAAATAACCAATCATATAGAATCTTCTCTGAAATCTAAATCCAACATTTTAATGCTTAAACTTGATATCTCGGGCGCGTTCGATAGTGCTTGGTGGCCTATAATTCTAGAAAATCTAAGACTATACAGATGCCCTAATGACATTTATCGATTAATTTCTAATTTCTTCAAAGACAGGTCTGTTGAATTTCAAACCAACTGTTATACAACCTCCAGGCAATTGACTATAGGTACTCCTCAAGGTTCCTGTCTCTCACCGACCTTGTGGAATATTCTGATTAACACCATTTTTGACATACAGATACCTAAAAATACACAAATCATCACTTACGCGGACGACATCATACTTCTAGTTACTAACAAATTATTTACAGAACTTCAATCTTCGACAAACCAGACACTAATATTTTTAAATAACTGGGCAAAAAGAAACAGACTTACTTTTAACTTAGATAAAACTAATTACATCATATTCACAAAAAAAGAAAAATTCCGGAATTAAACATTCAATTAAGTTCAACCAAATTAAAAAAGACTCCTATATTGACTTTCTTAGGTTTGCACTTTGACAAGAACCTGAATTGGAAAACGCATATTGAAGTAGCAACTTCCAAAAATTTAAAAACTATACACGCACTAACTAACGCAGCAAAAATGACCTGGGGTCTCGGCTCTAAAGCTCTAAGGGTTATTCACGATGGGGCCATATTGCCCAGACTTCTTTATGGTATTCCAGTATGGGAAGCAGCCGCCTTAAAACCGATTAATTTGAGAAAATTACAGAGAGTTCAAAGGCTAATTGCACTAAGAATTATCAAATCTTTTCATACTGTATCATATGACGCTGCATGTGTACTTGCAGGGCTGATACCCATTGAGTTTAAAATAACCGAGACATCAACAATTTATAAGATTAAAAAACAAGGACTATCTTTTAGAAATATTCAGGCTGACAACATTGAACCGGAACTGACACCAAAATTTTGGCTACATCCATCATCTCATGCAAAATTGGTACAATACTTAGACGAAATAGAACTAAACGATATGAACAGCACAGACATATACACAGACGGTAGCAAAACTGAGCAGAATACAGGCTGTGCCTTAATGAATGAAATGAATGAAATTATTTATTGAATAAGCGTTACGCTTGTTACAATAGAGCTTGGCCAATTTAGTTAAATTTATACAGCAAAATACACATGTATAGTTACATATTTTCAAGAAAATAAAATATAGATCCATTTTATTTTATACATATAAGACAAAATCTTAATTTTAAAATAATAATATTTTATGATATAACATAATTTCCTAATTTAACAATTTAAATTATAACAACAAATCGAAACTAAAATAAAACAAAAAATTACATCTTATTACTGTAACTAATCCTCTTGGGTGTTATGTTATTATTCGTTCAAAAGGAATGATCTAAGTTTAATGACATTTGTTATGAAATTATATAATTCGTTAATTTTTTGTTCATCTTTAATTGATAAAATCGTGGCTATATTATGAGAGGCGTTTTTTATTTTATTATTAATTAAAAAAATCCGCCTGAATATTTGATATTGAGGGCAGTTGAATAGGATATGATTTAAGGTTTCTTTTTCATTTTTATTACATAAGTTGCATATGGTTTCGGAGTCTATTTTGTATATGTTATTTTTATAATAAATCTGTATTTTTTTTATCTGAGGCAAGCCTGAGTTGTGATATTATTCTTATTTTGTAAAATGGGGCATTTAAAAGGATGTATTTGGCACCAGTAATGTGTGTGGGTTTTATTTCCTTATAGTAGGGATTAAAGGTAGAATTATTTACCCTTTCTAAATCATCGGCTATTAACATGTTTTTTATATTCTCCCACCGCTTTTCCTAAATTCTTCTTTATTAGGACAGGATCTTGATTTTCCCATAAATAACTATTGTTTGATATAAGTAGTAAATTTTTTTGGTTGGCCCATCCAGTTATATTTTATTTCTTGAGGATGTGCGATATGAAGGTCATATAATTTATTGTATAAGATACGGGGGATTCTATTAGCTGGCATGTTTAGAATATTAATCCACCATTTTATAAGACGTTTAAATATTTTTAAACTTATTTTCACTTGGCCTGTTTCGAGTCTTACGTAATGTCCTGGAGTATTGAAAGGTAAATGCAATAAACATTTTAAGAAGTTTGATTGTACTTTTTCTACTACCTCTAAATACCTTAATGCCCATAACTCACTGGTGTACAATATTTGTGATTCTACTAGGCTTTGAAACAATCTGATCTTTGCCTCCCAGGGAGAACTCTTTAGGCTTGAAAATATAGCCCTTAAATTATTATTTGCTGCTTTAGCTCTGGTAGTGACAGATTTAGCTTGAAGATGGAATAATCCTGTTCTAGAAATAATGACTCCTAGATATTTATGAGAGTTTACCACTTCTATTATTTCATTATTGTAGAAAAACACATCTTTGTTTGATTTTTTTCCTCCTTTACTGAAAATAATAATTGGCTGTGCCTTAATAACATTAGAGAAACAAGAAAAACGACATGACGAACAATATCGATTAGGACCAAACTGCTCAAACAATCAAGCAGAAAAATTAGCTGTTTTGAAAGCCACCGAATTCATTCAACGAACTAAAAACATGACAAAATCTTTCAACATATTTACAGACAACAAAATACTGACAGACTCTATAAAAAACCCCAACATACATGACCCACACCTAAACAAAATTAAACAGAATTTCCATCAATTAATAAATGAGGAAATCTCAGTTAAATTAACATGGATCAAGGGGCATGCTGGGATTTATGGAAATGAACTGGCTGACGAACTAGCTAAATTCGCATCGACTAACAATTCTTTACCTTTTGAATACTCTCAAACGCCTATTTCATACATCAAGAAAACTTTAAGAAACGACACAATAAGTAACTGGAACTTACACTGGCAACAATCAAACAAAGGACGACCAGTTCACAAGTTTATACCAGACGTTAATTTAGGAAACTACAACAAACTAAAAAGTACACATTACAAACTTACACAATTTCTAACAGAGCATGGACCAACCAAATACTATTTGAAACGTTTTAACCTTTCGGACAACGAAACTTGCCACTGTGACGGACAGACAACACAAACATTTAATCATATATTATATAACTGCCCACTTTTTGAGAAGGACAGATTTTTTTTAATCAAACATATTATAACCAGTGGAGAACAATGGCCAATGTCAGAAAAGAACCTCATCAAAAACTATAGTAATGAGTTTAAGAAATTTGTTCAAAGCATTGAACTTTAAAAAGAAGATCACAGGGACTTAAACATCAACTTTTGGTGTATTTTTATTTTATTTCATTTTTATTTTGTTTCGTTTTATTTTTATTTCATTTTTTTTTTGTTTAGTTATTTCATTAATTTAGTATCTTTTTTTTTTTTTTTTTTTTTTTTTTTTTTTTTTTTTTTTTTTTTTTTTTTTTTTTTTTTTTTTTTTTTTTTTGTTTTTTTAGTATTTTCATTCCTTCAAAATAATTTACAATGATTTAATTAATTAAATTTTGCATTTGTAATGAGCTAAGCACACAATATGCTTGCATGCATGGGATGTGCTCATTTTTTCAATAAACGACTCTTTCATAGGGTTACTATGGAAGAGAAAAAAAAAAAAAAAAAAAAAAAAAAAAAATCCATATATATATATATATATATATATATATATATATATATATATATATATATATATATATATATATATTTAAATATATATTTAATTCTCATTCTCTGAATTCTCGTTGTTCATCAGACATTTTACTCCACGCCAAACTTTTATCCACGAATATCATAAAGGTAGGAGAAGGAATTCCCTGAAAAAGACTGGAGGACATAAAAATGACACCCTTGATGTTTGTTATCTTCTTCACGTTCTTCAATAGAGAAAGTTTTCATTAGCGGAAAAAAATAAAATTGAGAACGGAATCGAACACTGGAGTTCTCTCACTTCACTCCCCCTCCCCCGTCCAATAGAACACAAACACATTGCTCACTTAGTATCACCTCTTTTATTTTTCAAGACTTTTCCAGGAACGTTCCGCGCAACAATCAATGTTGCCACCTTATAGCTATTATAAATATATGACTTGTAAAAACAATATTGAACTTGCTTCTGCGGGATAAGGATATAACAGCGATTTTACTATATATATAAGTTACACTATATATTTTTCCTTAGATATTTTTAATTTTAAGCTTTGACTCCTAAACATTGTAATCTATTTCTTAGAAACCCCTCGTGGGAACTTGCTCTCCTGTGAACTGTAATGTTAGCATAAAGCTTCCTAGAAGAAGCCATTGTAACCCTTTATAAACCTCAAGAAATTTTGTAATTCTCGCTCAGTACATCCAGAGCCGTCTCCACGCCACTCTTCTTTCTGATATTGTAACTTTTATTGAATAAACTTCTTTTTTAAAAAAGTCTTTACTTTTAAATTGAAGATAACTGGCGCAGTCGGTAGGACATCGTCAAACTTGAGGGCATATCAAGGATCAGTATCAACTGTTTGCTGACGAGTCCATTCAGAGGAAGACGAGACGTTAAACTGGCATGGATCTGACTATCGAAGTCATCTTAGTGTAAGTGATTTTTTTTATTTAAGAGATATTATCTCAATATTAAACTTTTTTTTATTTTTCAATTTAATAATTTTGAATAAAATCTATTCTATTTTTAAAGAAAAGGTTATGATTTCATTACTATAACTATAAAGAAATATTTTGTTATTTAAAATATAATTTTTTTTTTATTTAATATTAAGTTAAATATTAAGTTACTGTATATTAAGGATAAATTTAATTTTCATTTCATATTATTTTAATTTCATTGCATACTATCTCATTTTATTTTTTTTTGTTATATTAAATATTTTATAAAAATGGCACCTCCCACATTAAAGAAAGAGTATCTAGAGATGATACCTGATTTCCATGGTGACCCTATGTCACTAACGCGATTTCTAGAAATTTCAGATAAATTAATAAACAAATTTTATAATCACGAAAATACTGCCGATTTCCAAAACGATTATTTAATAGGATCAATTCGTGCTAAAATTAAAGGAGCTGCCGCCGACATGGTTAATAGTAAATATATCAATACCTGGGACGATATTAAAAATGCGTTAAAACAAGGGTACGCCGACAAACGCGACGCGTACACTCTAAATATTGAAATGGCGGGAATGAAACAAGGCAACGAAACCCCTTTCGAATTTTATAATAAAATACAAAAAACATTACAGTTGCAAATTAGTTATTTAAGGAGCGAAATGCCGATGGAGGCGTTAGTCCTCACGAAATATATCGAAAAATTAGCACTAAGAGTTTTGTTAAAAGGACTGAAAGAACCGCTTGGCTCTTTCATGAGAACCAAAAATCCGATAGACCTAAATCAGGCAATAAACATGCTAACGAACGATTTTCAATTTGTCATCGACACTTATCGCCCACACCAAAACCATAACAAACCAATACACAAAAATCGCCAACAATTTATAAACTATTTCCCAGTAAACCAGTACAAAGCAATTCAACCTGCTAAAAATGTAATCTCAAATCAGTATAGACCCCAACAACCTAATCAGTATAGACCCCAACAACCTAATCAATATAGACCCCAACAACCTAATCAATATATACCACACCAATATCATCAATATAGACCCCAACAACCTAATCAGTCAACCCCTATGAGTGTCAATAGTAATTATAGAAGTAATTCCCAATATCAGAGACAACCTGATCAAAGTGTAAAATTTAAATCTTTTCTCAATACCCCAGTTCGGAAAAACCCAAACCTAGAAATTGAAGAACTTCATAATCTAAAACAGTCCGTAAGTGAATCCCAAATTACTGAATTACCAAATGCTCAACCACCCGACTATCCCACTGTATCATTTCCAGACGATCATCAAGAAAATCAACAATACACTGATCAAAATAATCTGGATAGTGATCAAAGTAATTTTTTAGATCCCAGCCTAGCACAGGAACCATGGACGTAATAGACCTATTTAATTTAACCCGTTTTAGTGCTCTTCCATATATAATTCCACCAAAGTCAAACTTAAAAATTCTAATAGACACTGCGTGCACAAAATCGCTTGTATCCGTCCTTGTAGCAAATAAATATTTTTTTAATAACATTACTCACGAACCATTTAAACTTACTAGCGCGCACGGTTCTTCTATACAAAATTTTAATGCTAATGTAGATTCATCTAAATTATTTCCCAACACCAAAACTCTCCTGAAATTTGGCATTTTTGACTTCCATCCTAAATTCGATTTATTGTTTGGAACAGACAGTCTTAAATTATTAGGTGCGAAAATTGATTTAGTAAATGATATACTAATCACACCTTTTGGCAATTTAACAATTCATTATGACAACAGACCCCCTCAATCTGAATATACTTACATCTTAAACAACGATTCTGAAACCGTAATCAAAATTCCAATCAAAAATATCTCAAATGGAGAAGGAATCATTCCTCATACCGATTTCAATAATTGTCTTAAAATTCATGAAGGTTTAATTTCAATTAAAAATAACGAAGCTATATGTACGGTAAAAAATAATTCGGATCGGTCATTTAGATTAACTATTAAAACCCCAATCCTTGTGAAACCAATCAGAATTTTTAAAAATAACGAATCTCATAATATAAATTTAATTAAAACAAAAGAATCAGATTTCAATGAAGTCAAAAATCTTATTCGCACGGACCATTTAAACGAAGAAGAAAAAAAAAGAAATTCAAAATTTAATAAAACAATATTCTGATCTATTTTATTTAAAAGGTACTCCACTAACTGCAAATACGCAAATCAAACATAAAATCCTAACTAAAGACGAGATCCCAGTCTATACTAAAAATTACCGATATCCTCAATATTTCAAAACGAAGTGAAAAGACAAATTGACGAAATGCTAGAGCAACAAATCATTCGCCCTTCTTTTTCACCTTACAATAGTCCAATTTGGGTAGTTCCAAAAAAATTAGACCAATCGGGAATACAAAAGTGGAGAATAGTAATTGATTATAGGAAAAATTAAATGAGAAAACGGTCGACGATAAGTATCCTATTCCGCATATAACCGAACTGCTGGATAAATTAGGCAAAAGCAGTTACTTTTCAACAATCGACCTAACAAGTTCGTTTCATCAAATTTTATTGGATGAAGAGAGTATCCCTAAAACAGCATTCTCAACCGTAAACGGTCATTACGAGTTCCTAAGGTTACCTTTTGGATTAAAAAATAGTCCACCAACATTTATGAGAGTGATTAACAACATACTCATGGGCGTTCCAAATTGTGTTGCCTATTTAGATGATATAATAATTTACAGTACGTCCCTTCAGGAGCATTTATCAATTTTAAAGCAAGTTTTAAAAAAACTAAGAGAATCTAACTTAAAAATTCAGCCCGATAAAACCGAATTTCTAAAAAAGGAAATAGAATATTTAGGACATCTCGTCACATCAAACGGAGTAAAACCAAACCCTAATAAAATCCTTGCTATAAAAAATTATCCCATACCGAAGACTACTAAACAAATTAAAGCTTTCCTTGGACTACTAGGATATTATCGCCGTTTTATTCCAAATTTTGCACACCTCACAAAACCTTTGACCCAATGTTTAAAAAAAGGATCGAAAATTAACATCGCGGATAAAAATTATTTAGATAGTTTTGAAACCAGTAAAAATATTTTGATTAATAATCCCATCCTGCAATATCCGGACTTCAACAAAACATTTTGTTTAACGACAGATGCATCAAACGTAGCCTTGGGCGCTGTATTGTCACAGACGCACGGAGGACGAGATCTTCCGATAGCTTACGCGAGCCGTACTTTAAACGAAAGTGAATCAAAACTGTCCACTATTGAACGCGAACTTCTAGCTATTGTTTGGGCTACCAAATATTTCCGACCATATCTTTATGGCAGAAAATTTATCATTCAAACGGATCACAAACCACTTCAGTGGTTACAATCATTAAAAGATCCAAACTCAAAATTATATCGTTGGAAACTAAAACTCGAAGAATTTAATTTTGAAATAAAATATAAGAAAGGTCATGAAAACAAAGTCGCTGACGCACTATCGCGAGTAGAAATTAATTTAACAGAATCTGAAGACCCTGATACTATTATTAATGATTTAATAGAACAATTTTACCGCGAAAATGAAACATCGGAAAATGCATCTCTTATCGTAAATTTTGATGAAAATGAAAATTTAGATAATATAACAGAAGAATCTGAAACAAATTCCGTTCACTCTAATACTTTAGGAAATACAATAATCGAAATACCAATAGCAGACTCTCCAGTAAATTTAGGAAAAAATCAAATTATTTTAAATTTAGTTGATATTAATCCCGCGAAACCCAAAATCGAAAAACTGTTTAATAATACTAAAAACAGAATTATCGCTCAGATATCAAAGGAAAATTTCGAACAAGATATAATAAAATTAATTAAAGAATTCGTTGAACCAAAAGTTAAATATTATTTATTCTTTGAAACTGATTTTTATACCCAATTTTATGAAACCATGGTAAAATATTTTAAACATTCGGAATTAAATTTTGTAAAAACTACAAGTAGATTAATCGATATTCAAGATCCTGATGAACAAAATAGTTTAATAAATGATTACCACATTGGCAAAACAAACCACCGCGGTTCGGAGGAAACATTTAATCGAATAAAAAGATTGTATTATTGGCCTAATATGAAAAACTTAATTCGAATTCAAATTAATAATTGCGAAATTTGTACGGTATCAAAATATGATCGGAATCCTTTAAAACTCCAATATAACGTTACTCAAACACCATCTAAACCATTTGAAATAGTTCACATGGATACAATCACACTAGAAAACAAAAAATATTTAACTCTAATCGACTCCTTTTCAAAATTTGCGCAAGTTTATAAATTAAAAAATGGTCAAGCAACTGAAGTCGTTAATAAATTAATTTCTCATTTTTCTCATCACGGGTTACCAAAACAAATAATAACAGATAACGGTTTAGAATTTAGAAACTCATTATTATCCGATTTATTAAAATTACACAGAATCCAACTACATTATACAGCTACTCAATCACCTCAATCAAACGGACCCATTGAAAGATTTCATAGCACATTAATAGAACATTTACGGTTATTAAATAATAGAGACGAATTCAAAAAAGACGCAATGGAAAAAAAAATTAAATATGCCGTACTCGCGTATAACAACACTATTCATTCCATCACACAACTAAAGCCAATCGAAATAATATCTGGACATTTAGATATAGACTCGCCCGTTGCAATAGATCTCAATAATCAAATCATAAATGATTATGTTGCAAAACATAAAGAAAGAGTAAAAAATTTTTTGCATGAACAAATAAATCATAGGAATCAGGTAGCAAAAGAAAAATATATAACCAGGATGAATAAAAATCGCGAAGAATTGCCAAACGAAATCCCGGAAACAGTATTTGTAGCTAATAGGCAAAAACAATCAAAATTAAAAAATAAATTTAAAAAGGAAAAGATTAAAAAAAAAATAATTAAACATAGTAAAACCGCTGTAATTGATAAAAAACATTATAACACGCGAGAAAAAATTCATTTAAAAAATATAAAACGACCGCAAAAGAAAGGACAAACGTACGATGTTGGTAGACCCCCAGATGAAAGAGCTGGACCGAGTCAGCATTCTTAGAACTGAGATAAAGCACTCGCACCGGACACATTCTTTCGCTTAAGACAAGCTATAATTACAAGCTATAATAATTATGTTTATTTAAAACTAATTTTTTTTAATATTAGTAAATAATTTTTTTTTTGCTTTAAAATAATTTTATTTTTCTTTAAAATAAAAAGCATAAGAAATAATTTAATATAAATAACAATTTAATATACACAATAAGGTCGCTGGATACGACTTATATTGATGTGAAAAGATGGCAGATAAAATGCCCAAACTATATAACAATAATAAAAAAAAAAAAAAAATAAATAAAGAATGATAAAAAGAATAATTATTGTTGATAAACAACATAACGAGTTCAGGGAATATGAACTCTTCCTAGTTTAAGAGATGGCATTATAAGCCAAATTATGGAAAATATTTTATACAATAAAATAGTATAATTAAATGATTAGACTTTAATTTTTATAATTTAATTTTAATTTAATAATAATAATTTAATAATAATTTAATTTAATTTACATAACCAATATTCCATAAACAGTGATTTAATTACTCAATTTAATAATACTATTAAAACCATACAAGAGAATACGCTGCATATTGCACGAAAAATTAATGATATAGGAACCGTAGTTAACTTGTTAACAATTAAAGAATTATTAGATCACATCCAACTTATTTTCTCTTTAATTTCTACTACTATTTCTGATATAGAAACTTCTTTAACATTTTGTAAATTAAATATTCTACATCCAGCTATAATTAATACAAAAACATTGTTTCAAGAATTAGAAAAGATAGCTCCACATTACAATAACAAATTTCTTTATCCATTTCAATTTAAATTTATCCTAGATATAGAACGCACAATATCTGTACAATGTGCTTTGCATGAAAATGAGATTATTTATACTTTAGCACTTCCAATTTTTGAAGAAACTGTTTATAGTTTGTATAATTTATACCCCATTCCATCTATTGTAAAGGATGAAATCATAACAATAATTCCAAAGTTCAAATATCTCTTAAATATTAATAACAACTTTAAATTTCTTAATCATCAATGTATCAAAAGAAACAGCATTCACCACTGTCATACAGCTGACTTATCTCACCACGATGACTTATGTATTCAAGATATTTTACAAAAATCATCCAGTGTAAATTGTCTTTACACACGTCTACATCAAGAAGAAAACCACATCGAAGAAATCCCAGGAACACGCTACATTCTCATAGCATTTTACAACCCGGATGATCTTCAAGTTCAACAAGAAAAAGAAACAGTAAACTATCATATGACAGGAATTTATTTAGTTAAAACAAACTTTAATTCAATTTTGTATCATAATAAAACTGTATTTTCATCCAGTCAAACTCATGGTTCTCTAACATTGTTTGATAAACAAACTTTAAATATTCAAGCCTCACAGCTTTTAAACACTACATTAGAAATTAAAAATTTAAAATTTCATGAATTACAAACCTCACATCTTTCACATCTTGTATCAACAAAACATACCTATAACTCTAACACTCTACACATAATTATTTTGTGGATAATTTTTATTTGTATTATCATCTTTATATTAACCTTTGTAACTTTTATTTATTATTTTTTACAAAACTAGAATTGTAACTCATTTCACCCAAAGCAGTGAAATTCGTATCTAGGTGGGGAGGAGTTACACTATATATTTTTCCTTAGATATTTTTAATTTTAAGCTTTGACTCCTAAACATTGTAATCTATTTCTTAGAAACCCCTCGTGGGAACTTGCTCTCCTGTGAACTGTAATGTTAGCATAAAGCTTCCTAGAAGAAGCCATTGTAACCCTTTATAAACCTCAAGAAATTTTGTAATTCTCGCTCAGTACATCCAGAGCCGTCTCCACGCCACTCTTCTTTCTGATATTGTAACTTTTATTGAATAAACTTCTTTTTTAAAAAAGTCTTTACTTTTAAATTGAAGATAACTATTATATATATATATATATATATATATATATATATATATATATATATATATATATATATAATAGCACCCTATCTCTGCTTTGCCTGATCTCATAAGTAAAGTATTTGAATAATTTTAATTATTACTTGAAATTTTATTCATTTATCCATAAACTTGTTTCTTCAATGATACTTTCACGCATAGGAGAGATTTTTAACTTGATTAAAATTGCACTGATTAGGAGTTCGAAGATTATAATTGGACAACCAATTTTTAATTGTTATATGTGATTTTGTAATACAAATAGACCGATTATTAAAAAACCTTACGGATAGTGGACTGTATTATTAGTCCTTACAACTAAAGGCACATGGATCATATTTTTGCACACATTATAAAAAAGCAAATGATCGACATTTTGATTTTGTAATAATATTTATTCGACAGAAATAATTTTATTGATTTCATCTGGTGGTATTTTAATTTCTAAAAGTACACTACAGTGGTTAAAACCTCTCTAATGCCACTCAACACTGCACAATTAAATTTTTATTATTGCTAAAACTTTCTAGGACTACGAAAATGATGTTGAATTATAGTACAGTTGGGTTCTGTAGTTTTACCATTGTTAACTCTATAGCGGAATGGAGTCAACTACATATCTGTCGATTTTCACATGTCGCACTACATACTTAGATCTTTTTTCATAATTTAATTGACTATAAGTAAATTTTATAATAATTTTCAAGCTCTATATAGCACCGGACATATGTAACCTTACATGTTGAACGGCGCTCGCCACCTATCGGCCAAATTTTAAACATTACTGTTATCCACATATTACAGATTTTTAAATAAAAAATTAATCGAAAATCAGTATATTTTATTATTGCTAAACCTTCCCGGAACTATAAAGATGATGTAGTTAAAATTTGGTAAATAATGGTTTAGTAGTTTTTGCGGTTAGTGATCACAAACGTTGCCACTCAACATTGTACAATTAAATTTGTATTACTGCTAAACTTTCATATAACTATAAAAATGATGTATTCCAAATTTGCTACAGGTGGGTACTATACTTTTACCATTGTAAACTATATTCCGGAATGGTGCTAACAAATCTCGTACGATTTTCAAATTTTAACGAGATCCACAAGTCGCACCACTTATTTAAATCTTTTTAAAAAATAATTTTATTGAATATAAGTCAATTTTATAATCAATTTCGAGCTCTATAACACTGAACCCTAGTAACCTCTCATGTGGGATGGCACTCGCCTCCTATCGGTCAATTTTCAAACTTCACGGTTATCCAAATATTATTCCTGTTTTGATAACTAATTAAATTGAAAATCAATAGATTTTATTACTGCTAAACCTTCCCGGTACTATAAAGATGATGCTAAAATTTTGGGCTCAATGCCGACATTACTCATTGAAATCAAATAATCCTCCATTATACATCTCGGTTTATCCTTCTGAAGTTTTCCCGAAGGATCAAAACTAATTACCTTTTTTTTTTTGGAATTTGGTCATTATTAAATTCAACAACATTTTCTTTATAAATTCTTCTTTATTATGACCAAATATGTTGGTTGTCGTGTTCTTGGATCTATGTAAAATATTGGGTTGTTTCACATGAAATGTCCGTTTTCAAGGTATAGGGATTTTAGTAAAAATACAATATGAAAACAATATAATTTTATTCAAAGTATTTACCATCTTTTTCTACACATTTTTCCCAACGTGACAACAACTTTTTTATCCCGGATTTGAAAAACTCTGAGCTTTGAAGTGAAACAAAATCTGAAATCGCACTTTTGATTTCAGCATCATTTGCAAAAATTTTTCCTCTGCAGAAGTTGTCTAAATTCCTGAAAAGGTGATAATCTGTTGGAGACAAGTCGGGAGAATATGGTGGGTGCGGAAGAACTTCGTACCCCAGCTCTTTCAATTTATGCATGGTAAGTTTTGAAATTTGGGGTCTAGCATTGTCGTGTAGGAGTATAGGGCCCTTCCGATTTACCAATCCAGGTTGTTTTCTCAATAATTTTTCGTCCATTTGGCCAATTTCATTGCAGTAGGTTATAGAGGTAATGGTCTCACCTCTAGGCAAAAAGGAATAATGTATGATTCCAGCCATGGACCACCATACTGTAACCATCAATTTTTTCGGGTGCAAATTTGATTTTGGCATTTGTCCTGGGCTTTCGTCGATGTCTAACCACTGCCCTGACCGACGCTGATTGTCATAAGCAATCCATTTTTCTTCGCAAGTTATTATTCTTTCAAGGAAAGGGTCGGTTTTTTGCCTAGCAAGCAAGCACCGAAACGCAGGTCTCAAGACGTTTCAATTGCTGTCGCTCAGTGAGATCGTGAGGTACCCATGTATCGAGCTTTTTCAACAACAGAGACTCGCAAAATCCATTATGTATTTCAAATATTATAAAATCGGACATTTCATGTGAAACAACCCAATACTATTTGAAACCTGACTTTAGTTCAAGGTTATTAGTTACAAAAACGTTGACCTCAGGTACTCATAATAAATGTTTGCAAAAACACCGCTGTGCACATCAAATTATTCTTTCGCTATTAAATGCACTGTAATTCTATAGGGAACATCACTTGAGGTACGCATGATGGTATAGAAGGATCAATACAATTATGATTGATGTAATTTTCATCATCAGTTCTAAAACATATTCAATTTTTAAAACATCAGCCCTTTGTTACATACATTATATGTGTATGGGTCATTCTCTCGTTTTGTCGGAATTTCATCATTGTGATTCCATTTGAAAAATATCATTTTTGGAAACTCGAGACATAAAAAATAAATTATTTTAGTGATATATCGATTTGGAAATGTCGACCATATTTTAAAGTCGGTAAAATATGTTTAATAAAATGTTATTAAATGGAAATCGCGCTATCGGTGTTGAACTCACTGAAACGTGTCGCTCTAATAAATAAATAAATAGGGCATGGTCTGTGTTTGAATACCTGTGTAACATCAATAATAAATCCAGGTATTGTAGATATTTATTAAATAAATTATCTTTTCTTATAAAGCGGTGTAATGATATAGGTTTATATCATTAAAAAAAAATATATATATTGTAAGGTTTGGTTTGCTGACATCCCGAACGATCCTAGCACCATCCTCACCACTTAGGCTGATGACACATGTTTGTTATCAGTAAACAATGATCCCTTCATTGCCTCTCAGGCACTCCAAACCCACATCATAAACCTTCAAGAGTGGTGTCAATGATGGAGAATTAAAATAAATCCTATCAAATAACCTTCACCCTTCGTCGTAAACCTACAACGTCCTGTCCTACAGAGTATCCTTTAACGATGTTCCACTAATCCCCGTTGAACAGATCCGCTATCTAGGACTCCATCTGGACAGACGTCTTACTTGAAATCCACATACAAAACTAAAACGACAAGAAACGGCTCGTCGTTATAGACTAATCCAACATTTACTACACAAACGTTCAAAGCTCCCAATGAATTCCAAAGACTCATTTACATGACGGTGATTAGACCTATATGGACCTATGGAGTTGAGTTTTGGGGCTCCACTAAACCATCCAATTCATCTAGTATCCAATCCTCAATGCACCTTACTTTGTCACCAATAAACTTATTTATTAAGATCTTAATGTTCCAAAGGTTGCTAATTTCTGACGCATGGTTTTTATATATTTATATTGTTGCCAGCATTATTCTTTTAATAATATATGAAACAGAAAGGACGGTTCGTCAACAGAAATGACCTTGCGTATTAAACATCGTGTTTCAAGGATAACAAGGTTATTCAATTCGCTATAACACGTACTGCGACCTACTGGCAGGCTGAACTTGAACTGAATGGAAATTAATTCCATTGAAGAAAAATATTCTAATTTAAAACAAAAACAAAAGAAATGTTTATTTTACGAAAAGCAATATACG
The DNA here is from genome assembly GCA_003667255.2 of Euschistus heros. Classification (NCBI taxonomy): domain Eukaryota; kingdom Metazoa; phylum Arthropoda; class Insecta; order Hemiptera; family Pentatomidae; genus Euschistus; species Euschistus heros. The sequence continues at coordinate 81,573 of RCWM02000752.1, forward strand.
TGTAGGGGTACGCACAGTAGGTAATGTTGTGATTTAGCAGGCCAATAATCAGTTTCACAAAATGCAGCTGAGATGGGAAAACTCTATCGAATAGTGGGAGACACAAGTTATGAGCATAAATCTTTTCCCTGGTTCATCGAAACAGTCTGAAGTTGTCTTTTGTGATACGTTTATTTTGTTTCGCAACAAAAAGAATTTTGTCTAGAAACCAGTTACTAAAATTCAATCTCTTGACATAATCTTGAGGTAATAAATTCTGAACTTTTTGAAGATGGTATGGGTAGCGATTATCACCTTTCCAAGTTCCCCATATTGCTTGCCGCGATATTCCTAATGCAGCAGATGCTCTTCGGATGCTAGTCTCAGGATTGTTATCGAAGTGGCGTTGGACACAATTTCTTCTCCGATAATCTGCTCTTATTGCTGCCTGGACATGTTCGCCTTCATTACGTATTAAGAATGACCCAGTCTCTCGTAGTCTATTAAAAGTTAACGAAAAGACTCGTCGATTAGGCACTCTTCTGTTTCGAAATCGGCGCGCATACTCCAGCACCGCTTGTAAAGCATTACCGTTGCAGAAACCATACACAAAAATCATATCAGCGTATTCAACATTAGAATATGTATGCGGCATTGTGGCTGATGCTATTCACACAAAAATATCTGAGTAACTGACTGAAGACTGATTTAGGAATTATAATCCTAGAAGGAAGCTAAAATGTAGAAGGAAGCCAAAATAAATAAAAGAATGTAAAAGATAACAGTGTTTACATATCTCCCTGCCTAGCCTGACGAACTTTGAAAGGTGACAATCGCTACCTGTAACATTTTTGTTTTGTTTCTTTTTTTGCGATTTTCTCTAAAACTAAGCCAAAACGAGCAAATCTCTAAAGGACTTTTTGTCTTAGTTTTTCGGTCCCCTATAAACCTGAAGTTTTGCCATTTAAATTCGGGACACCCTGAATATGTACCTACAAATATTTGTTATATGACAGCTCCAATTGTTAGTTATTTTGTGAATCATAAGATGGGATCGCATCTAATGTTCTTTTGTAGCAACTCTGTTTAATGTTTAAACTTGTTTTATATATTTTTTTTAATGGAAAATTGATGAGTGGAGCTACCTCCTCTATGTAGAAAACCCTTCAAATTACTTTAAATTAGTAGGTAAATTAATTATTAAAATAGAAAACATAAATATTTACTATTCGCAGTATTAAGTAGTTGTCAAACTCTGTTAAGAAAAATAAAAATATACTGCTAGAGGAAGGTGAATGGGCCAAAATATACCGCACTCGCTGGCCGCATGCCCTGCTCCCAAAAAAAGATACCTAACAATAGCAGAAACTATATACATACATTCAATGGCCAATCTATAACACGCAGATTATTTTTTTACTATTTTTATCTAAACGTAAAATTTAGGATTAAGCTATTTTAATAATAATCATATAATCTATACCTATACTATTATATAAAAGGACAAGCCATTTTTCGTTTGTGATGACTAACCGAAAAAACTGCTGAACCAATCTGTTCCAAATTTTAACCACATCGTCTCCATAGCTCAAAGAAGGTTTGGCAATAATAAGATTCAAATATTTTAATATATATTGCCATAAAAAAGCGATAAATATGTGGTGCGCAGTGAAGTTTGGTAATCGACCGACAGGTGGGAGCACCATTCGAGAGGTTACAAAGGTACGGTGTTATAGAGCTAGAAATTTATGATAAAATTTACTTATTTTCAATTCAATTGTAATTAAAAAAAGCCATAAATATATAGAGCGACATGTGGATCCCAGTACAGTTTCAAAATCGACTGATATATGGCCATCTGCAACAGAGTTTGCAATGGTAAAATTATTAAACCCAAATGTACCTAATTTTAACTACGTCTTCATAGTTCCAGGAAGGTTTGTCAATAATTAATTTTACTATAATAATAATAAGACTAAAACAAGAAGCTGCCCGTCGTTACAGACTCCTTCAACATTTACTAGACAAACGTTCAAAGCTCCCAATTAATTACAAAAGACTCATTTACATGACTATGATTAGACCTATCTGGACGTACGGAGTTGAGCTTTGGGGCTCGACTAAACCATTCAATTCATCTCGTATCCAATCTTACAATCCAAAATCCTTTAAAAAATCCTTAATCCACCTTACTTTGTCACCTATAAACTTATCCATAAAGATCTTAATGTTCCATATGTTGCTGATTTAGTTGATTCGACCTCTGCTTACATGCACCTCTGTTTATGGAGGGTAAACCTCCTGAAAGCGATTTCAAGTTATAAGAGGTCTCTTCAGTTTCACTTCATCAAACATCATGGCTGGCCATGAATTTGAGGTTATTTTCAATGTTAGTATTTATTTTTACCCTTACGTTCTCAATTATTTTTTCATTTGTAGATTTCATCTTATCCTTCAGTTGAAAAAAAAAACAACAAAAATCAATGAATTACCCATAAACCCTTTTTTTATGAACAATTACTTGAAAGTGCTTTGCAAGGCATACTGGGAAACACAGAATTAGCATGTAGCAAAATAACATGTTACATGCTGAATAGCTATGTTGTCGCAGCACTTGGTGCTGGTAGACTATTCAAGGTTTTAGTATTTGTCACTAGGTGGGATGAAAAAAACCAGTAGGAGTGGAATATGCTGGAACCCTTAAGGGGTATGACAGAAGAAATAAGGAGGTGAAAAATATCCCTTGTTCTTATAAGTAGTTAGGGAATGCATCAACTCTTAATCACCCCAAAATTTCTACCTCCCAAGGATGAAGCAGAAGCAGATACTTTCAACTACGCTATGAAGCCAATAATAAAAATAAGGAACCCTTATTTTTCTGTTCCATATGTTGCAGATTTAGCTCAAACTAGATATCAATCCTTTCATAGTAAGCTCCATAACCAATCAAATCCCCTAATTTCTCAACTTGCTTCCCACACCATTCCTGATAATCCTCCGAGGCGTCTGAAAAGAAGATGGCCCAGAGACCTTCTAGTGTAGAATTTTTATTAAAGTGCTACTGATGAGTAGTTCTTTACAAGTTTTGTCACGTTATTGTAATAGGTGACAGCACATTTACTTGATGTATAAATATTGTACAGTTGTAAATTTTAATAAATTGTTATTAAAAAAAAAACAAAAAAACTATAATAATAATTAAAATGTATAGACCTGAGTGCCAGAAACGAGGTTTGCCAAACTGCCATATACTTTAATGGTTAGAAATTAAAATCCAACCTGATGGTACCATAAAATTATTTCTTCCATAGTTGATACCTAATTATACTTTTACGTATTCTTTTAACACGTAATAAATGTAATTTTAACCAGGTAACCAGGTAATCCTCAAGAGCATACTTCAATACAAGATTTTTATCGATAAACAAATAAAACTTCAATTATTAGTTAAAATAATTTAATTTCTGTGCATATGGCAGCGGGCGAAGCCGTGACGGGGGTTGCTAGTACATATGTAAAATAACACATGTTCAAAAACATCGATGTCTATAGGTCGATGTATTGAGTAACATCGATGTCCCTTCCTTATTCTCAGGTAGGAGCAGCGGCAAATGTGGACCCTAGTCATTGGCTGATGCCGGCCACGCCGCACAGTGAGAAGGAAACGGTGTTTTTTCAAGACATCGCAATTTGACCCTCTAAAAATGTTTGTATCGGCTTCAAATTTTAAATGGGTATATTTTCAAGGGTGTAGAATTCGAATCTGAAGTCTCTTTTTTCCTATCATTTCAAGATTTTGCTCTGTTAACCAATAGTGTGTCCAAAAAATCCAATTTTCGTTTGTTCGTGTTTTGATTCGAGGAATATTATTTTCTATGATTTTTGATGTGCCCTATCGAATTTAAAAAAATTGCAAATCAATCAGTTTACCCTTATGTGAGTTATACGTGTTGTATGCCTTTTTTGTCGATCGAACTTTTTAGATCTCTAAAAAATCAGGGTTTGACGACATTTAAATGAAAAAAAAAACTAACCTGTTATAATTAATTAACCCCTACTTCCCGCGATAATTAAGTAAGTGATCATTTAAAAAAAAAAAAAAAAAATTTACTATGGTTTCAAGCTATCAAAACATGTACCTGGATACAGACTGATGGGTCAGTTGCTGGCTATATGATTTAATGGCTATTGTCATTTGTTAACAACAAACGACTATACAATAACTAAGACTATTTGTGGATCATATTGAGATCATGGAGCGCTACGAATAAACTGCCTATATAATTTTACCTACTCCTAATAATATATACTTTTTTTTCTTCTATTTTTTTCTCTTTTTTATTCATTTATATATATTTTTATTCAATTATTTTTTTTCTCCAATCTTTATTCTATTCATCAATTAGCCTATAAATTCATTTGATAATTATTGCTTGAATTTCATCTCAACTCAATTATTTTAAATTAAAGTTAAATTATTTTAGTATTATTCTAAAAATATTGTATGTATAATTATAAAAATAGTTTGTATAAATATTTATTTAAATATGCGTTATGTCGAGAAATATATGCATGAGAACGCGTAGAAATATATGCACCTATTGCTGGGCACCTATTACCATTACTGCAATGTGGAAAAACGTAAGAAAAGAAAATAACTAAGCCTAAACATTTTGAAATTAACAAAATACAATTCTACACTAAAAATTACAAATATTGTTTTGTTTTTTCATAACTGGGAAAGGTACAAATAATAATAAAGAAAGGTTGATGGTTTAATTAGGTCGAATTACAACATTAGAAATATATAAACTATGCTTAACCACGGATTAATTCGGCCATATTCGGAAAATAATGGAACGTATTTCTCTCATTAAATACCTAAGTTAAAAGTCTATGAAGTCCATTTTTTGGACAAATTTGGACGTTTTCTTCAACACGCAATAATGTACTCGAAACACACTGAAAGTAACTCCACTTGTCATCGTTTCATAAAATCCTAATTCTTTCTAATGATAAAACCATCACTACTATTTTGTTTTAGTTTGAATAGACTAGTACGAAATAGAAAGTAATTTTTTATTTGAGATTATGAGGTATAATTATTAAATTAAAAGATGACCCCTTCCCGTTTACTCTTTTTCCTAAAAAGGTACGATATATAAGAGTGGCGGTCATCACGAAGATGCGGCTCTCTGTCTTCCACCCAGGTGTACATACTTTCCGACACAGCGCCGACCCCGCCCATACCTCGACACTGGACTTACTCCTCACCAGAGACATGCACACTATCACTGAGTGCCGAGCCTTGCCTTTCTGTAACTCTGACCACCGCCCAGTGCTATACACGTTCGAAGGTACTCCGACCACACCTACTGCCACTAAGTTCCTCCTGCACGAAGCGGACTGGAAGGGCTACAGAACCAGGATACTGGAATCGCTCCCCTCAGTGACTCCGTGCCTGACCCCTGGTGAGATCGACACAGCAGTGGAGACTATCACCACCACTATCCTTGATGCTGCCGACCTTCACATCCCTAAATTCAGTCCCCGACCCAACAGCCAAAGATCTCCTCCACCGCACGTCTTGGCCTTGATCGGACAGAGAATAATCTCCGGAACATTTTCTGGCGAACACGGGACTACAGCCTCAAGCCTGCTATCAACGCCATGACCCGGCAAATCGCCAGGCTCATGAGCGATTGGAAGACGGCTTTGTGGCATGATCAGCTCCGGCGGACCCATAACGACCACAGACAGTTCTGGAGATTGGTCCGAACCTTCGTCAACAAAAGGCGTGCGGTTTTCATCACTGACGGTGACCAGCTTCTAACACCCGCTGGACAGGCAGAACACCTAGCTAGAGCATACTCAGCAAAGGATGCTGAAAGGACGGCTGATGCGCCACTGCCACCCCACGGACCACTACCAAGTCCTAATGAGAAGCCCATCTTCTCTACTTTCAAGGATCTTGAGTCTGTTCTCCACCGCCAGAAAGGGAGAAGAGCATCCGGACTGGACGGTATCCCGTCAACTATGCTGAAGATGCTTCCTAGGAAGGGTAAAGCCTTCTTACTAAACATCTTCAACTCGTGTTTCCGAATTGCTTATTTTCCCACGGTATGGAAACGGGCTGTGGTGGTCCCCCTCTTAAAACCTAAGAGACGTGGTAACGTAGCGGAAGATTACCGTCCTATCAGCCTCCTCTCTCACATCAGCAAGGTGTTCGAAAGACTGGCTCACTACCATATCCTCGACCACTGTCGCCGTGAAGAAGTCATACCACCTGAACAGACCGGCTTCCAGCGAGGTGTTGCCTGCGAACACCATATGGCCAAGCTTCAGGCATATGCCATCGACCAGATGCATAGGAATAAAGCCACTGCGCTCATCTCGCTGGATTGCACACAGGCCTTTGATTGTGTCTCACACCCCCTACTACTCCGCCGACTGGAAGAATACAGGTTCCCTACCGCCCTATGCCGACTGATCAGAAGCTATCTTAGTGGAAGATCTTTCGTCGTACGAGTCGGTGAGAGCCTGTCTCAACCAGTCCTCACCACCTGCGGTGTACCACAGGGATCAGTACTGGGACCAATCCTGTTTAACATCTTCACGGCTCCAGTGGTCTCCATCAAACACTCCGAGGCGGTAGTAGCTGCATACGCAGACGACGTAGCCGTCTACGCCTCCAGCCTTAACCCTGGCCGAGCACTCGACATGGCTCAGAGGGCAACCTCCACCATTGTCGAAGCTCTACACACCTGTGGAATCAAGGTTAACCCCAAGAAAACTGACGCTATTGTGATGTCCTTTGCTAAATTCAGGAGATCCCAGAGATTGCCTAAGCACTTCACAGTAGACAATGTTGAGCAACCCATATCCAGCTCCATTCTATATCTTGGGGTCAACATTGACCGACACCTGACCTTCTCCACCCACGTGAAGAGCAGGATCAAACAGGCCAGGGCAAAGACCTACCGCCTCTATCATCTCTTGACTTCTCCCCAACTATCCCTCCGCCTCAAGCTCCAGATATACAAATCCATAATTAGACCCACCCTACTCCATGGAGCTCCACTGCTGCACCACATGTACAAGAGTACACTACATGCCCTCCAAACGTTCCAGAACACCGTCCTTCGCGAATCGTCCGTGGTACCAACCTTCAGAGGGCCAAAAACAGTCACATCCTAGAACAGCTAAGGATGCCTTCCATCCCGACCTACATTGGCCGACGAAATATCAAATTTTTTGATGGTCTGAAGCACTGTTCTAACCCTCTCTTCAGGGACGTAGCCCCGCCTCCCAGGCCTGGGAGGTGGCAAGGTTTGACCCCCTTAGCGGACGTACTCGCCGAGGGAAGGGGTTCAGGCTCAACAGACTGACCCGTTAGAACCACCACCGCCAGCAGAGTGACTCCTCCTCGCTCAACATAGAAGAAGGAAGACCATCCGTCAACAGTGTGGATCCAGCAGCTGCCTAGGGCACCCATCTTCAAATGCCGCAAGGAAATCCAAGATCCTAATATATATATTGTATATTATATTGTATGTATTGTAAATAAATGGAGGATTGGAAAAAAAAAAAAAAAAAAAAAAAAAAAAAAAAAGGGGTGGGTGAGTCCTATCATGACCGGGAAGGAGTCGTTAGCGTTGAAAAACTATCTTCGGCCTCCCGTAGAATGGGTTAACAACGAATTAATATCCTTCCGCCGTCTTAAAACAGTCAAATAGTCGAATATTTTTAAAAAAGTGTCCTTTTTAGGTCCGCGATCTTAAAACCGTTAAATATTTTAAAACAGTATCCTGGAGGACAACAATGGCAGAAGTTATACTTCGGATAACTTAAAAAAAACCGTTAAAACAGCAATCCTTAAGGACGAAAAAGCTAATTCTAATTGTGGATGGAGAGAGTGGCCAAGGATATCCTTCGGCCTCAAAAAATCGTAAGATCCTGGCAGATCTGTAAAACGGTGTCACTGTTTACAGATCTGCCAGGATACGGATTTTTGATTTGTAATAAAACTTTAAAAAACATTTAATAAAACTTTTAGTTTTTGTATAATTGTATCAAACAAAATTATTATTTTTTTTAATATACATTTATTGAAATTTACAACTGTACAAAATATATACATCAAGTAAATATATTGACAACGATTATAATAACATGTTAAAACTTGGAAAGAACTACTCATCTACAGTAAAATTTAAAAAGTTACAGGAACAATCATAATCACTAAATACGATTTTGTGTATTTTTATGTCAATTTTTATTACCTTTTTATTTTAAAAACAGCATTTTCAAAAATTTCCACATTTTCTTATTCCTAAGATGGTTCATTTTCTTATGAAGATGGTGCAAAGTGGTCGGAGATTGCAAAAAATAGTTACAATTTTTAGTGCATGTCTGGAAATTTGGGCCATTCGTCACACTATGCGCCCTACTCAGTTTCCTTCACAAATCTCAGGAACTATAGTTTTGACTCGATATTTGTAATTAAATATTATAATTGAAACGTAGAATTCTGAAATCAGCTGTCTATTTTTTTTTTTAATTTTCACAGCTGGATGATAAAAGGTAAAGGTTAGGCTGGAGTAGGAAGGAGAATTATTTTTTGTAAGGCCGTTTCAATGTGATCCAAATACTTTTTTTGAGAAAACCTTTCACCTAAAGATAGTCTAGTGGAAAAAGTATGCAATTGAAAAAAAAATGTGGAAATTGGAATCAGCTGGTTTTGGAATTCCACGCCTCAATAGATGCTGAAGGCATTAGTTCTTACCCTGCTCTACGAGCTCTCAGATAAATTAGCTGATTAAGGTAGGGACATAATGTTATTGCTCTGCCTTATGTAACGGAATTAGATTACGTAACCAAGATTGTAGACAATATATTTTCTTCGACTTTTTGTTGAAGTCTAGTAAGTTGAGTATTGAAATCTATGTGTCTATACAGGGTGAGTACCTCTTAGTGTAAAAAAAAAAAAAAAAAAAAAAAAATGGGTGAAACTAGATCAAAAATGAAGAAAAATGTTGTAGACCTTACCTTTCTATTCCAGTCCGTAACAGATATAAGATAATTCAAAGAATTTTTAGAGGAAACCACGTTTTTCTGCCATAAAAGCTGTAATATCTCCACTTTGTTTAAACATTTTTCAAATTTTGATCACATTTTCGAATTTAGCTTTAAATTTCCTGTAAGAGCAGAGTACATGTATAACCTTGATGTTTACAAACTTGGGACCTAAATGACAGTTTGAACTTCACCTTATTTTGGGAAGTTACAATGTCAACGCTCACCGTCTTTCGAAAAAAACTATCCACAAAACTGCAAATCTCCAAAAAAAACTAGAACATTTAACCAGCTTCCATATGGTATGTTCAAGTTAATTATACTATCGAATTCATGCAGAAATTTATTTTAAAACCGGAAAAACGTGGTACTTTTTTAATTTGGCCTACAAATCAGTTACTTGTATAAATAAGACATTACGATAATCGTTTAATGGAAATATGTATTTTAAACATAATAAACTCATTATTGGAATAAAAAACAAAGAAAAAAATTATTGTTTAATAGAACGTAAACAAAACTGACGATAAAGTGACACCATATCAAAGGATTTTTTGTTATTACATTTATTTATTTATTATTATTATTTAGGGTTTAATTTATTATATTTTCAATGTAAGGTCTAAAACCCAATGATAATGAACATAGACCTCAATTTTGCGGTTAGCTTCTGAATACAGACTACCACTTTTTGAGGTGAATTTTATGGACAGATGAGTCTGATTTTACAGGTGAAGGCATTTCTACCTACTCATGTGGGGTATCGTAAATAATGTGGAGGAGCACCATGGTGTTGGAAAATGATAAAGTTTTTCTTCATAAACATCTTTATAATAGTCTACTGGTGGTACTATCGGAAAATCCCTTGCTTGATAGAATGTAGTCTGTGTGCACTTTAATGATTATAACTAGGGAGCGGATTTTTATGTATTTAAAAATGCCAAATATTTAATTAAAATATGCATTTATTTTCGTTAAATATGTGATTTTCTTAAAATATTTAAGTAAAATGGACATTTTTTTTCTTCAAGTTATAATGATATATACAACAAAAGAACACTTTTACAATTTATAATAATTATTAGGAACAAAAGCATTTTTTTACAACTTATAATAATTATTAGGAACAAAAGATTTTTTTTTACAAGTTGTAATGATTTATACAACAAAAGAACATTTTTACAGTATATAATAATAAAAGATGTGTTAAATTTTCAATTTTGAAAACTTCTCTCAGCGAACTTGTTTGCAACCACATGGAATTTCAAATGTTGGAACGTAAAGCGACGGTGATCTGTCGTACTCTTTAGGCTATATCTTCAAAACTATTAATCAGATCTAAAATTACTTTTTTCTTCTAAAAATTAGTTGAATATACTATTAGGCGTAATATATCAAGTTTAAATTAGGTCTTATAAAATACACATACCAGAATTCTTTTGTGAATCACGTTTTTTAAGGATATTTTTCACTGTAACTCCAAAACTATTTGTCCGATATCAAATTTTTTTTTTCATTTCAAAGTTGATTAAATTTACAATTCGGTCATATATATGTAATTTATATTAAATCCCATGAAATACCCAAGCCAGCCCACTGAACTTGTCATAATTGTCAAAACACACACATTAACTTGCTAGCGTGGGTGTTTCACGTGATGGAATATAAATATATAGGATCTAATAGTAAATTTAACCAGCTTTGAGATAAAAACAAAAAGAAATTTGGGATCGGACAAATAGGGTCGGAATTAAGCCGCAAGTTAGCCAATTTCTACAATTTTTCCCAAGACCATAACTTCGCGAAAATTGGTCCGATTTTAGAGTTGTTTATTCATTTCGTAGGTTATGGTTCCAGCAATATTTAATACTTACAGACTTTTTTCGAAAAAAGCTTCGTTTTCGTGTTATAGGTAAAAACGAAATTAACCGTTATTTTGGGCGTTTTTGCAATTTTGAATAATCAGTCGATCGCTGCCGTGGTAGCTAAGATCATATCGGATTCAGCACTCCAAAAAACATGAAGATTCGTTAAGAATAAAATATTGGCAGTTTTTCTTGAAAACGTCCTTTTGGAGCCTTATTTTACTAAACTATTGTACCCACTGTGATTCACAGCCTTACAGTCTGTGGTTCATAGTCCCTGTCAACCACCTCCAAATTATGAAAATATGCCAAAAATGAAAAATATGTGGAAATATGTACTTATTTTGATTAAATATGTGGAAATATGTATTTATTTCGATCAAATATGTATAAATATGCAATAATATCCAAATATGTGGATATATGTGAAATAAATGTTGCCTAAAACGGCTTGAAAAGTGTCAGTATGAACTCTTCTAGTTGAAAAACTTCTGACAATTGACTAGAAAAAAATATGTAAATACATACGAATCCGATCCCTAATTATAACCATATTTATTTAACAAAAGTATTGTTAATATGAGATCAACTAGTCTAGTATAGAAGACGAAATTTGACAATTCCTACTCTGAGATATGACAATAAAACCAAAAATTGTTGGTTAATTAAAAAAAACCACAAAAAGTTGGCACTTTTCTCGTTTTTTTCCTTGTACCTCGAAAATGAAGCCCCGTAAAGAAAATTGTATTCGTTTATTTTTTAAAGAGCATTAAAATCTGCCTCGATTGATTTTATATAAAATAAAAATCGGTTCAGCAAATTGACCACAACAAGCGTTTAAAGATTGGCTAGGTAGCGGAAAGTCGAACTTCTCCGCGATAACACGTTTGACGGTATTCTTTTGGCTATAACTATGAAACTATTCGCTCGATCCAAAGCGGTTTTTTTTCCATTTGAAAGCTGGTTATATTTACTATCAGAACCCATGTATGAAATTTAAATCGTCCCGTAAGACACCCAAATCAATACAATAAAAACCACGTAATGTTTTTTTTTCCAATCTTTTTTTTTTTTTTTTTTTTTTTTTTTGTATATTTTTAGCTATAACTCGAAACTATTCTTCTGATCCGAAATTTATTTTTATCCCACGGTTCTTCGACTATAACTACATTTCCTTTAGACCTAAATTTAAATGATCTCTAAGTAAATAAAATGAAAATGCTACAAACTTATTTATTTATTTTTTTTTCATTTATTGATATTTACAACTGTACAAAATAATATACAACAAGTAAATGCGTTGAAAGTGAATACAATGGCATGTAAATAACTTGTGAAGAACTACTCACTAGTAGCACTTCAATAAAATCTACACTAAAAGGTCTCTAGGCCATCTTCTTTTCAGACGCCTCGGAGGATTATCAGGGATAGAGCAGGAAGCAAGTTGGGAGACTAGTGGATTGGATTGGTTATGGAGCTTACTATGGAAGGATAGGTGTCTGGTTTAGGCTAAATCAGAAACATATGGAACATTAAGATCTTTATGGATAAGTTTATTGGTCACAAAGTAAGGAGCATTGAGGATTTTTCGAAGGATTTTGGAAAGTAAGGATTGGATACGAGATGAATTGGATGGTTGAGTAGAGCCCCAAAGCTCAACTCTGTACGTCCAAATAGGTCTAATCACAGTCATGTAAATGAGTCTTTTGTAATTAATTGGGAGCTTTGAACGTTTGTCTAGTAAATGTTGAAGTAGTCTGTAACGACGGGCAGTTTCTTGTCGTTTTAGTCTTGGCTACGAACTTAAACATGATAAAATCATGGTTTATAATACGGTAAGTAAGATCAAAGTTAAGTCCGATGAATAAATTAGCAAGTTCTGGTGAATAATCAGGTAACTACAGAAAAAAAAAAACCTTGAATATATTCTCTAAATTAAATTTTCTTCAAACTAATTAATTAGCCCACTATTTCGGTGGCATTGGTGCATCGATAAAAATTATTTTTTTTAAAGTTGATATACAGTAAACTTTCAAAATTAAAAATTGCTTCAAATCATGGTGACTTTGGATATGCCTGAGTCAACCGAAGAAGGCTGAAAGGAGCTGGTTAAGAGATCTCCTAAGATAAATCTAAACAAATGCACGACTCCAGTAGGTACCGCTGGTTGCTGAACTCCCTCATGGTCTCACATGCTAATTTTCCATAACCTATAGGTAGGGGGACCGAAAAACTAAGACAAAAAGTCCTTTAGAGATTTGCTCGTTTTTGCTTAGTTTTAGAGAAAATCACAAAAAAAGAAAAAAAAAACAGGTAGCGATTATCACCTTTCAAAGCTCGTCGGGCTAGGCAGTGAGATATGTAAACCCTTAATGTTATCCTTTACATTCTTTTATTTGTTTACATTTTGGCTTCCTTCTAGGATTATAATTCCTAAATCAGTCTTCAGTCAATTACTCAGATATTTTTGTGTGAATAGCATCAGCAACAATGCTGCATACAAATTCTAATGTTGAATACGCTGATTTTTTATGAAGGCAAATTCCAGGCAGCAATAAGAGCAGATTATCGGAGAAGAAATTGTGTCCAACACCACTTCGATAATAATCCTGAGACTAGCATGCGAAGAGCATCTGCTGCATTAGCAATATGGCAGCAAGCAATATGGCGAACTTTGAAAGGTGATAATTGCTACCCATACCATCTTCAAAAAGTTCAGAATTTATTACCTCAAGATTATGCCAAGAGATTGAATTTTAGTAACTGGTTTCTAGACAAAATTCGCGATGATAATTTATTTCCATTAAAAATTATATGGACCGGTGAAGTTACCTTTACAAGAGGAGGAATTGTTAATCATAGATATTATCGTGTATGGGCTCTTGAAAATCCAAGAGCTATTAGAGATAATAATGAAAAACTTGTATAAAAATTAAATCTTGTTTTGTTTCTTTTTTTGCGATTTTCTCTAAAACTAAGCAAAAACAAGGAAATCTCTAAAGGTCTTTTTGTCTTAGTTTTTCGGTCCCCTATAAGTTCCTGAAGTTTTGCCATTTAAATTTGGGACACTCTGTATATGACAACATTTTAGATTTTGTTTGTCTCCTATTCCTTGTTTCGACAGTATGAGAGGGCCTCAGCCCATTCTTACACAGCCTGATTCGAACTTATCAGATGTTTATTCGGTTGCTAGGGTATTTAAAATTTTGTGACAAATATATTAGCAACAGACTACGCCATATTATATCGATTTACTGATGAGAACCGACTCAACAAGCAACATAAACTTCCTTGTATTAATGATCGGTAGATAGCGCAGACCCTCCCTCCCACACATAATATTACTGGATTAGATTGAAACATGATTCAGCAGGATATTACTCTCAATTATATCATATTTCGAATTAATATTGTATTTAGGATAAATTACAGCGATTAAATTAGAAGTTATTAATAGTAGTTATGATACAGATGCATAAATAAGTTATTTGGTCGCTATCAAAACTATATCGACCATACATCTACATCAAATATCTACCAAAGATTTGATTTTTTTATAATACAATTTTTTTTTTATCTCTGTATTTTTTTTTATAATACAATTTTTATTGAGTAATTATTACAATCTGACAAAAATGTGGGCTATAAGTAATATAGACGGCTTAATTATTACATTCACACATTATGTACAGTAAAAAAAAAAAAAAAAATATTAAAAAAATAGAAAAGAAGAAAGAAAATAGAGAACAGAAAAGAACTACGCTATAAATAAATAACATAAATTATTCAATATACATCTGACAATCTTAAATTTTGTCATATACAGGGTGTCCCGAATTTAAATGGCAAAACTTCAGGAACTTATAGGGGGCCAAAAAACTAAGACAAAAAGTCCTTTAGAGATTTGCTCGTTTTTGATTAGTTTTAGAGAAAATCGCAAAAAAAAAGAAACAAAACAAGTTTTCATTTTTATACTTATTCATTTACATTTATATTTATGTTATGTTCGTTTTAATGTAAATATTGCTCAAAATGTTATCCTCTTGCACCAATGCAAGCATTACATCTAGCGCTCACTTGATAAATTGCAGCTAAACATTGTTCTGATGATATTTGATGCACTGCATCTATGATTTGGTCTCTTAATTGCTCTCTTGAGTTGATTGACACCGAATAAACTTTCTGCTTCAAGGTTCTCCATACGAAGAAATCCATGGGTGTCATATCAGGTGATCTGGGTGGCCAAGGTACTACTCCTCCACGTCAAAACGCATTCAAAACTAAAAATCTTGGTGCAAAAATCATGTCGATATAATTTTTTAAACTCGAGATAAAAAATAAATTAGTTTGATGCTATTTTTATTTTTTTTTCTCGGCTTCTATAGCCCATTGGTCGGAACGGCAAAATATGTGTCTAATATTTTTTGACCAGGAACATCCAAAAAAATTGCCAACAAGATCCGTGAGAGACTGAGTGTGTCCTCCCCTTGTGAGTGAAATATATAAATTTAAAAAATACATATTTAAAAAAAATTAGATAATAGTAATAGTAAAAAATAAGACAAAAATTAAATTACAGTGTAAAAATACAATGATACTTCATTTACAATATACACTTATCCTAGGGACCTTCCGACCAGACCCGTCCCTCCACTTATGGACAGACAAGCCAGGCATAGAAAGATCCCAGCATTTTCTCTCTCTGCGTCACTGGTGTAATAAAAATGGCCTTATATGGGTGATTCTCAAACTACAGGCAAATTTCTTGTTTACAAAACTCTAAATTTTAATGCTGATAAATCTTGCTGCAAACATTTGATATTTCCTGGAGGCTACCTGTAAGGATTGTAGTTGGTGCAGCAACACATGTACCACTTTACTTTTCTAAAGTTTAAGTTTATAATTTTAACCCATAACCGCCTCTCGTTTTTTTGCTCTGCGTTCTGCATCAGACATTTTTTGACGCACCATTATGACTCTAAAAAAATAAATAAAACCTGCATGACGCAATGACACTAAATTAAAATTACTAAAAATTTGACCAAAGTACTTCATAGACAATGTCCATTAAACCAAAAACTAAGTTAATAGTTAAAAAAGAAAAAAAAATTACATGAATACACGTACGCCAGATAGTGGCCAAATAATCATTTTAGTCATTTTGGCCATAGTATTGCTAAAATTATTTAAAAAATTTTAACATTGCCTTGGTATCTTAACATTTGCATGTATTATAAACATACCATGACAAAGTTAAATTATTGATGACCACAACAATGTGAAAATAAGGTTTAAAAATATTATAGCCGAAATCCTATTTTGTTCGCATTTTCTCGGTGGTATATTATAAGGGCCGTAGCCTACTATAAAAACGCATGAGGCCCGTTACAAATAAATATTTGGTTAAACTGATTTATAGTGGACATGACAATATGAACAATAAATGTAATTACAGTCAGAGGTGGTGTCTGCACTCGGATATTCCGTCGTATAATGGTTGCAGGTTACAAATTGATACGTCCAAGAGAAACTGCTGCCTGCCACTGCAAATAAAAGCTAAAAAAATCCAAAAATTCCTTCCAAATTTATACTGTTTATAAATTTTTTTAGTAATGGCACGCCAATGTTAAAAAATCACAGGAACAAGAATAAAATAACTCGTAGATTGGTTACTTGGGCATTATAATCCTGAAAAACACATTTTCACTCTCTTCCACCATTATATTTTAATATTACTATCCCTTAGCTGAGTAATTTTCGCCCTATCAAGTAATAATTATTTACATAATTGTAAATCCAAGCATAGGGACAATGTGAATCGTCGTAGAATAACCTAAAAATGTTATCCTGAAATACTAAAATCCCAAATAAATTCAATTAATATCATTAATTCACATAGCATAAATTGATTTGGAAACAATATTTTTACCGAAGTTTACTTCATTGAATTTTAATTGGCGGGGGACACAAATGTGCTTGTAGTTTGAGAATCAGCCATATGATAAAAGCTATTCTTTTTATTTTTTGTTATAGCTTTTATTAATAAAAAAAAAATGTTCGAAATATCTATAAACACCTCTGCCTGATTGAGATATCCTGACTTCGGATTCGTATTCAGCACACTTCAAAACACAATAAAACAACATGTTTGTTGAAGGGAGTATTTTGATGCAGAGCAGTGCTATCAATTTCTTTCTGGAGATTACGATACTCTTATGTCATTCTTAGGAGATGAAAAAAAAAAAAAAAAAAAAAAAAAAAAAAAAAAAAAACAAACCGAGAAAAAAATTAGTTCAAGCGCCATTTCCATAAAAAACTACGTTTTCAATCTTATCACCCAGTCACTAAAATAAGTTGTCAGAAATGGACAATGTGAATGGAACTGTGAGTACAATTTTCTAACCAATTAAAATACTGTAATATTTAAGATCCGTTTAATAATTATTATAATTAATAATAATAATTAATTAACAATGCATCAGTTTCACTTTGTGTTTGGAATTATCAATCTTATAGGATAAAGTCAAAGTACAAGAGGTTACGTATTGTTCTAAACTTAATCGTAATCTTTTTAAACGATTGGCTTCTAAAGAAGGCGTTGTTATCAGAGAGCTATGGTTATCTAACAAAGGGAGTTTATCTCTCTTGATGCATGACACGGTGCAAACTTTGCACTCTCATATCACTGTGACTGTCAGTTGTTATGATTGCTTCAAGTGGTTCAAAAGTTTCAAAATTATTTAGTTATCTCAAGAGTCATCGTAGATAAAAGAGGAATTTTTTGAAAATATGTTAAAATAACATTTATTGCTTGTTCATTGTATCTTTATTTAGGTTTTAATAACACTGGTAATTCCTGAAGTAATAAATAAACCTTTAGAATATATTTATCTTCTTAAATAAACGTTTATAATATTTTTTTTTTTTTTGCATTATTTGAACTGCAATCAACTTATATATTGTATTTTTTGGATAATAGATGTTGTTTTCTTCTTTCTGGGGTTATTTTTTTAATTTTATTTCTTAACAAGAATTAGTATGCTTTTTTAGCTCTCATATTGATTTTTTTCTTTACTAACAATTTATTTATTTAACGAGAATCGATTTTTTGGAACCGACACATCACTGCTTTAAATCATTAGCTTTCTCGCTTTGTTTCCGTAGGTGAGTACCAAAATGTATTTGATATGTTGTCTTTAATTTTTAATACGCTTTAATTAACTTGACCTGAATGTAACGGAATCTTTCATCCTAATTTTCACCAATTCCCAGCAACCTGATTATCTTGGAAATTCCCACATGTTTCAAGGACCAATGACAATACAAAATAATTGCACAACTTTAGTCTAATGTTCTCACTTCGTCTAGTTAAATTACTCCCAAAATGGCGGTCTGTCTTGCAAAAGTTGTAGTAGTAAGTTTTAGGTTTTTATTTGGTTAAGATGGGTCCTGAGAATAAACTATCAAAAATGAAACTAAATTTGATAATGGGAAAATGTTTGGGTGGCAAAAAAACCTAAACTTTTTCAGATTTTGGAAAAAAAACTTAGAAAAATTCTTTCAATCGAAAAATGATTGATTAAAACAATCTAAGTTTATTAAATTGTGCGCCTAAATACATCCCTTAAGCTGAATTTGATTCAGGCGTTTAGCCACAATCGATTGTCAAACATCGAAGAATTTTTCCAGCTTTCACAAAAAGTTAGTTTTGGTCATGTAAAAGAGAGAATAACGCAGAAACGGCTAATCCCATCAAAATAATTTATATACTAAAAGTTGTAGATAATGCAATTTTGTACATGTTAGGATTTTTAAAGTAAAAATTTACCTATTCCTACTCTGAGATATGTAAAAAAAAAAAAAAAAAAAAAAAAAAAAAAAAAAAAAAAAAAAAAAAAAAAAAAAAAAAAAAAAAAAAAAAAAAAAAAAAAAAAAAAAAAAAAAAAAAAAAAAAAAAAAAAAAAAATTGTAGTTGATTTTAGATAAACTGTGTTTAAATTGCAAACAAATCACATATAATCTCATCACAGCTGAGGTACTCCAAAAACTACCCAGAAAATCATTAGTTTTTCTTACAACCCTTTATAACGCTATTCTCAGAACTACAAAATTTCCCTTACAATGGAAATATTCCTTGATATTAATGATTAATAAGCCGAACAAAGACAAATACACACCTTCTTCCTACAGACCTATTAGTCTTTTACCGCTCTGTTCTAAAATACTTGAAAAATTACTACTGGACCGTATTACTAAATTACTGACTGAATTAAATACAATACCTGGTCACCAATTTGGATTCCGCTCATATCATTCAACAACACAACAGTTACATAGAGTCACAGATTACATATCCGCTGCTTTAGAACTAAAACTTTACGTTTCTGGGGCGTTTTTGGACGTTTCCCAGGCTTTTGATAGAGTATGGCACCAGGGGTTACTAGTAAAATTGAAACCGTTACTACCACACACTTACTACCTTATCTTAAAATCTTTTCTTTCAGACCGCTTTTTCTCTGTTCGCCAGGGCTCAGATATCTCCTCCATCAAACCTATTTTAGCAGGAGTCCCTCAAGGCTCAATTTTAGCACCTTTTCTATACTTAGGATATACCTATGACATACCGACGAACAATAACGTATTAACTGCTACTTACGCAGATGACACTGCAATCATGACTAGAGACGCGGACCCTACACAAGCCACCTTAACACTTCAACAAAACCTCAACGAGATTCAAACTTGGTGTAAGAAATGGAAAATAAAATTTAATTATGACAAATCCCTTCATATTACATTTACACTGCGACGCAAGACCTGCCCGCCTGTTTACATTGACAACCAACCTTTACATCAAACTGAAAAAGTGACATACTTAGGACTTACGCTTGATAGAAGACTGACATGGGGCCCACACGTCAAGACAAAAAAACAGACGTTAGTTAAGACTGCGACTTCTATACTCAGTACTTCACAGACGCTCAAAACTACCTTTAAAACAAAAACTTAACATTTACAGTTACTTGATTAAACCCATCTGGACGTATGCATCGCAAATTTATGGACCGGCCAAAAGAACACATATTTAGAAAATACAGACATTTCAATCTAAATTCCTAAGACTGATAACAGACTCCCCTCCTTATGTGTCAAACGATATACTACATACAGACTTACGTATTCCGACAGTTAAGAGCCATATTCATAAACTTTATCGACAATTTCATGAGAAACTACGTGGACACACTAACAAACAGATACATAATATGGCAACAGTACAGATACCAGACATAACTCGACGGAGGCTGAAAAGGAAGTGGATGAGGGATCTCCTAGTCTAATCGCTAATAATTTAGTTTCACGCCTGGAGATTGTACCACTGGGTGCTGACTCCCTCATGCCTGATCATGTCTGTTGTATCAATGTAAATTTCACATTCACTGGTTGTCCATTGTGTACAGTTGTGAATAAAGTTATTATGTTAAAAAAAAAAAAAAAAAAAAATCACATAAAGTACAGGAAAATTAGCTTCGAACCTTTAACTCTAAAAAGTAAAAGGTCTGACTGCTGCAAATTGTTCATTACTATCAGATTTTTAGTTAGGTTTGCTATTAAAGCGTGATTTTCTAGTTTTTTTTAAACTATATTTTTTTTTAAATATATATACTAGGGACTCAATTAACTGAGTCTCGATTAACCGTGCATTTTATTCTCTTATATACTTTTATTATGTACCATATTCCCCTCTCGCGGCTTCGCCCGCTCTCATAAAGAACTTTTGAGATATATAAGTAAGAGATAATTCTAACTAATTATATAAGTTTTATTTGTTTATCGATAAAAATGATGTATTAAAGTAGCAATTGATTATTTTTTTTTCAATGATATTATCACAAATATCAGTAATTTTTAACCTGGTTCAAATTACGCTGAATGTTTGAAAATTACGGAAAAGCATGATTGGACATCTGATTTTTAATCTTAATGTAAAAATGCGAAAGATTTATAAGATTTACTCGGAATCCACATACAAGATTAAAGCGACAAGAAACTGTTCGTCGTTACAGACTACTTCAACATTTACTAGACAAACGTTCAAAGCTCCCAATTAATTACAAAATACTCATTTACATGACTGTGATTAGACCTATATGGGCGTACGGAGTTGAGTTTTGCGGCTCCACTAAACCATCCAATTCATCTCGTATCCAAGCCTTACAGTCAAAAATCCTTCGAAAAATCTTAAATGCCCCTTACTTTGTCATCAATAAACTTATACATAAAGACCTTAATGTTCCATATGTTGAACATTAGAAATTTTGATTTGATATAATTTTTATTCGACAGAAGAAATTTTATTGGTTTCATCTGGTTGGACTTGTATTTTTAACTATCTATATCTATAGTATTAATAGGGTTTTTTAAAAAAATGACCGTTTCTCAAACAAATATTTGTATTATTATTTCTTTGCCATAAAATATAATTAATACTCAAAGTATAGTCCATTTTTATCTACTGTCATTACACATCTGCTAGCCAATTGCTCGATGCCACGCTGATACCATTCCTTGGGATGGCTGTCAAAGAACTCTTGGACAGCATTTTCAACTTCCGCAAAATTATCAAATTTTTTCCCTTGAAGAAAATGGGCCATGGATCGAAACAAGTAGTAATCCGAAGGGGTGAGGTCTGGACTATATGGCGGATGAGGCAAGAGTTCAAACCCATGAGGTTCTGTAAACTTTTCTGCTGATTGTTGAGGAGTAAGTTCGTGAGGGACCAGTCTACAGGTCTTTTTCATCTTCCCCATGGAGAGAAGATGGCGACTAACATTACCTTTCGACACACCACACTCCCTGGCAAGATCACGAATACTTGTGGACAGATTGTACTCAACAGCTTCCTTGTAAACCTCATCAATATCCATTAATGGCCGCCCGGAGCCCTTCTTCCTTTCCAACGTCGTATCTCCACTTCTAAATTTAATGTCTTAAAATTACGAGAATCTCATTCGTAGGACACTGTCATGTTTCTGCTTTGAAATAAATAACTGAACTGAGGCTTTTTTTTGAAGAAGTCCTGTGTTAGTAAACAAGCTTAGAGAATGCTCTAAAGGGATTATTAAGTATTGGTAAATAATAAATAGCATTAAGATATTTACAGAGTTTTGAACTCTGGAATTTGATAAAACCGTCATTTTTTTTTTATATGCCATATTATATGTAAGGACTGGCCATTTTTCCTTTCTGATCACTAACTGCGAAAACTACTGAACCAATCTCTACCAAGTTTTAACCACATCGTCTTTATAGTTCCAGGAATGTTTAGCGATAATAAAATCTATTGATTATCAATTAATTAGTTATTAAAAAGGCGAAAGTATATGGATAACACTGTAGTTTGAAAATTGACCGATAGGTGGCGAGCGCCATCCTACTGAGACGTTACTTAGGTTGCGGTGTTATATGGAGCTTGAAATAAATTATAAAAATTAAGTATGTGGTGCGACATGTGGTTTATGGTGAAGTTTGAAAACCGACCGATATTTAGTTAGCACCATTCCCTAGAGAATAGAGCTTACAATGGTGAAACTAATTACAATTTCATCCATATAAATAAAAAAATGGATGTCCAATTACGCTGTTGCGTAATCTTCAAACAACTAACCTTGTGCAATTTCAAAGGTAAAATTGTTACCTTTTTTCTTACCTTTTATTTTAGCAAGGTTAAAAATTACTGCTATAGGTGAAAATATCACTGAAGAAATTATGCTTAGTTGCATACTTCAACACAAGATTTTTATCGATAAACTTTTTTTTTTTTTTTATTCTTTTATTTACAGAAATTTACAACTGTATTACAAAACACATCTAGTAAATATGCGGTATACAATGCAATATAATGACATGAATACAATTTGCAGAGGAACTACCCATTGGTAGTACTCTAATGAATATTTACAAAAGAAGATCACGAGGCCATCTTCTATTCAGACGCCTCGGAGGGTTGCCAGGAATGGAATGGGAAGCAAGTTGTGCAACAAGTGGATTTGGATGAGCAGTGATTTTATTATGAAAGGAGAGGTATCTGGTTCGTGCCAAATCAGCGACGTATGGGATATTAAGGTCATTGTGGATGATTTCATTTGTGACAAAGTAGGAAGCATTAAGGATTTTTCGAAGGATTTTGGATTGGAGTGATTGGATGCGGGAAGAATTCGATGGTTTGGTGGATCCCCATAGTTCTATTCCGTATGTCCAAATAGGTCTGATAATCGTCATATATATGAGTTTTTTATATTGAATCGGGAGATTTGAACGTTTGTCAAGTAGGTGTTGTAATAGTCGAAATCGACGTGCAGCTTCTTGCCTTTTCAATCTTGTATGATGGTTCCAGGTAAGTCTCTTGTCCAGATAAAATCCAAGGTATCTTATCTGTCCTACGTTATTTAATGGTACTCCATTAAAGGATACAGGAGGACAGGATGAGGTAGGTTTTCGACGTAGGGTAAAGGTTATTTGCTGGGATTTACTGGGATTTATCTTAACTCTCCAGTTATGACACCATTCTTCAAGGGAAGTGATGTGTGACTGGAGTGTCTGGGATGTTATCGATAAACTAAAAAGCTTTCAGCAATTAGTTAAAATTATTTATGTTTTTTACTTATGAGAGCGGGAAAAGCCGCGATTGAGGGTGCTAGTTTAAGTACATATATGGTATTGTGACAAACCTCGTTTCTGCCATTCAGCACTTTACATTAACATTTGTATTATTGCTAAACCTTTCTAAAATTATAAAGATGGCGTAGTTGTAATTTAGTATAGATTGGTTCAGTACGTTTTCTATTTAAAACTTTATAGCGGATGGACTGGTATCCACAGCACGGGTTGCACAACATCTTTAAATCTTATTTAATAATTTAATTGAATATAAGTAAATTTTATTATCGATTTCAGTATGATACCGTACCTTTGTAACCTACTTCGTAGAATGGCGCTCGCCACATATCGGTCAATTCTAAAACTTCACTATTTTCCACATATTGCATTTTTAAAAACTAATTAAATGAAAATAAGTAATTTTATTATTGCTAAACCTTCCTGGAACTGTAAAAGTGATAAGGTTAAAGTTTGTTACAGATTGGTTCTGTAGTTTTTATGGTTAGTGAACACAAATGAAAAATGGCTTGTCCTTTTATAAAATAATT
The DNA here is from genome assembly GCA_003667255.2 of Euschistus heros. Lineage (NCBI taxonomy): Eukaryota > Metazoa > Arthropoda > Insecta > Hemiptera > Pentatomidae > Euschistus > Euschistus heros. The sequence goes on from RCWM02000752.1 coordinate 105,700, forward strand.
ATCATTCCCCGTCGCGGCTTCGCCCGTTTTATAAGTTAAGCACTTATGATTATATAATTTTTACTGTGTTTTTTTTTTTGTTTTTTTTGTCATAATATTTGTAGGTGAAATTATTGCTCTTTCGAACAAACAATATTACGGTTGATTTGATAAATCTGTAACTATGTTACCTACTTCTTCATTTACAGTTATATCTTATGCTTAGTTTCCATTTAGTAAATGAATTGGAAATTCCGAGTCTCCTCTAGCAAGACGAACTATCATATTTTTGTTTGTATTCATAGTTGTTAAATGTTATTCCAAATACACGAAGACTTTAAAAATGCTTTTATTGTATCGGCTTCATAACCTTTTGGAGTCGGATTAAGTATACTAAAATATCAGGCAAAAATAAAGGTTATGCCACCAACAATCTTATTGTTTGAGAATATTTTTTTGAACACTTACCGTTATTAAAGCAAGGAGAGGATAAATTAAGTTAACCGTGAGGTCCATCAATCATTTTTTTATACACAATATCAAAAAGGAAGGGGTCGAAAGTTTGATTTGGCAATTTTATCGACTTCAATTGGTTGGGTTTTAACCTCGCTTCGTGTGACAAACCTCGTTTCTGCTGCTCAAGACTGTACATTTACATTGTTGTCATTCTAGTAAACTTTATTAATGAAGCTTTCCTAGAATTATGAAGATGTACTTACAATTAGATGCAGTTGGGCTCAATAGGTTTGTCATTGCAAACTCTGTTGCAGAATACGCTAGCCTCATATCGGTCGATTTTTAAACTGTATTGGAATCTACAAATAATTAAATTTTATCATAATTTTCTAGCTCTATATAGGGTGAGTATCTCTTAGTGTATTAAAAAAAAATGGGTGAAACAAGATCAAAAATGTAGCAAAATGCCACAAACCTCACCTTTCTATTCCAATCCGTTGGAGATATACGATAAATCAAAGACTTTTTTTTAGGAAACCACGTTTTTTTTTCCATAAAAGCTGTAATATCTCTATTTTTTAAAAATATTTTTCAATTTTTGACCACATTTTCGGATTTAGCATTAAATTTTCTATAATGGCTGAGTATCTGTAACCTTGAATTTTACAAACTTGGTATCTAAAGAACAGCTTGATCTTCACCTTATTTGGGGAAGTCACGATGTCGTATTTACTTCAACGCTCACCGTTTTTCGAAAAACTATCCACAAAACGTCAAATTTCACAAAAACTTGCAAATTTAGTAAGCTTTCGAATGATATATTAATGATTTAATGATATAGTAATGATTTTGCTTCAATGTCATGGAAAAATTTACTTTTGAAACCGAAAAAACATGGTGTTTTCATGTGGCATACAAATCATTTACTAGTGTAAATAAAACATTATGACAAACCCTTAATGGTGCATTTTAAACATAATAAACTCTTCATTGGAATAAAATGTAAAGAAAAAATTATTGTTTAATAGAAAATAATAGAAAACTGTCAATAAAGCGAAACCAGACCAGAGGATCTTATGTTATTACAGTTATTTATTTATTACTATAATTTAGGGTTAATTTGATTAGATTTTCTATGTAAGGTTTAAAACTTATATATAAATAAATCCTGAATTATTGTAATAAATAAATAAATGTAATAACATAAGATCCTCTGATCTGATGTCGCTTTATTGACAGTTTTCCTTTATTTTCTATTAAACAATAATTTTTTTCTTTGCTTTTCATTCCAATGAAGAGTTTATTATGTTTAAAATGCACATTTCCATTAAGGGATTGTCATAATGTTTTATTTACTAAAGTAACTGATTTGTATACCAAATGAGAACTCCACGTTTTTTTGGTTTCAATAGTAAATTTCTTCATGAACTTGAAACAAAATCATTAAGTTTAACATATCATTCGAAAGCTGACTAAATTTGCAAGTTTTTGTGAAATTTGACGTTTTGTGGATAGTTTTTTCGAAAAACGGTGGGCGTTGAAGTAAATACGACATTGTGACTTCCCCAAATAAGGTGAAGATCAAGCTGTTCTTTAGATACCAAGTTTGTAAAATTCAAGGTTACAGATACTCAGCCATTATAGAAAATTTAATGCTAAATCCGAAAATGTGGTCAAAATTTGAAAAATATTTAAAAAAAAATAGAGATATTACAGCTTTTATGGAAAAAAAAACGTGGTTTCCTAAAAAAAAGTCTTTGATTTATCGTATATCTCCAACGGATTGGAATAGAAAGGTGAGGTTTGTGGCATTTTGCTACATTTTTGATCTTGTTTCACCCAATTCTTTTTTTTACACTAAGAGATACTCACCCTGTATAACACCGGATGTATCTTTGTAACCTCTCTCTAATGGCGCTCGCTACCTGTCGGTAGATTATCAAACTTCACTGCATACCACATATTAATCGCTTTTTTTTTTTATGACAAATTAATTGAAAATCTGTAGATTTTATTATTGCTAACCCTTCCTGGAACTGTAAAGGTGATGTGGTTAAGTTTGGTAGAGATTGGTTCAGTAGTTAGTGATCACAAACGAAAAATGACTTGTCCTTTGATATAATAGTATAGATTATTATTTGTTTCACAAAGAAATATATTAGGAAATCTTTGTTGCAGCATTATTATGGAAAGAATTGAGGATGGGAAGAACCGTATAATACAAAACGAGTTGTCATTAACTATGCCTCATGAAGTGATGACCCTGGCTGTGTATACATTGGGAATGTTTCGATTTCCGATTTCACCTCTTCCTGAGGAAGCAATTGGTATCGAGGATCAAAATTATATTTCTAATCAAAAAGTGTGGCAACGAATCATTTAAAAAAAATATATAGTATACTAACATGAGTATTATTTCGTCAATGATATTTTCATGTATAAAATTGCACAGATCAGTTGGTTGAAGATTAATTTTTTTTTTTTAAATTTATCTAATTGAAATTTACAACTGTATATACAATATATTATACATCAAGTAAATACGATGATAATGATAAATATGACTCGTCACTTGTTTTTTAAGCAACTACCCATTGGTAGCACTTATAAAGGTTTTATATAATGAAGTATTATATTAGAAGGTCTCGACGCCATATTCTTTTCAGAAGCCTCGGAGGGATATCTGGAATGGAATGAGAAGCAAGTTGTGATACTAATGGGTTTGAATGAATGTGGAGTTTGCTATGAAAGGATAGATATCTGGTTTGATATCAGAAACGTAAGGTATATTAAGATCTTTGTGGATAAGTTTGTTTGTCACGAAGTAAGAAGCATTTAGGATTTTTCTAAGGATTTTGGATTGTAAGGATTGGATACGAGATGAATTTGATGGTTTAGTAGAGCCCCAAAAGCTCAACTCTGTACGTCCATGTAGATAAGTCTTTTGTAATGAATTGGGAGCTAGTAAATGTTGAAGTAGTATGTAACGACGAGCAGTCTCTGACTTAAATTAATAACTAAATTATGTCTAAAATTTATGATTATTCAAAATAAATAAAAGTTGAGAAATTCAAACGTTAAATTTCCAGATGAATTGGATGGTTTAGTGGAGCCTCAAAGCTCAACTCCGTACGTCCAGATAGGTCTAATCACAGTCATGTATATTAGTCTTTTGTAATTAATTGGGAGCTTTGAACGTTTGTCAAGTAAATGTTGAAGTAGTCGAAAACGACGGGCAGTTTCTTGTCGTTTTAGTCTTGTGTGTGGATTCCAAGTAAGACGTTTGTCCCGATGGAGTCCTAGGTAGCGGATCTGTTCAACGGGGATTAATGGGACATCATTAAAGGATACTGAAGGACAGAAAGTCATAGGTTTACGACGAAGGGTAAAGGTTATTTGATGGGATTTATTTGGATTCTCCATTTTTGACACCATTCTTGAAGTTTTATGCTATTGGATTGGAGTGTCTGGGAGGCAATAAATGGATCATTGTTTATCGATAACACACAAGTGTCATCAGCATACGTGGTGAGGATGGTGCTAGGATGCGTAGGGATGTCAGCTGTATACACCGTGTAGAGGATTGGACCTAGGATATTTCCTTGAGGAACACCTGCTGCTTGGTTAAAGAGAGAGGAATAGGAAAAGTTGTGATTAACTTTAAAAGTTCTATCTTAACTTCAATATATTCCACATATTATAGGTTTTTAATAACAGATCAATTAAAAGTCAGTAGATTTTTATCATTACTAAACCTTCCGGGAACTATAAAGATAAATTTTAGTAGTTCACGCGGAGTGTTTTAGTGATCACAAACGAAAAATGGCTTGTCCTTTTATTTAATAATGTAGAATAGATGTTATAGATAGTAATGTTGTTTGATTTTAATTAATTAATTTCTTGAATAATTTTATATACATCGTTGGTAGTGCCATATATCTGTCTTCATTTTTTTCTTTTTCCTTCTCTTTAAAATGCCTTCGTTTTTCTCAGTGAGATTCTAAGTTTCGGTTCTAAACAATACCGCTGGTCCGAGAATTGTCTAGTATATTCTTAGTTTAAGCTTCTTTGAGAGACTCTTATTTTATGACCTGTAAAGTACATAAATGCGGAATATATTGAAAATAGTTGAAACGTTGAGTTTACAATGTCAGTTATTTGATGAGAGTTTATCAATCATCTACATGGGGAATTGTAATGGTCCTTTGATTAAATCTCAGTGAGTTCCGCTTGTACAACAATGTTGGGGACCTTGTACTTTTTTCAACCCCAGTTGACTCATAGTGCAATAAAATATACATTATATCCAAACCAAATTGATATTTAGAGCAATGAATGAAATAATATTCTCAAATTATTCCTGTATCTTTAATTATGAAGACTAATAGAATAAATTTAAATAAACATTGCGCCCTATGATAACCTATTGAGGTGGAATAACATTAGTAAAGTAATGAATAATTTCATTCTTTATTAAGTGAATCAATGATACGTGATTGTTTTTTGTTATCATAAAACAGCTGTTTGGGTATGCTGAGCACTCGACTTCATTTACATATTACTTTGATTGTAATACTAAGCTAGAAGTCTATCATTCATGATGAGGTGAGTACGTAATGTTGATAAGTTAGAGCAGTGGACTGAACACGTTACTGTTTCAGGACAGAGAGTAGCTGGCACCTCAAGGCTGGGCAATATCAGCTGTTTACGACCGAGTTCTGGGAGACGTTGTACCCTGTTAGTCAGCGGCCGAGGTCAGTTAGTTCGTCGAAGGCGAAGAAGGAAAGCGTAGTATAACAGAAATATTTGCTGACAGGACAATGTGATGATGGATTTCAACTTGGAAAAGATTAAAAATTTAATAAGTTTTGTTAGTATATAGAACAGAATCGAAAAAAAAAAAATATTCTGGGACAAAGTCCCTTAAGAATAATAGTTGTATGACAGTACTTAAGTTATATCTGGCCTAGAGATTATAAATTAGATAATAAAATAACATAAAAGTAAATACAATTTTATAATAAAATGAAACAAAAATCTATACGCATATATAAACACATACCTACATAAACTATATTTACAATCAGTAAAAGAAAAAATATTATATAAGAAATTGATTAAACAATATATTTCTGATGTTGAATCTAGTAAAGGATGAAGAAAAAAAAATGATGATGAAAAATAAAAATGAAAATGATTTCAATGATAGAGAAAACATTATCATATGAAGATTGTTTAAACAGGCTAAACTTTTATATCTGATATCCTTCGGTGAAATTCATTAAAGAATCTATATAATTAGACAGCATCCGACTGGAGGGAGGAAAGGTGGTGGGGAAGGAGTGTTTTAAAAGTTCGGTTACTATATATATAGTATATTGTATGTATAGTATATAGTAATAATTAATGAAATAAGGATCCACGTATTTTATGAGTTTATTTATCAATATTGATTTTTTTTAGTTACTAATTTTTTTTTTTTTGGTCAAAAGCGAGAGGGTTGCAGGTAGCTTGATAGTTTGATATTAGGAGAGTAGGAACAGTTTGGAGCTAACCTTTCTTTATATTAAATAACATTAAACTCACTAATGAGTGAGCTCCTTATGACTCCGTTTCTCCTAATACAAAATAAAAAAAAATAAACCTGGATTTGACTGATTTTGTTCGATTCATCGCTGCTGTTAATTTGTTTATTTATTTAAAAAAAAAAAAAGAAAAAAAAATCTCTCCTCTGTAAATAAAAAATATAATCATACAGGTAAGTAAAAAAAAATAATAATAAAGAATATAAGGGCGTTGACGTTCAGCAGGATTAAGCTATTTAATTCAAAAATTTATCTCCTACAGAAAACTGAATCACAGGTAAGCGGAAAAAAAAATAAAGAAATAAAAAATAAAGAAAATCGAAAAATATTAGAACCTTCTATGACATTAAATACAAAATGTGCTTTGATGCACATGTGTAATTATATTTTGAACTAAAATCACAAAAGTGTTTTGTCAAAACCTGATCCAAGCTGAATTCTTGTTTTTTTCATTAGACGCGGGATTTCATTTTAAAACGAAAACCTTCCTAGAGTTCCTTCCTAATAAGTCTCTGCCCATCTGAATTACCAACTCCTAGATTCGAAATAATGATTGGATATCCAATAATTATTTTAATTAAACTTCAACCATGTCATCATTCCAATAATACCAGGTTAAAAACTACAGCTTTGAGTGAAAATATAGAGAAATATTGTATTTATATTGAGAAAATAATTCTCAACTGCATTATAAGATTTATGTTGCTAAAAAATAAAATTTTAATTATTAGTTAAACCTATCTAAATTCTTTACTTGTAAGAGCGGGCGAAGCCGCGACTGGGGTGCTAGTTTATAAATGAATTAACACTTTTTATTTGTCATATATTTTTGTTTGTTTTTCTTCTAGCCCTGATGAAGGCTTGTATTGTTAGCCGAAACGTCAGCAGATTAATACGGCAACATATATTGAATATAAAGCGTTCCGATTTCCCGAGACGAGTTTAAACTGTCCTTAACGTAAATAGGAATCACCTGATCCGTAGCGTCAGAGCACTTAGTGAGCGCCTGGTTCGTCTCGGCTGGGAACGGCGAGGACAATAGAATTAAAGTCTTACGATTATATAAAAAAACACTATTTTACTAATCACATATCTTACATTCTATCTAAAAATATTACATCATATTATTAAATATATATATATATATATATATATATATATATAAACACATAAAAATAACATATGTGTTCATGAAAATACTGTGTAATGTTTAGCTAGAGTTGGCGCGGTTATATATATATATATATATATATATATATATATATATATATATATATATATATATATATATAGTAATATATATATGTATATATATATATATATATATATATATATTTACTATAACATTCATAATGTGAATCTAATGTTCGATTTCAAAGTTTAAATATATAAATATTATAATATCTTATATATTTTTAAAAAATTTATATATATTAAATTCAACGCTACGTTAACTAAAATGTTAGAGGTTATTTCTTTTTTATAAACAAGAAACATGTTTTTTCCAGTGACATAATTGGTCAAAATTGATACGTTTTTGGGGAACGTGAGAGCGTTACGCGTTGTTTGAGAATTTGATATTAGGAGAGTATATGCAGTTAGGAGCTCAACTCACCATATACTAAATAACATTACACTAGGAGACAGGCTCTAATGGGTGAGCTCCTTTTGTCTCTGTTTCTACAAATACGAAATAAAAAAATTGAACCTGGATTTGACTGATCTTGTTCGATCCCTCTCGACTGTTCAAAATTTTGATTTGAAAAAAAAAATCACGTTTGAAACTTCTATTTTCAAGTGTAGGAACTTTTTAACATGAAATATGTTTTATCCGTGACCTTGTCAAAAGCGATACATATTTGAGGAACGCGAAGGTGTAACACCTAGTTTGACACGCTCTTCCTTTGTTGGTCTTCCTAGGATCGAAGGTTTGCCGACAGTTTCCTGTTCATAAATTTAATGTAAAATATTTTTTGTTATAAAAGATATGTCGCTGGGACCTACAGTTTAGAAGCTATATTAGTTTGCTATATTAGTAGACTTTGAAATGGTAAGAGATAATGCTCCATGCGAGGCGGCATTTTTTCCACATATTCAGGGGAAGATTATAGGACTATTGGTATATTGATTGGATGTATAGGTGACATATTATGGACCAATATGTAAGTATCGTGAATTAATAGAAACCGTTTCATCAAATCAGTGTGTTTCTAACAGCTGAGTAATTCCCATGTTGTTAAATAAGATAAGAACGAGAGACCACATGATTAAAATGCAGACTAAATTTGGAAAATCCACGTTTGCATTACATTTTTTCAGAAATTGACAGCCTTCTAAAATCATATTGCATTTTTATACAAAACATCATACATAACTGTAATTAAACGTGAAAGAATCATTTCTCTATCTTGACTGAGAGCTGAGAAAAATAAATAAAACGTGATTTTCATATTTTTTTTTTTCTTGGCTCCTAATGCTCATTGGTGGCTATAACTCTAGTTTTGCACTATTATAGGTCCCTACTACCCACACAAAAATCGGCATTCAAATCTGTGAGTTACAAATGCAAACGTCCCCTTGTTAGCTTATTTAACAAGAAGAAGAAGAAAATAAATTAATTCTGGGACAGCTTGTCTTTTAAGAATAACATATGAGTCCAATGGACTGCTTTGAAAAGCATTGTTTACAAGCTTTTATTGAATAAGCTAGAAAAATAAAAAAAATTAGAAATTTTATAAACACAATTAAAAACTAAGATCTATTAAAAAAAAAAAAAAAAAATAGTTTGTGATTCATTGACAATGATTATAACGAGATTCACGCTGAAAGGATCCACCGGAAGAAGGAAAAAAATTATGAAATCTCTTTCCAGATTCAGAACTGTTTGCATAACAAAACGCTTTGATAAGAAAAGCAAACAAATTTAATCAGCAAACAAGAAGTTATAATTATCACCTCAGCTTTTAAGTAGCATAAAGTAATAAATATTTTCTTTCGAGAATCAGTCAGAGAAAATGAATAAAAAAAAAAAAAAATTGTTAGTATTTTCTTTGATTGGGCTGTAGCAATAATAAGATTCAAAATGAAATACTGCTGCGACACCACAATTGTTTCTTTTCCTCACAATCGCTCTTGATTTACTCATCTTATCATTAAGGCATTGGATGAACTTTGACTGACCTAATCTATCACCCGGAACGGTTTTTATTTGAGACTCCTTGCGTTTTACATAACCTTCAACTACAAGTTGATTGCTAATAATAGATAATAAGTGCAACGGCCATGTTTTTCCTAATTGTTTTGTTCCGGAAGGTGGGGGGGGGGGGGGGGGGGGGGGGAGGAGGTTTGTAAACAGCTGTTAAACAGTTGGATACGATCTCGATTAAAAAAAATTAGGTGTAATTACTTCTCTAGCTAGTCGAGGAACATCTTACTATTGAATTGTCTGGAAACTAATGAAGGATATCTTGTCTTCTTTAAATTACTTCTCTGTGTAATGAACTGTTTAAAACTCCCCATTAAAAGTATGGTAACACTTAAAAATATTTGAATTTTACAAAAACGTCTGTTTTTTCATAATATAGAAAGGTTCTGAAGTCTATATTAAAGATTTTTAAAATGTACATGAACAAGTTTTATTAAAATAATTAACAACAATTCTTCCAACTTTGAAAACTTTTACGTTTTTACAATAATAACTTTTATTATATTAAAAAGGTATAACTCCCCATTTGCTTTTATTCATTTATACTACATGTTTCAGAGCTTGTCTGTTGCTCCATCTTCAGGTTCTACAATCATTATGTTATGTTATTTTACAATTCCTTACTATATTATTACATCACTTTACAATTTTTGGTTTTTATTACCTTTCACTGTGATATTCTCACTTGGTCATCTCTTCTACACTGACACCACTGGGCAATGTTCAATTATTGTTTTGTTTATTTATTGTCAACATTCTGGCCTATTTAATATGCTTCCTATTTTACCATTCCATTTCCATTCTATTTGTTGTATTGTCACTACTATTTACATTTTTATTACTTTTATTTATTAATGATTTTATTCTTATATGGACTATTTATATTTTCAATCCATCTATTAATTTAGCATAGCTTGTACCAATTTTATGTGTATCTGTTTTGTAGTTTACTGCCTGGTCTATTGTTTTATTTATATAAATTGCTTCCTTTTGTATTTCCTATTGTAAAACCTGAAGATGGAGCAACAGACAAGCTCTGAAACATGTAGTATAAGTATAAATGAATAAAAGCAAATGGGGAGTTATGCCTTTTTAATATAATAACTGACATTAATCTCCTTAAATGAAACATTTAAAGTATAATAATAACTTTTAAATACCAGATTAAATCGATAAAAAACTGCCCGTCGTTACAGACTACTTCAACATTTACTAGACAAACGTTCAAAGCTCCAAATTAATTACAAAAGACTTATTTAGATGACTGTGGTTAGACCTATTTGGACGTACGGAGTTAAGCTTTGGGGCTCCACTAAACCATCCAATTCATCTCGTATCCAATCCTTACAATCCAAAATCCTTCGTAAAACCCTCAATGCTCCTTACTTTGTCACCAATAAACTTATCCATAAAGATCTTAATGTCCCATATTTTGCTGAGTTAGCCCAAACCTATCATTTCATACTAAGCTCCATAATCTCTCAAATCCGTTAGTTTCTCAACTAGCTTCCCACTCCATACCCGATGATCCTTCGAGGCGTCTGAAAAGAATATGGCCTAGAGACCTTTTATTGTTAGAATTTTTATTAAAGTGCTACTGATGTGTAGTTCTTTTCAAGTTTTGATATGTTATTGTAATCGTTATCAACACAATGACTTTTTTTTTTCACTTTATTTGTTATATGTGATATAACACCACACCTGTCACTCAATGTGATATGAGAAATTATGTAAAAATTGGCATGTCACATTTACTTGATTTACTTGATGTATATATTTGTACTGTTGTAAATTTCAATAAATTGATATAAAATAAAAAAATTTATTTCATCAAATAATTTTGTCTATAATAGTGGAAAGTTTTATTATGTTTTATTTGGTTTAAGATGAGATAATATACATTTAATGTTGAAATTGATATTTTTTTTTCAAATATCAGCTAGAAAAGGCAGATGTAAAATTAAAATATTTAGGTTTTTGATTGATTGATATAAGAATATATACTGACCTTATTAATCACAAAATTATTAACATTTTTTATAAACATAATTATTGAAATTTACAGTGGAATTAAAATATGTAACTGTTTGGTATGTTCGAAGAACATCTTTTGGACCCAAATCAACATTCAGAAAGAAACATTTGAAAATTATTAATGAATTTAATTATAACTGTGACTTTAAAGTGGAGCAATGAATAGCTGATAATTCAAAAGAAGAAAAATTGAAGGTTGTACAAGTCATTTTTTTTTTTTTCAGTTATCAAACTAATAGATTTAAAGACAATTGTACATTGGATTAACAAAAAATGTAATTATCAAATTTGTATTTAATCTTTAATAATTTTATGTTATTTATTAGTAAGTTAATTTAGTTTCTTCAACATATTGAATTTTTGGTCTTATATATTATTTTTTTGGTGTTTTTGATTATTTATATTGGTGTTTTATTATTATATTGATATCATAATATAATATTGAAATATATTTGTTTTTTACACTGAAAATTTAAATTTTTATCAATTATATATGTAATTAGTTCGAAAAACATCCCTCAGATAGGGTATATTTCATATACCAACATAACAATAATAATATATTTTATTGGATACTCAACCTAATTATTATTTAACATTTAATATATATTTCTTTATTTTAACTATTACAGGGCATTGTACAAATGATCATAGGAAATATCATTAATTAATAATTTAAAAAACAAAAAAATGAAATTTCTTATGAAACTATGGAAATTAAATATATAGATAAAATATCATGTAAAAAAAATAACGATAAATTTAAGTGTGCCGCTAATCAAACGGATAAAATAATATAAGATAGCAGTAAAATCTTGCCAGTCACTGCTAATTAGATAAATATTGATACAATGCTATCTGGATAGTGTTTTTTTTTCAATTAGACAAGATTCTTGGTGTTTGAAGGTCAAGAGTCTCGCCTAAATAGCTGTAAAGAAATTTGTTTTCAATTCAATATTCAGAAAATATATACCATAAATAAAATACTACCGCACTTAGTATCTGGAAAAAAGTGAGGCATTGTGCTCGGTAGAACTTCGAAAGCGTTTCAAACTGAAAACTTTCCTTTTAACTGATAGATAAAGATTGTGCAATTTTGGATGAAAAATACTCCGCGTCGGTGAACCGGAACAAAGCCGTTTGTTTTTTTCAAAATAAACGATAATCTGCTATAAAATTTATCCCAACTGCAAAGAGGGAACGTTTTGTGCTATCCTCCTTAACGTACATACATTGCTACCAGATATGGTTTCTTGAGATCAATGACTCATGTTTTAAAGTTCGATTCAAAATTTTTCGATTCTTGATTCTCGATACCTCAGCAAAGAAGCAAACTCATCGATTTCCAAACAATAATAATCCAAGAAATTAATTAGTAAACTTCAAGTTGCTGTTATTATCCGTATCATCTACACTATTATATAAAATGACAAACCATTTTTCGTTTGTAATCACTAACCGCGGAAACTACTGAACCAATCTGTACCAAATTTCAACCACAGCGTCTTTATAGTTCAAGAAAGGCTTATTAATAATAAAATTAACTATGTATGATCAAATTGTTGTTAAATAAGTCGTGTATAGAGTCTTTTGTACTTAATTGGAAGCTTTGAACGTTTGTCTAGTAAATGTTGAAGTAGTCTGTAACGACGCACATAGGGGTGTGAAAGATGCTATATGCTTTCGAGCAGACAAATCTTAGCGTGCAAAATAGATAAACCAAAAGAAAGATCTTCGGCATCAACATAATATTTATTTTTTTATCAAATTATTGAATTCTTTTAAAGTTACGCCACAAATGTAGGACCTCATAGTTAATGTTAATGTGACAGCATTACATACATTTGCGTTAATCAGAGTAAGTGACAGAATATGTTTCACAGTTTAAAAATTGTCTTTCTGTGTTAATATGGTGCTTTTTAATTAATCTATATATATAAAAATGAATGTGTGTGTGTCTGTCTGTTCTCGATAGATTCAAAAACCATACATCCAATCGCCGTGAAAATTTGGGAAGTTATTAAGTATATCCCCGGAAAGGTTTTTGTAAATTTTTATTTAAATCAGAGTTGGAGTTCAAGAAATATCCCAAAAATATCAAAATAATATTTATTTTTTATAAATATTACTTTAGTGTAGGTGTTATTAAACAATTACCAATAAAACATATGTTCTAAATTAATCTATATCTCCTTAGTTTTTTAGGAAGGTTTTAAAAAGAATAAAATTCCGTAAAACGATTTCAAATTCATTTTGATGTTTCAGGTTTATATGTAGGTATGTTATTAAAATAACATTTAATTAGTAATATTTTGTTAAGAGTTTAACCATGAATAAATTGAATAATTAAATTTTTACTCATAGAATTTACTTTTATAAAACAAAACTAACCGCAAAAAATACTGAACCAATCTTTACCAAATCTAAACTACATCATCTTCTTAGTTGAAAGAAGGTTTAGCAATAAGAAAATTTACATATTATCATTTAAATTGTTGCTAAAAAGAGATAAAAATGTGGTACGCAGTAAATTTTGAAAATTGGCCGATATGTGGCGAGTGCCATTTAAGAGAGGTTATAGAGGTACAATGTTATATAGAGCTAGAAATTGATAAAAAAATTGGTTTAATTCAAATAAATTGTTATAAAAAAAAGCTATAAATATTTAGTGTGACGTGTGGATACTAGGGATGTTTAATAATCGAACGATAAGTTGTTAGCACCATTCTGCAACAGAGTTTGCAATGGTAAAATTATTAAACCCATCTGTGCCAAATTTTAACTACAAAATTTTCATAGTTCTAGGAAGATTTTAAATAGTATAGTTTACTATAATAATTCTTTAGGTAATAGTCGGCTTACGAGCCACCACCAAGTTTGATCCTTACGCTTCACTTCGAGTTTAAATTTATCGATAGTTCTTTCCTATAACCTCACATGTAAACAATCACTTCTACAGTTTCAACTTTGATTGTGTTGTTTAGTTTGTTATATTGATATTTAGTCTTCTTAAATTAAAATAAGTGAAACAGAAGTTAACAAAATGAGGATTAAGTGTTTTATCAATTCATGTTTTCTTATTTCCTCTTATCTAATGCGTAAAAGTGTTACAAAACTTAAGAACATTAATTTGTACATGGATTTGGTGTTTTATATATTTTGATTTGTTGTATCAATTTAAGTGATAAAATTTCAGTATACATATTTTTTTGAATGGATTCTTTGTCATCCATAATACTTAATGCCCTAAAGTGAGACAGATTGTATAATTAATTCAATAAAACATAAAGATCTAAAAATAAATGTGAGAAAGTATATCATAGGTTTCATATTTTTTTATTTTTACTTCCCTTAAATATAATATAGCAGAAAATATAGCAGAAATTAACATCCTAACTTTCAACATGGATTCTGTCTTATATTATATAATTCCTTATAACATGGAGAATGGACAGTGTGAAAATAATCATAGATTAAGAGGTGTACTGTTGGTAATAACTATTGGTGTAATTTTATAGATTAATGTATTTTTTTTTTTTAATTTAGAAGCCTGATGATGGAGTATTTTCTCCGAAACATGTAGCTACAAATGCTAAACAAATAGGAGTTATGTTAAATAAATTCTTATTGATTCTGCCTTTATATATTTATAATATCTGTGGCACCTGTACATAGTGGGCTAAGTATATTGAAGAAACAATGCTCAATTGCATTCTTCAATACAAGAATTTTATAGATAAACAAATTATTCTTAGTTAATCAACTATTAGTAAAGTTCTTTAATTATGAGAGCGGGCGAAGTCGCTACGGGGAAAGCTAGTTTAATTATAAAATAAGTATTTCAAATGTTTTCAGCAGCCAATTGTCTTTTTTTTTTCCATTTTACTAACTTCTTTTCATCTCTGTTTAAATTTAGATTTTAAATAGGAAAATTGGCACTTCATTTCCTTTTATTGGTCACTAGAATAGCTCACTAGTTAAAATATGTCTTAAAATATTCTAATTTAACGTCAAAATTGGAAAGATTTGCTCCTGCATTTTATCGTTCAGTGGTTTTCGGGTCACTCCTCTTACTCCTGAACAAATAAAAAAAAAAAAAAAAAAAAAAAAAAAAAAAACCCTGTACCACTTACAACCCATGAAGGGTCTCGGGTGCAGTACTTGGGTAGGATGTACTGTTTCTGAGCCAACGGTTGGGAAAGGAGGTGATTTGAATCCACGCTCAACCGCCAGGTTTTTTCCCCAATTAAGGGTACCCACTATTTTAAGAGGCTGGGTATACCCCAGGAGGGTCTCCCGACCTCGAATTCGATCCACGGCCGAAATAACAGCAGATACATTTTCTGCCTTGAGTCGGACTCGAACTCGGGCCCGGAAGCATGGTAGTCAAGTGCCTTACCCACTGAGCTACCGCGCCTCCTACCTGAACAAATGGACAAATATAAAAAAAAAAAATTGAAGATCTCGTTAAAAAAATTTTAATATTTTGTAATTTTCTCATTGTCATGTTTGGTACCACTTAAATCGAAAAGGTGCGGCTGATTAGGTCATTAGTATTTTACAAAAAGCCTAATTTTTCAGGGAAATTGAAAATAACAGCCTGAAGTACAACAAAAAAACTAAAATGTGGTTGAAAATAAAGGAAAAATATAATATTTTTCAAACAGCTGAAATGGTACTGGTACATTGATTGATAAAATAATAACCACTTCGAAAGTGTGTATCCTCACTTGCAGTTTTCAGATCAATAATCCTTTTTATGAAGAATATCTCTAAATATAAGAAAACCCCTTTTAACTGAAGCGATTACACTTATAAAGCAGAAAGAGATCCGTTGGCCTAACCAGATGGGGCAGTTACGACCTGTTGCACGACTTAGGTATTGCAAGGAAGGAAGGGAAATAGGTCACATAAGGTCCTATGTTTATCCAACTTTATAAATAACTTGGGATTTTTTTTCCTTCTGTGGATTTCATTAAATCGACTTTTGGCCACCTAGATTAGCTAAATACCCCTATGTGCGACGGACAGTTTCTTGTCGTTTTAGTCTTGTATGTGGATCTGTTCAACAGGGATTAGTGGAACATCATTAATGTGAAGATTTTAAACATAGAATGAAACATAGAATAGAGTAATGTCTGCCGAAAATCTCCGGCAAAAACAAAGGTTATGCCAGCCATTAATTTCTTGTTTGATCTAAGATCGTGTAGAAATCGATCAACTGCTTTAATGTGATCCCTATGACTCGTTATAGATTAAAATTAAGTTTATTTTATTATCATTTTCAAGCTCTATATAACACCTTATCGTTGAAAGCTCTCATGCAGAATGGCGCTCGCCACCTATCGGTAAATTTTTAAACTTCGTTGTTTTCCACATATAATCGCTTTTTAAATAAAAAAATCAATTGAAAGTAATAGATTTTATTATTGCTAAACATTTCTGTAACTATAAAGATGATGTAGTTAAATTTTAGTACAGGTTGGTTCAATAGTTTTATGTGGTTTTTAATCACAAACGAAAAACGGCTTGATATATATATAAGTTAAATATACTGAAACTCAAGAACTTAAAAAAAAGAAATAAAAGGGATAATGAAACGCACGTAATGACTGTTAAAGAATAACTGGTTTATTGCTCTGATGCAGCTCTATTTATACAAGTACATTGTTTGTTGTGACTAGAGATAGGATTAAGGCTAATACTAGCCTGCTTCGGACCTTGACTTCCCCCCGCCAGTTTATGATCATCCTTCATAAACTTTAACTTCGGGCACTTAATACCAATACGGTATTAAGAAGTCCAGAGACTAATCCCCTCATGGTCAAAGGCCGAAGCAGATAGCGATACATAAACAACCTAATCCTATCCTGTCCATAGTTCTATCAACTAATTCTCTACACATATTAAAGCTACTATCTTAATTCTCTATGATACAAAGTACAACAAAAGAAAACTTTACACCATAATCCTTAACCTAACATAGTACAAAAGTAAAACTTTATTTACATTATAAAAACAATACTTGAACTTAACTTACAACTAAACATTCATCCAAAATTAAAATGAACTCCTTTTAAAATAAAACGCATGCACACTCACACACACACACACACACACACACACAAAACAAAAATTTCCTCTGTACAAAAATAATAAATCTCTTTCCTCTTATTTACAACTCCACATTACCTCTACAATATACAATAAAATTAATTTCAAATCAACAAAATTTTCTCAAAAATTAAAAAAAAAACATTTTTTTCTACAAAAATAATATTCTTCTTCCGTTGCTGGCAACGGACCACTCACAGATCAGGGTATAACCTGTTCCTCAATAGGAATTCTCAATTGTTCCACATGCACATTTCTCCGCTTACGCGGCTCTTTGACGCTCTCCAGCGTCACCACGTTGTGCTCTCTAATGCAAATTACCAGGAATGGCCCTTCATACCTACAAATCTCTTTCCCTCGGTTCGTACTCTTTTTTCTATAGACGACCATTCCGATCTTGATTTTCCCCGCTACATCCCTTACCTTTACGTTTTCCCTCTCAACCCTTTGTCTCTTCTCTTTGAGTATGCGCTCACGCACCTTCCCCCATAACTTACCGAATGCCCAACGACTAAAAAAATTTATCATTTCCTCCCCTACTACGGTGTCGCGGAAGTCCCGGCGTCGCTCCCGGAGCCCAAAGACGATCTCCACCGGCGAATATCCCGTCGAGCTGTGGATGGAACCGTTATACGCCGCAACCGCCTTTTCCATCGTGATGTCCGGCTCTAGTCTCTTCTCAACCTGATATATTCGCAGGTGGTCACTAAGGGTCCCATGAAGCCTCTCAATCCCCCCTCTGCCCTTGGGATGCCCTGGGGTATTTATATGCCACTTAATATCTAACTCTTTGGCCTCCCCTCTGACCAACGCGTTGTCGAATCCTAAACCTCCGTCCGACGTGGTGCGATCCGGGATCCCGTATGATTTGAACCAACCTCTTAACGCCCCCAATACCGCCTCCGCCGATTTGGCCTGCACGAGATGAGCTATGACATATTTACTGAATACGTCGAAGACAGTAACCCACTGGTACCCCCCCCACTTAAACTCATCCACTTGGAGGTCCGATAAGGGGAACGCTACCGTAGGTGTCTCTTCCTGTACCCACCCTGGGGGATGCCGGTCGTATTTCGTGGTGAGGCATACCTCACACGACCCAATGACCTCTTGGATCGTCCGCTTCATGCCCCACCAGAAATACCTCCGTTTCAATGCTTGGAGAGTCTCCTGTGTCCCACGGTGGTTCGTCTTTCCCTGGTGGTATGACAGGGTTACCTCCTTCGGCGCTCGACGTCCTGTACCACCTCTACCGACCTCAGGCACCTAATAAACGTTCGGTCGATCCCTATCTTCTCCTCCTTCCACAGCCTCTTAACCCTGTCCCATATAGTGGCATTCCCGATATAGAGGTGATATGTTCTTCCCGCCTTAGTCACCCCGCGCAGTAGTTTCACCATTGACTCCTCCCTAATTCCAGGCTCCGTCCAGATGGTGACGTCAGTGCTCTTCCCATATTTCGAAAAGTCCGCCTTTGGGAGACCCTCAGTCCTGGTTTTCCAGATGATCTGGTCTCTCTTATCGTTTACTATCTCATCTACTTCTTCCATGTCTAAGGGCCTCTCATCAGCGGAGCTTTCGTCTTCTTGGGGATCCTCCATACCACTGCGCGTCTCATCCTCACCTTCTCCCTCCGGTGTCCACTCCCTAAGAAACTGCCGTATATCCCCCGACGGTCCCGGTTCGTCCCCCTCAACGGCATTTATCATTAGTGCGCGCGATAACCAATCTGCAACCACGTTCTCTTTCCCAGGCTTGTACCCTATCTCGAGATTGTATTGGCTGAGGAACTCCTTCCATCGCGTAACTCTTGCGGAAGATTCCTTTAACTTACCAATCCACTGTAACGGTCTATGGTCCGTGTGGACCCTAAATCTCCTTCCAAAGATATACGGACGGAAGTGATCCACAGCCCACACAATCCCGAGTAGTTCCCTCTCTTACTGCCAGTAGCCGGTTTTCTTGGCCCCGGCTTCCGATGATCGGCTCTCCTTGGCTGATCGGCTCTCCTCTCGGTTTCTCTGCTTCTCCACGGTGGGCCTCGAGGTCTTCGGTGCACCACCTCGGTCCAGCTCCTTTCCTCCTCCCGTTCCGACCGGCTTTCTTATTCGCGGGCACCTATATCCATTAGTTCTTGGGCGCAATCCACGAATCCTTTGTCTCGGGGAAAGTTCTCTCTCTTTCCCGTTTCCCGGGCCAGCTGCACCTTAAGGATGGTTGCAACAAAAGCCATCCTTGTTTCTACCTCCGGTGCGCTTGCTGTCTCCCTGATTTTATCTGTCACTTTATCTGTCACTTTATTAAATTTTATTAGGAGCTCACCTGCATAGCGCCCGCTGCTTTGCCGAGGATGCCTGCTTTCCCTGAAGAGTTGAAAGAGGTCTTCTTCCGGCGTCCATCTTCCTCCGCCGTACGCCTTCTTCAATCTCTCTTTGATGACTTCCCAAGGCGTTTCTTCATCCACCTGAATGTGGTTCAGGACGCTCCGCTTAATTCGACAAATTAGGTCTGCCCTGAGCGACTCCGCGTCGTGAGCATCGAGGAGGTCTTCGGCCCTCTTCGTTCCAATCCGTGCTAGGACCCCGTCAACACTTTTCAGAAAGTGATTTAGTTCTCCTACCTCGCCCGTGAATCTCTCTATGTCCGAGACTGCCTTTCTCAGGTCCTGGGCTGTAGCCGTCCTCACTTTCAACCATGCAAGGGTATTTGCATGGGCCTCCGCCATAGTTTGCCTTGGTAGTTCAGGTAAACTATTAGGTACTTGCAGCGTCGGTGGTCTCAATATGCTGCTATCCTCCATAGAAACCCTGAGCGGCAAGAAAGAAAAAATTTCTTACCTTTCCCGCTCCTCGTAACTCCCGGGTTTCGGCACCAGTTAAATAGACTGAAACTCAAGAACTTAAAAAAAAGAAATAAAAGGGAGAAGAAAAACACAATATGACTGTTAGAATATAACTGGTTTATTGCTCTGATGCAGCTCTATTTATACAAGTACATTGTTTGTTGTGACTAGAGATAGGATTAAGGCTAATACTAGCCTGCTTCGGACCTTGACTTATATATATATATATATTTTTTTTTTTTATTGTTTTCCGATTTAAGTAAGGAATAAAGTTTAATTCAGATAAATTATTCCTTTAATAACTATCTTTTATAGTTAACTTATAAACTTCTGAAGAAGTTTTAGAAAATTAGAGCTATTTATTTTTTATAGCAGTGGAACTTTTTACGGCATAAATAATACATTTGCTGAGAGGGAAACGTTACGAAAGATTACCTGGCATGGCATGATATATTTAGATCGTTGACAGTGAATTATAGATATTGTTTTTAACAGTATAATGAAATCTCTATTTTATTTAGCTCCGATCAACGAATCAACGAACGAGAGTTACAAAAGTTTATTTAACATGGAATACTCGGAACCCCCCCCCCCCAAAAAAAAACAAAAAAAAACCCTCAATTTATCTCAGACTGGGAAAACAGACGATCGTGTAAAAAATCTATCTGTAATCTACTGCTTTTCCCGATTTACGTTCAAGATTTAAAATGATTTAATTTATTTATATATACACTTTTTTTTGGCATAGCTCCTCAAATTATTATGTACTTTCACTCAGCAGTGTGTGGCATGTTTCGGGATATATCCCATCATCAGACTGAAAATTTACATTTTTTTCTTATTAAAACTTTTTACATTACACTTCATCAATACATCCAAAATACATTAATTAAATTCAAAATATATCTTAAGGTAAGAATTTAAAATAAGCTACGAAAACATAATTAGGGAAAATAAAAATAAAATTCAATGAAAACAAAATACAGTAAACAAAGCTAAGAAATATAAATTATCCGGAAAAATAATGCATCATGTCTAATAAAATAATATAAGTTATGACGAAACCAATTATACAAATTTAGTGCAATAGAACCAAAATAATGCTGTACAAAATAAATATTACATTCTGAATATTCAGCTACCAATGGGTAGTTGCTTTAAAAACAAGTGACGTGTCATTTTTATCTATTTCATCACATTTACTTGATGTATTTTATTTTTTGTATATACAGTTGTAAATTTCAATAAATAATTTTAAAAAAAAAAAAAAAAAAATTAAAAAAATATTTTCTTCATAGATATGGCTATTGGATTGAATATCAAAAAAGTAAACGAACAGTCGGGATATGAAGGTATTATTATTGGAGGAATGGCGATTGATGGAAGGGAGGGAGTTCCAGAAGTTAGAAGCTCTGGAAATAAAGGGACGTTTGAAGGGAGGTCTGAGGAACGGGATCTGGTTTTGCAGGAACTCACTGATGATTTTAATATTAATGCTTGGAGGATATAGAGAGGTGTCTGAGAGGAATGTGATTTGTAAAGGAACGAACCAAGGAAGTATTGTCTTCGGAAGGAGGGAAATAACCATTTTAATCTTGTGTAGTGGTGAGATACATGGTCATGGCGTGGTATCCCTAGAATGAATCTCAGGTAACAGTTCATGAGCTTCTTTAATCTTGCATCCTGAGATGCAGAGAGACCTCCGTACACCACACTACCAAAATCAATATGCGGTTTAGGAGTCAAAGATTGGAAATTATTCGGCGAATAATAAGGGAAACATGATCTTTCCAGTAAAGGGTTTGGTCAAAGACAATACCGAGTTTCGTAACGGAAGTGTGGAAGTTTATGGGACTGGAATCTATGGAGAAATTAGGGATTCCAGGTAGGGAGTTGAGAAGGACCCTGGAGCATAATACAATAGCCTTGGATTTGCTAGCACATTGTAGTGTTTTCTTTTTGTAGTCATGTTTATCTTGATATATCCTTTTATGTAAACAGAGTATTAATAGAACAGCACTTTTGGACCATGCACTAAATTTAGGTCATCATTTCGATTTTTAAAATCATGAACTTCAAGAAAAAAACAATAGAAAAATTAAAGAGGCAATATATACAGGGTGAGTATCTCTTAGTGTAAAAAAAAAAAAAAAAATGGGTGAAACTAGATCAAAAATGTAGCAAAATGCCGCACACCTCACCTTTCTATTCCAATTGGTTGCAGATTTACGATAAATCAAATATTTTTTTGAGGAAATCACGTTTTTTTCCATAAAAGCTGTGAGTTTGTAAAATTCAAGGTTACAGGTACTCAGCTTTTATTGAAAATTTAATGCTAAATCCGAAATTGTGGCCAAAATTTGAAAAATATTTGAGATATTACAGCTTTTATCGTAAACGTCTTTGATTTATCGTAAATCAGCAACGAATTGGAATAGAAAGGTGAGGTGTGCGGCATTTTGCTACATTTTTGATCTAGTTTCACCCTTTTTTTTTTTTTTACACTAAGAGATACTCACCCTGCATAAATAAAACAATAAGTAACACAGTTAATTATAGAACATATACAGAATAAAATAGTCCAATTTATTTTAATTAATAAGAATAAACAAAAACATAATAGACCCTTGAGCCCTGGATCAGCAGAGTAGTTTAAAATTGAGTTGTTTTAGTTATTGACTAATGTGCTTACACTACAGGAAAGAATTAGTGAATTAAATTGTTTGAATTTAATGAATTTATTTGAAATGTGTTGTTGAATTGTAGTTTAAAAAGTTTTAATAAGAAAAAAAAAAAAAATTTCCATCTGATAATGGGATATATCCCGAAACATGTCGTGCATTGTTGAGTGGAAAAAAAATTTTGAGGACTTATGCCAAAAAAATGTGTATATAAAACTAAATTAAATATATTGAATACTCCTTTACTGAATAATTTTTTATATCTATTTATTTTTTTTTTTCACGAAAAGACCATAGAGAGCACGCGAATATTATGAAGATGGATTTTTAATTCTGTTCCTTCTCATCATCCATTCTCCTTCATTCTTTCTGATTGCCTCTGTCTCCTCTCCTCCGTCCTGGCCATACCCTCCTTCGGCTCCTTCCTGTCCACAAGAACCGCTATTGCTTGTAGTTTCTTCCTATATTCTTCTCTATCAAGGCAGTCACGTTCCTCAATCCTCAGTTTGCTAGTCTCCTCTTATAGCTGTTTTCCTTGTGCACTCTTGTAATCCCAAATTTTCTGAAAAATAGCCTTATTAAGTCTTTCCTCAGGCATTCTTACCATATGTCCATGGAACTTCAGTCTCTTAATTCTTATATCCGTCTCTATGTTCGTTGTTTCTTTGTAGATCTCCTCGTTTGATCTTAACCTGTATCCTTCCTGGGTTTTCCTAGGGCCAGGCGTAAATTCTCCTTAGGATCTTTCTGTCTACTTTCAGCATTCTTTCCAGGTTTGGGAGGTACATGGTCTCTGTCCCATATAGTATAACTGGCTTTACTACAGTATTGTAGTGCCTGATCTTTGCTTTTATGGACAGGCTCTTTTTATTGTAAATGTTACTGGTTGCAAAGCTCAATCTCTCCAGTCTAGCGATCTTTTCCTTCATGCTCTCCCTTTCCAATCCTCCCCTAGGTATTTAAATTTCTGTGTTACTTTGATTGGCCCGTATTTAGTTTCCACTATTTTCTTTCTGAAGTTTGTATCTATTGTCATCAGTTCTGTTTTTTCGAAAGATATTTGTAGTCCTGTCTTTTCAGCTATTTCTTTGAGTGTGTTAATTTGGCCTATTGCCTCTTCCTCTGATTCTGCTAGCAGAGCCAGATCATCTGCATATGCGAGACACCTAACCTTGATGTGATTGTATTTCGTACCTATTTTCGCCCCTGCATTGTTGGACTTCCAAAGTTCTTTCATAATTTTGTCCAAAACCACATTGAAGAGCATTGGTTGGTCCCACATTGGGGACAATCCATCCCCCTGTCTTAGTCCTGTATTAATCTGAACCGCTCCTTGGAATTTTACTTTGGATACCGTGTTAGTTAGGGTTAGTTCTATCAATTTTCTGGTCTTTCGGTCTAACCCGTACTCCTTCAGGATTTCTATGTGTTACTCTGTCAACAGAGTCATATGCTTTTTTGAAGTCGACAAAGGAGATATACAGGATCTTTCTTGGGTCCTTTCTGTAATGTTTTATTAGTAACTTGAGACTAAGTATTTGTTCTGGACACGATCTTCCCTTCCTGAACCCTCCCTGATATTCTCCAATTTTTGATTCAATTGTGGAGTTGGTCTATTAAGCAGTGCTTTTGAAAAAAATTTGTAGTTAACCGGCAGTAAAGAGATTCCTCTGTAGTTGTTAGCATCTGTTAATGTTCCTTTTTAATGTAAGGGATGTATCAGAGCTGTTTTCCAGTCCTCAGGTATCCTTTCCTCAGTCCAAATGTCCATCATTAGTTCTGTGATTCTTTTCATGAAGTCATCCCCTGTCAGTTTCCACATTTCTGCTACAATCCCATCCTCACCAGATGCTTTGTTGTTTTTCAGGGCCGCAATTATTTCATCTAATTCTTCATCATCTGGTGGGGCAGATTCGGCCCACAGAGGTGTGTTGTCCAAAGTTGTAATTCTTTCTTTGGGTTCTTCACAATTTAACAGGTTCTCAAAGTATTTTGCAAATATATCACAGTTTTCTTCTTTCGTTTGCGCTAAGCTGCCATCCCCTCTTTTTAGTACTAAACCATGGGGTGTATACCCCCTGACTTTTTGTTGGAAAGCTCTGTAGTATAGTCTGGTATCGTTATTCTTGAAGCTCTCTTCTATTTCTTCCAGTTGTTTGTTATGGAAATCCCTTCTCCTTTCTCCTCTTCCTCAGGACTTTATGTGCCGTTTTCCTTTCATCTATGTACTTTTTAAGATTTTCTATTGTTTTCCTTTGGTTCCAGGTTCTCCACGTTTCCAGCCTTCTCTTGATTGCTTCTTCACAATCCCTGTCCCACCACTCTTTCCTCCTGCTTATCCCTCGTGGTGCCAGTTCTTCTGCAAGCTTTGTCATGTTTTGTGTTACTTCCTCCCAGCTCAGTGGATTTTTCAACCTCTCCCTGAAATCCTGTCCCCTTAATCTGGTTAATGTTTCCCTGTCCAATTTGTTCATCCTTTTCTTCTCTATTGTGTACTGTGGTCGTCTCGCTGGTGTTAGTCTTATCTTGATTTGTGAGGGAAAATGGTCAGATGTGATATTGATTGCCCTTTTAACTCTTACATTTTGTATTTCCCTGAAGCACCTTCTTGAGATTGCCACATGATCCAGTTGGAACTCTCCCAGGTTGGTGTTTGGGGATACCTATGTCTTTTTCTTGCTGGGTTTGGCTCTGTAGTATCTATCAAATTTTTTATATCTATTTATTGAATTTTTTTTTTTTTTATTCGTTTATTAATTGAAATTTACAACTGCATTAGAAAATACATCCAGTAAATATGCTGTATACAATGCAATATGATAACATGATTATGACTTGTAGATGAACTACCCATTGGTAGTACTCTAATGTATTGAAATTTACAACTGTACAAATATATACATCAAGTAAATGTGTTGTTAACGACTACAATGGCATGTCAAAACTTGAAAAGAACTACTCATCAGTAGCATTTCAATAAAAATTCTACTCTAGAAGATCTCTAGGCCGTTTCTTTTCAGACTCCTCGGAGGATCATCGGGAATGGAGTGGGAAGGAAGTCGAGAAACTAATGGATTTGAGTGGTTATGGAGTTTACTACGAAAGGATAGGTATCTGGTTTGGGCTGTCAGCAACATATGGAACATTAATGTCTTTATGGATTTAGTTTATTAGTGAGTAAGGGGCATTTAGGATTTTTCGAAGGATTTTGGATTGTAAGGATTGGTTACGAGATGAATTTGATGGTTTAGTAGAGCCCCAAAAGCTCAACTCTGTACGTCCATGTAGATAAGTCTTTTGTAATGAATTGGGGGCTTTGAACGTTTGTCTAGTAAATGTTGAAGTAGTCTGTAACGACGAGCAGTCTCTGACTTAAATTAATAACTAAATTATGTCTAAAATTTATGATTATTCAAAATAAATAAAAGTTGAGAAATTCCAACGTTAAATTTCCAATCCGAACAACACCAAAAAAGCTATAGCTTGTCCAAACAGTCTTAACTCTTAAAAAATAAAAGCAAAACTTGACTTTTTTCATTCAAACTAATATAGCTCCTAAATGGTAGGTCCTAGTGACATATATCAAATAACAAAAAATATTTTCTATTAAATTCCTAATCCGGGATCTGTCTTCAAAGCTCCGATACGAGCAACAACAAAAGATTTGGAGCGTGTCAAAATAAATGTGAAAAAAAAAACGATATCCTAATAAAAAATGATCTTGACAGTTAAGAAATCTCATTGTTTTGTGTAACAGACTCATAAATAGGCCATTAGAGTCAATTTAACAGTCGTTAAATGGATTTGTTAGCGTGATACATCAATTTTTAATGACACGTAATTAAATTAAAACTTCTTTTGTTTATCAGCTGTCAGCTCAAAGAATGCATCTTTGTCCATTGTTATTTATGCTATGGTTTCTTGTTCTATTGTCGCTTAAACTGTGAAAAATGTTTGAACTATATTTTTATAATTTTTTTATTATCGGAGGATAATAAATGAAGGATTTGTTTTCACTAAATCACCTTTCGAGGTTATAAAATATTTATGGATTTTTAATAATATATCTTAATATTTTCGTTATTTTTATTATTAATGATTAATAAATTTTTTCTTACTACTTTTTTCTTAGCATATTTTGTAGAAATGTAATTTATGATCCATGATTATTGAATGTGCTTTATAAAGTATATAAATCTATTCTAGAGAGCCGATTAAGACCTGCAGGAAGAGCTAAGTCCTTTTAGGCCCAACCGGCAAACTCAAGACTAGATCTTGGCCCTGAGAAATGTGATTGAGAAGTCTTGGGACCACGACCGAAACATTTATCTGGCATTTTTAGATCTCAAGGCAGCGTTCGACTCGGTGCCCCGGAATGAAATTTGGGAGTCATTGAAGGCAAAGAATATACCAATAAAGCTTCTGAAGGCTATAAAATCAACTTACCAAAAGCCGAAGGGTGTTGTGCGCCTAGATGGACAGGAATCAGGTGCGTTTGGACTGGAGAGGGGAGTGAAACAGCTTTATGTAGAAGACAAAGTGCTTATAGCCGACAGTCCAGAACGACTTCAACATTCAGTGACAGAGTGGGATGAAGAACTGAAGAGAAAGGGTATGAATATTAATACCAAAAAAAGCAAAGTTCTTTAAGTCGGTAGAACTACAGAAGATGTCCAGATTATCTGTAATGAAGAAGTGATGGAGGTGGTAACTGAATTCACATACTTCGGTACAGTAATCAGTAGATCTGGTAAATTGGATTCAGAAATATCAAGCAGAATTTCTAAGGCAAATTCTGTATACTACCATATCTGCAATTCTGTAATTGGAAAAGAGAGGTAGGAAAAGATACAAAGCTCCACATATTCAAGTCTGTTTTCTTACCAGTACTTCTCTACGGAGCGGAGAGCTGGGTTGTGAATGAGAGGCTGCAAAGCCGTGTTATTGCAGCTGAAATGAAATTTCTTAGAAGAATTGCAGGGAAGACACGGAGAGACTGTGTCCGGAACGACAGGATTAGGGAGGACCTGAAAATTTGTCCGGTAAGGGAGACTTTGGAGAAATGACAGTTGAGGTGGTACGGACATGTCTGCCGTTTGGACAACCATAGAGACCCCATAAATACTATGGAAATGAAGCCGATGGGAAAAAGACCAAGAGGAAGGCCAAGAACCTCCTATATCCACCATATAGAAGGAACAGGGAGACGTAGAGGAAAGACTCTGGGAGAAATGAGAAATCTTGCCAGGGACAGGGAGGCATGGCATAGATGGCTGTAAGCACCCCCACGCTGAGAGGCAAATGGGTGGAAGATAAAGAAGAAGAAGATTATTGAATGTCCCCAACAACATTATTGTGTTCAGCCGATATTGAAAAAAAAAATTATATATATCTCCACCGTCCTTCATATGAAGCATATAAAAGTTGTTAAATTCTTAAATAAAGATAGTTTTTAGAAAAAAAAAAACGAGTTAAAGATTGAATTAGTGAAGAAGGGCAGTTTAATCCTGGTTGCCTTTGCAACAAGCTTTCGAACGGCCTGAGACAGCGTAGTAGTAGTGATATAATGATGAAAGTAATTTAAAAAAATTAAACCGACTTCAAATTGGCAGTTAGGTATAAACAATTATAAACAGCCAGTTAACTCAAAAGGGAAAAAATAATATTTTTTAGGAATTACGGAAAGGAAAACGAAATTCAAAAGCGGATTTGTCTAAGATATACCTAATTCGGTACACACGAAATTGTCGAATTTTTTTGAGGTCGGTGCCAGCCAGGAGCTGGAGCTGGTTAAGTCCGCCACTCAGGTCCCTGGCACCAAGACAAATCCGCTTTTGAGTTTTGTTTTCTTTTTCCGTAGTTCCTAAAAATATTAAAAATATTATTTTTTCCCATTTGGGTTCACTGGCATTTTATAATTTTGTATACCTATCTACCAATTTTAAGTCGGTTTAATTTTTTAAAAATTTCTTTTATTCCTTTTAGTTGTAGTTTGTACACGTAGGCTTAATCTTTAAGTTGGTTTCTGTTTATTTTTCTTCTAAAAATTAACTTAATTTTTTAATTGTTAGTGGTAAGTGGGTGAATTTTGTTTATATAAGTAAATTATTTGTGTTTTTTAATTTAGATTTAATTACCATGGATATGCTTATAGTGGAAGGTTTTATAACAGTGATATCTTATTAATTGTTTTTGCTTGATTTTTCTTGTGGATTTTAAACAAGCATTTGATCGAGTAGATAGGTCTCAGCTCTTTAATGCTTTAAAGGGATTTAATATCCCACACAAATTGATTAACTTAATCAAAATGACAATGTCCAAGACTCAGGCTAGTGTACTTGTCGATAGCAGGATAAGCAGGAAAATTCATTTTGATTCGGGAGTAAGACAAGGTGATGCCCTCTCAGCAGTCCTGTTTAATCTAGCCCTGCATAAAGCAATGAAGAATTTGGAGTCTGGTGTGACTTTGTTGGGTCGAACCTACCAAATTTTTGGGTATGCTGATGATATTGTGGTCCTGGCAAGAAATGAGTAAACTTTAAATGTCATTTTGCATAAGATGGTTACATATTGCAGAACAGTAGGTCTTGAAATTAATGTTGCGAAGAGCAAGTATATGGTATCTTCGGCTTCGGGAATCAAAAGAAAACCGTGTAACTTATCTCTTTTCAATCACTCTTTTGAAGCTGTTAACCACTTCCTGTATCTTGGCACGGAAATTAACTCCGAAAATATAGTGAGCGATGAGGTTAAAAAAAGAATAATGAGTGGCAATAGAGCTTACTTTGGTCTTACAAACATGATGCGATCAAACCTGCTATCCAAAAGGACAAAACTAAGGCTGTACAGATCTCTTATCAGACCCGTTGTGTGCTATGGCGCAGAGACATGGACACTAAAAGCAGCTGACCAGCAAGCATTACCTGGCGCGTGTTTGGCCCTGTGTACGCTCAAGGAGCATGGCGAATTAGGAATAACCAGGAACTATAAGATCTTATACAAGATGAAAATATAGTACGATTTATAAAATCTAGACGGATCAGCTGGTTAGGACACCTAGAAAGGATGCTAGACACAAGAATGGCAAAAAAGTTTTCCAGGCGACCTTCCCTGGAAAGAGAAGAAGAGGACGCCCTCGTAAGAGCTGGATTGCTGACGTGGAAGGGGACTTGGAAAAGATGGGTGGGACAAATTGGAAAAGAAAAGCCTTGGATAGACATTGCTGGGGATTAATTGTCAGGGAGGCCAAGGTTCACCATGGAGTGTAGAGCCGAAGAAGAAGAAGATTTTTCTTAAAAAGCGCTTAGTTGATTTCAATATTTTTTTATTTATTTTTATTTTTATTTTTTTTTTGTATGGGACCACTCTGAAGTATGACCTATGGACAAAAAATAAAATAATCAAAATTGATTGATGATTGCGCGGAATAATCGCATAACAAACATACAACTAAAAATAAAATAAAAAATACAGTCGAATTGAGAACCTCCTTTTTGAAGTCTGTTAAAAATCGCTTAATTTATGAAATTTAACCGTAAAATGTTTAGAAATGGTGGGTGATACAGCTACCTAAAATACATATATTTTCAGTTGAAACGTTTTTTGGTCTTTGGCCTGTGTAATTTTTGCTGGCACTACGCAGTGACTACAATATTGCACACCTGTGCAAGGCCTTGTCCCGCCATAGTCCATGACCAATCACCCCTGCATCGCAATAATACGCCAGGCATCTATTGAAGTCTTTCTGTTCCCATCTCGGCCTCTTTGTTCGATAAGCCACTGTTGTAGTCCAGTCAATTAGAGATTATAGAGAGCGTTTTCTGTAATCCAAGGTTTTTCATCAGAAACATGTTCAGGTTAGTTAAAAAGTTAAAATATTAAAATTCCTGGCGTTTTTGGGCCTGGGAACAGGAAGGGGGCAAAAGGTCCCAATGTTTTGAAATATTCCCGGTTTTTCGCTCATATCTCAAAAATGGTGCTACGCACGCAAAACATGCCTATTTACTAAATTAAATTTAATTAATGGAGGAGAAGATAGTCAGGGATGCAGTCAAAGTAACACCACGTCAAAGAAGAATTCTTTAATACGTGCCAACGTTTCGACCTGCGTTGCAGGTCTTCTTCAGGGCCACCGAACCACACTTGTGAGGAGAAGGACGATGACTCATCATCCTCACTTGAGTCATCGTCCTTCTCCTCAAAAGTGTGGTTCGGTGGCCCTGAAGAAGACCTGCAACGCAGGTCGAAACGTTGGCACGTATTAAAGAATTCTTCTTTGACGTGGTGTTACTTTGACTGCATCCCTGACTATCTTCTTCTCCATTTATCATCCGGTCAACCATACTTTTATCATCATAAATTTAATTAAAGTCTCTACAAATTGTGCTTTATACACTTTTTTCATATTCCGTACCGTTTCCGAGATATACGCTTGGCAAATGTTAAAAAGCGATTTTTACCTCACGAAGTCTCTATATTTCTTACTAACATACCCTGTCGCGGCTTCGCCCTCTCTCATAATAAAGAACATACATTATTTTAACTAATAATTTAATTTAATTTTCTTCATCGATAAAAATCTAGTATTTGTAAGTATGGAATTCAGCATTATTTCTTCACTGATATTTTCACGCATGGTAGTAATTTTTAACATAGTTGAAATTGCATTGATGAGGTGTTTGAAGAGTACGTAAAAGCATAATTAGACATTAAATTTGACAGAAATAATTTTATCGATCCATCTGGTTGGATTTTAATTTCTAACCATAAAAGTATATGATATTTGGCAAACCTCGTTTCTGGGACTCAAGACTATACATTTTAATTATTACTAAAGCAAAATTTAATATTATAAACGCAGAATGGCCACATATCGGTCGATTTTTAAACTGCACTGGGATTTATATTTCGCTCCATATATTTATAGGTGTAGTAGACATTGGATTAAAAATAAATAAATTTTATCATAAATTTCTAGCTCTATATAACACCGTACAACTTTGTAACCTCTCTCGAATGGTGCTCGCCACCTATCGGTCGATTACCAAACTACACGGCGCACCACATATTAATTGCGTTTTTATGGCAATATAATTGAAAACCATTAAATTGTATTATTGCTAAACCTTCCTTAAGCTATGAAGATTATATGGTTAAAATTTGGTACAGATTGGATCTGTAGGTTTTGCGGTTAGTGATTACGAACGCAAAATGACTTGTCCCTTTATATTATAGTATAGATATAGATAAATTAATTACAAAAGACTCATTTTCATAACAGTAATTAGACCAATTTGAACGTATGGAGTTGAGCTTTGGGGCTCCACTAAACCATACAATTCATCCTTCGAAAAATCCTCATTTTTCCTTACTTTTCTCCTTCTCTGAGTTTCTCCCGAGTTTGCGTTTCTGAGTTTACCCGAAAAAATATCAATCCTTTCATAGCAAACACCACAACCATTCAAATCCATTAGTATCACAAATTGCTTCTAATTCCATTCCAGATAACGCTCCGAGGAGCCTGAAAAGATCGAATATAAATTTATTTTTTGAATTATTATAATTTTTTTATAGGTTTCTTTTGAATATTAAGCTTTTTGGCGGTTATGTTTTGAAATAAGAATTTATTTTTAAACTGAGGTATCGACACCGAGAATGTAGAATCGATTTATAGATACAGCTGAGGTTGGCAATTATTGTACAGGCATGGATCCTTCTTTCTAACGATAAAAGAAAAAAGTGAGATAATTAAAAAAAAAAATTATATTTCATAAGAACAGAGCAATTTTTCATATACTAATTAAAAAACTGCTCGGTACTAAATTCATGACATTCTTCTGAAATATCAAACATCAAAGGTAAACGTCAAATTGTTAAAGACAACTGTCATTTAGTTTAATCCCATATCTAAACATTCAAAAATGGAGAATCGAAATAAACCCAAAAAAATCTCACCAAATAACCTTCACCCTTCATCATAAACCTACGACTTCCTGTACTACACTATCCTTCAATGATATCCCACTAATTCCTGTTGAACAGATCTGCTACCTAGGACTCCACTTAGACAAACGTCTTACTTGGAATCCACATACAAGACTAAAGCGACAACATTCGAAGCTCCCAATTACGTAACTACAAAAGACTTATTTACATGACTGTGATTAGATCTATTCGGACTTACGGAGCTTTGGGGTCTAGTGAACCATCCAGTTCATCTCGTATCCAATCCTTACAATACAAAATCCTTTAAAAAATCCTCAATGCACCTTACATTGTCACCAATAAACTTTTACACAAAGACCTTAATGTTCCATATGTTGCTGAGTTAGCCCAAAGCAGATACCTATCCTTTTATCGTATGCTCCATAACCACTCAAATCCATTAATTTCTTAACTTGCTTCCCACTACATCCCCGATAATCCTCCGAGGCGTCTGAAAAGAAGATGGCCTAGAGATCTTCTAGTGTAGAATTTTTATTGAAGTGCAACTGATGAGTAGTTCTTTTCAAATTTTTGACATGTTATTGTAATCGTTATCAGCTCATTTACTTTATGTATATAAAGTTTTGTTATATATTTTTCTAGCCCTGATGAAGGCTTTGAAAATCCGGCAAAATAAATTAAAATTTATTTTTGAATTGTGTTTCCATGGCTGCACTTCTCAACTACCTAGATATATATTAGTTCCACAGTCAATAATGCCTCATCAATGTACTTAGGGTCACCTGTGGTGTAGTGGTCAGCATAGCAACCTACTAAACCCAAGATCGCGGGTTCGCAGCCCGGCAGATGACCTTAGGATTTTTTAAAGGGAGTAAAAAATCCTTAGCTATGCCGTCCTTCGGAAGGGACGTAAAATGGTGGTCCCGAGCCTGTGCGATGTCAGGTACTCGTTAAAGATCTCTAACCTAATTATACTTGGTTAGGCAAAATTTAGTACTCCCACTGCAGCATCGTCCGATTAGACATAGCAGCATAAAGTGACGTTAAACGAAATAAAAAAATGAATGTACTTATATATTGATTATAATTGCTATTTGCTGTTTACTAATTCATATCTTGGGTTATTATTGTTTTTAAATTACATTTGGTTTCTTATTTTAGCATATCGATTAATATGTGTAATAGCAATATATTTTTAAACTGAGTTACCTGTTGCGAGAATCGACGAAACTTGGTACCGATACATCACTGAAATACAATAACCGAATCGTCTTTATAAATCGATAAATTTATTAAAAATACAACATAAATGGATATCATCAGTAAAGCATTATAGAAGTAGGCTATCACCATCGCCTTGGGATACTGACCCAGCTGGAAAGAAACGATATATTTCTTATCGCGTCCTTTTCAGAGCTCAGGGATTAGCTATTTTTATATGCATATCCTAATTATTATTTTTAATTGTTTGTTTTGTAAAATAAATCTTGTTAAATCCGTATAGGAGAAGGAGGGGGAGACCTGGGAACCTAACTAGTAATTGTTCATATCTAGGCAAGTAAGGGCAATCAAAAATATTTTTTTAATGTTTTATTTATTCAATTCTTTACCTCATTAGATGTAGTGCCAGACAATCGCACCTTTTTATTATATTGATTGATTCATTTTATTGCTTTATAAATACAATTTTTAGAGCAATGAGTTGAGAGCTGTTATACAATTTAGAATTATTTTAACAAAAATAAAATAAAATAAGAAAATTATTTACAAACTAAACAAGAGATACTAACCCAAAATTTGATCTAACTATATACATGATAAATTAATGCATAAGTATACATAAAAATGAAAAAAACAAATGGCAAACTTTTAATACAAAAACAAAAAGTAAATGGAAAACTAGTAATAAGTTAAAGCAAATTATTTCTTAATTTCAGACAATATTTCATATAAAAAAAAAAAAATTATTTAAATGTTTTTCATTATCTATTGTCAGCCATGAACATAACCAAAAGTCATCATCTTCTGCGGAACGAATTCTTCTAAAAAACCTTTTCCTGTATATTTCATAAACTGAACAATTCATTATTAAATGGTGAAGAGAATCTGGTCCCGAGTTACAGATCGGGCAGGGATTTTCTGTATTAAAACTGTAGCTTTTTCTATTGTAATATATTTTGGAGACCCTGGAGCTAGCTAAACGGAGTTATGCGATAATTCTTAGTTTCTGGATGTCTGAATCCATGACCAAATACTTTTCACCACTTCCAAGAGAGCTAAGGTGTCTGTAATGGGTGTTGTAGTGAGAGTTGACTGCATGTTCAATGTCCACAGACAAATAATGACTCTCAAATGCCATGTTCAGGCTTGAGATATTTTCTTTAACAACATTCGCATCCTGTTTATTCCATATGTCAATTGCGCCGATTCTTTCCAATTGTAGCATTAATTGGAACCTTTTTATTATATATATATTTGTAATTTTTTTTTATTATATTATATTATATTCTAGGGACATAATCCTAGGGACATATTTTTGAATCATTGAGTGTAAAGGAAATCTAAAATGCAGATAGTACAGTAGAAGTCCGATCGAACTAACGAAAATTCCGGTCTATCGGGCGGTGCCCCTTCCTTTTAGTGTAGGTTTTGCCGTAAAACAAATGTATGTTGTACATACATAAATCGTAATTATAAGAACAATTAGGTTAATAATTAAACTACAAATACAGTATGCAAATACATACAACAAAGTTTATTTTACATTTCATATAATGTAAGTATGTACACGCACTGTAAAATATATTTCAATTAGATTTAAAAAAGTCACGAATGTCATTTCGTTTTCTTGACTTTTGGCATTTAGTATAAAATTAATTTCTAATGATATGGAAATCAATAATACCTTAAGGACCGTAGCTAGCTAGTACTAGCCTCAGCAAAGTCTCAGGTAAACTTATTTAGTGATTCTGCAGCTTCTGCCCACCTGATTTTTTCCTTTTCTTCCGTTTCGGTATCTGAGTCACTTTCTTCAAGATTTTGAGTATGCTAAGGGGTTTACTACAATGTTCATAATGTCCTCATCGGTTAGTTCTTGTTCAACAGGCTCATTCTCGAATAGCTCTCGAGCGTTTTTATTTGCTTTAAAGCCACACTTTTTGAGAAAACCAAAATTTTTACAATTTTACGGAGCGATGCCGGACTATCGGGCATTTCGGACTGCTGGATGCCGGACTAATGAACTTATTAAAAAAAAAAAAAATTTCTTTTTCTTTTATTGAAATTTACAACTGTACAATATATACAGGGTGAGTATCTCTTAGTGTAAAAGAAAAAAAATGGGTGAAATTAGATCATAAATGTAGCAAAATGCCGCAGACCTCACCTTTCTATTCCAATCCATAGCAGATATACGATAAATCAAAGACTTCTTTGAGGAAACGACGTTTTTTTCCATAAAAGCTGTAATATCTCCATTTTATTTAAATATTTTTCAAATTTTGACCACAGTTTCGGATTAATCATTAAAGTTTCTATTATAGATGAGTTCCTGTAACCTTGAATTTTACAAACTTGGTATCTAAAGAACAGCTTGATCTGCACCTTATTTGGGGAAGTCACAATGTCTTATATTACTTCAACGCTCACCATTTTTCGAAAAAAACTATCAACAAAACGTAAAATCTCACAAAAACTTGGCAATTCAATCAGCTTTCGAATGATATGTTAAACGTAATGATTTTGTTTCGATTTCATGGAGAAATTCATTTTTGAAACAAAAGAAATATGGTGTTCTCATTTGGCATACAAATCAGTTACTTGCGTAAATAAAACATTATGACAATACCTTAATGAAAATGTGCATTTTGAACATAATAAACTCTTCATTGGAATAAAAAGCAAAGAAAAAAATTATTGTTTAATAGAAAATAAAGGAAAACTGTCAATAAAGCGACACCCATCAGAGGATCTTATGCTATTTATTTAATCGGATTTTCAATGTAATGTTTGAAATCCAATGATAATGAACATAGATCTCAATTTTTGAACATGGCTGTTAGCTTCTGAATGCAGATTATGTTGAAGAATACCACTTTTGGAGGTGAATTTTATGGGCCGATGAGTCTTTTTTTACTGAGAAAGGCATTTCTACAGTTCCATGTTGAGTATCGTTAGTTTATTCATCTTTCTATTTCTCTCGAATAGTGTTGAAAAATCATAGTTTGTCTAACAGATTGAATGATGAGATTACTAAGATTTGTTAAAAAATATCCTACCACAACTTCATCACGATATTCCACCTGAAGTTCGGCAAAATATGATTTTCCAACACCATCCTGCTCTTCCACATTCTGGTCCTCTTCAACACAATCTGCATTCAGAAGCTCCCGGCAAAATTGAGGTCTATGTTCATTATTATTGGGTTTTAAACATTACATTAAAAATCTGATAAAATAAATCCTAAACAATAATAATAAAATAAATAAATGTAATAACATAAGATCCTCTGATCTGGTGTCGCATTATTGACAGTTTTCCTTTATTTTCTATTAAACAATAATTTTTTTCTTTGCTTTTTATTCCAATGAATAGTTTATTATGTTTAAAATGCACATTTCCATTAAGAGATTGTCATAATGTTTTATTTAAACAAGTAACTGATTTGCATGTCTAATGAGAACAGCATGTTTTTTCGGTTTCAAAAGTAAATTTTTCAATGAAATCGAAACAAGGTCATTACGTTTAACATATCATTCGAAAGCTGATTAATTTCTCAAGTTTTTATGAGATTTGACGTTTTGTGGATAGTTTTTTTCGAAAAATGGTGAGCGGTGAAGTAATATAAGACATTGTGACTTCCCCAAATAACGTGAAGATCAAGCTGTTCTTTATATACCAAGTTTGTAAAATTCAAGATTACATGTACTCTGCTCTTATAGAAAATTTAATGCTAAATCTGAAAATGTGGTCAAATTTGAAAAATATTTAAACAAAATGAAGTTATTACAGTTTTTATGGAAAAAAACGTGGTTTCCTTTAAAAAGTCTTTGACTTATCGTATATCTGTAACGAATTGGAATAGAAAGGTGAGGTCTGCGGCATTTTGCAACATGTTTGATCTAGTTTAACCCATTTATTTTTTTTTACACTAAGAGACAATCACCCTGTATACATCTTATAATTGTGTTCACAACAATTACGATAACATGTCAAAACTTGAAAAGAACTATCCATCAGTAGCACTTCAACTAAAATTCTACACTAGAAGGTCTCTAGGCCATCTTCTTTTTAGACGCCACGGAGAATCATCGGGAATGGAGTGAGAAGCAAGTTGAGGGACTAGAGGATTAGTATGGTTTTGGAGTTTAGTATGAAAGGATAAGTATCTGGTTTGGGCTAAATCAGCAACATATGGGACAATAAGATCTTTTGGATTGTAAGGATTGGATACGAGAAGAATTAGAAGGTTTAGTTGAGCCCCAAATTAAAAAAAAATTAAATTCACTATATAGTTTTGTAATATGTTGTGCCATTGATTGAAAAACCTAAGCTGTTTATTTATTTGGATAGGGTTCTAATTATAGTCTTACTTTGTTCTTCTCTTAATCATTTCATATTACGTATTTTAGTTAGTGTAAAATGTAATAATGGCTAAATATGATTTGTTGGGAAGCTGTAAAGGTGTAAATCTGTATGCTTTGTTATTGCATTGATCTTGTTATTAAGTTGATAATAATTTTATTTTTAATGTAAAATTATCGAAACTATTTTTATATTTAAAATATGTTTGTAGTACTTATATAATTTAATCTTATTTATACAAAGTCCTAGCGCTGCTAGACAAAAATAATTATTTAATTTGTACGTTATTTGAACAAGAAATATCTTTTGCAAATAAATTAAAAAAAAAATTGATTGCTTGTTATTTTTAGTAGTTTTTTTTTTTTTTATTCCAGAATAAAAGTTATTTTTCTTCTAAATCTGTTTTTTGTAGCCCAAAGTCACTATTTAATCAACGCCCAGAGTTCCTGATCCATCTATGGTGATAAGTGAAAGGTTTTTATTTATATTTCCGATTACATCTTAAGTGAAAAACAAACCCCAGAACCTTATTATTAAATTAGTTAGTCCATGGATATCTTTGCTTCTGTTTTGTTTCACCCTTAGTTATGGAGACAGGCATGGTTATCCCAGGGTCGGTATTTGTATATGTTTATATACATAGTAAGATTGTATCTTAAAGTGTTTTATTTTGTATCTGGTGTAGTTAGATCTTATTTGTATAGTTTTATTGTATACTAGCATCCCCCCGTCGCGGTTTGTGCACGTTTTTATACTTGAAGTACTTATAATGCTAACTAATAATTGAAGTTTAATTTGTTTTTTGACAAAAATCTTTTAATGAAGTTTGCAATTGAGCATTATTTCTTCAATGATATTTTCACGCTTAGCTGTAATTATTAACCGGGTTAAAATTCCACTGATGAGAAGTTTAAAGATTACTTAAAAGAATAACTTTGGACCTCCAATTTTTAATTTTAATACACGGGTAATATTTTTAACCCTTGCGGACTATGAACTACATTATCAGTACCGTAAAACGGCCTAACTTAGCACCCGTGAGTTAACTTTGCACCAAGCTCACTAAAAAGTTACAGTTGAGGAAAAAGTGTTTTGCTGTTGTCTAAATGAGGGATATTTGATATTTCTTACAAATGAAAATACTGATTGGGTCTAAGGAATTTTCACGCTAAACATTCATCTTCAGTTCTTCGAGGTAACTAAAACACTAATTGTACTTCTATACCATCATGCGTATCTCAATTGACCAATAATTTCGATTTTAACCAGCCTATTAACTCCTTAACTTCAAATTATCCTCGTTTATTGATTTGTTTAGGAGGAGCAATGCTGCCTAAGACTTCTTCCCACAGGGATAGTCACATTGCGCCAAAATATACTAAAACACTAATTGTACATACTAATTGTTACATCTCATGTTTTATAACAGTTAGTTGATTGTAGTGTTTCAACAGGTGGGATTCCTTAGTGGAATAAAGTCGTGCTTTCAACAACTAAATATTTCTCAAATCCATTAAGTTTTGCATTAATTTTTTTTCCATAATTATTGCTATTTAAATATATGATATTCATTT
Organism: Euschistus heros; assembly: GCA_003667255.2. Taxonomy (NCBI): domain Eukaryota; kingdom Metazoa; phylum Arthropoda; class Insecta; order Hemiptera; family Pentatomidae; genus Euschistus; species Euschistus heros. Next base: position 145,698 of record RCWM02000752.1, read on the forward strand.
TGACCAAAATATTTGCCAAAAGTCGTGGTATTTGGAAATAGAATCCCCTTTTTGATATGAATTAGGAATGACTTTGCACTAAGTATATTTTGGCGCAATGTGACTATCCCTGTGGGAAGAAGTCTTAGGCAGCATTGCTCCTCCTAAACAAATCAATAATCGAGGATAATTTGAAGTTAAGGAGTTAATAGGCTGGTTAAAATCGAAATTATTTGTCACTTGAGATACGCATGATGGTATAGAAGGATCAATACTATTAGTGTTTTAGTTACCTCGAAGAACTGAAGATGAATGTTTAGCATTCGAAACTAGTTTTCTAATAAAATAATCTCAATAGAAGTGGCAATTAATTCATCAATCCTAAAATTATTTGTGATAACGTTTTGCTTCCTGTTAATAATGTTTTTGCTATCTATGTGCAAGTATATTGACGAATGCTGTTAGAATTTAGTTTAGTTATAGGTTTAAATTTTTTCAAGTCATAGTGTTCATTTTTAAATTTTAACAATATTTTTCCAACTATTGCAGATTACATTTTTCCAAAGGTGTTTCTCCAAGAATCTGTGTGCAATTTATTTCATAGATTGTGTTGCTCCTTATTTACCAAAATTACAGTTGTTTAAGTCGTTATTATGTTTCTTTATAATATTTTGTTAGTAGGTACATTCTTTTATTTTCTATCGTTCCTCAATAAACGATTAAATATTTTGCAATTTTCATTCCCATTTCTATGAAAACATTGTAATTTACAATAGTTTCCTTTAACAAAATCCTTACAAGCAGAGAAAAAAATCACTAGGCTTATCTCTAAACACTATCAAGAAATGACTTGCATCTCATAACTACTGTTAAGCTTTGACTTTCTCCAGAATACGTTCAATGCTTTTAATTGAAAAAATATGGTGGTGCGAAGTCACGGGCATCCGGTTGACTTTGCACTAAAGTTTAAAACAATAAAATTAATTATAAGTTTTGTAAATTTTGCATTTCCAAGATTATGCGATGAATCAACAACATTTTAAAGCTAATTATTCAATGCGAATACTTTAATACATGGATTTTAAACATTATTGATAAGTTGTTAAATTTTTATTATTTCTAAAATTTCCTAGAACTATTAAGATGATGTAATTAAAATTTGGTACAGCTGTTTTATTAGTTAGTAGGGTAAATCAGACAGTTATTGACAACCTCGGACATTTATTGACAACCTATATTGAAAGCTGGAAAAAAAAATATTTACCAACAAAAAAAAATCATAAAATTTCTCTTAAATTCTACAATTTATTAGACAAACGATCAAACCTCCCAATTAATTACAAAAAACTTATTTACATGACTGTTATTAGACCTAATTGGACGTACGGAATTGAGCTTTGGGGCTTACAATCCTTACAATCCAAAATCCTTCGAAAAATCCTAAATGCCCCGTGCTTTGTCCCCAATAAGCCTATCCATAAAGATCTTAATATTCCATATATTGCTGAGTTAGCCCAAACCAGATACCTATCCTTTCATAGTAAGCTCCATAACCACTCAAATCCATCCATCAAAAGTTTCTCAACTTGCTTCCTACTCCATTCCCGATAATCCTCCGAGGCGTCAGAAAAGAAGATGGCCTAGAGATCTTCTAGTGTAAAATTTTATTGAAGTTCTACTGATGAGTAGTCCTTTTCAAGTTGTTACATGTCATTGTAATCGTTATCAGCTCATTTACTTGATGTACATATCTGTATAGTTGTAAATTTCAATAAATTGATATATATATATATATATATATATATATATATATATATATATATATATATATATATATATATATATATAAAATCCTACAACTCAAAGATATCCTTAGGGTTTGAATAACTGATTTTACATTATTTTTTTTTATTATCCTGTAAAATACATTCCAGGAATCTTGTTTGGTGAAAACTTTCTTTCTTAGCTTAAAGTATTGTAATTAAGAAAAAATCACTACAGATTTCGTCGTTATTGAACTATTCTTTCAATAATTTTAGTATTAATATATCCAAGTATTTCCTTAAGAGTGTCAATAACTGTCTGGTACCATTGTAAACTCTATTGGCGAAATTTTACCAACCACACATCAGTAGATTTTCAAACTATAATGGGGTCAATTAATTATTAGTAAATTATGTAGAATAGCGCTTACCACCTATCGTTCACTTATCAAATCTTACTGTGTATATATATATATATATACATATATATATATATATATATATATATATATATATATATACATATATACAGTGGGTAAAAAAAGTATTCGTACACCACATTTTTTTTCGGTAAAAGTACAAATAATAATTAATTGGACACGGAAAAACTTATGATTAGTATAAAAACAGCACTGTGCATTAATTCTTACCAGCAAGGAAATAAAAAGCCCAAACAATGTAATTTATGAAAAAAAAAATCAATATTTTAAAGCAAAACAATCATTCGTACAGCAAAAGATGCATCTAATAATAATAATTTTTAAGTTCATTATCAGATCAATGTTTTCATAAAAAAGCAGTCCTTTGCTCTTATGTAAACAAAATGGGGTGGATGCACTTGTTTGATTATGTACTAAAAGATAATTCCTCAAAAATGGGACGCAAATCAAAAGAATTGAGCTCTGCTTGCTAAGGAAAAACAAAGTTTCCAACAAGGTTTACCAAGTCTTTGGTATATCGGTGTAAAGTCAGCATTGTCTCATACGACCGTGCAATACATTATTAAAGAGTTTGAATCCGGATTAATGGACAATCAAAAACGTTCTGGACCCCTATCGATGTGAGAATCACGAGAAATTGTGAAATTAGCGTTAAAAATTCTTAAATAAGTACCTGAGAAATAGCGGAACACATCGCAACAAAATACAGTAAACATGTTGCACTTCAAACTGTCAAAAATAGACTCCATGAAGCAGAGGAAGAGCGTCATGGGAAGAACCCTTCATAAAAGAAAAAAAAAAATGGGATAAAAGATTTCAGTTCGCACCGGGAACATTCCAACAAACCTCTCCCACTTAGATGAAAGCTAATTTAATATTTTTGGATGCGATGAAAGGAAATTTGTCTGGAAACAGAGGAGCAAAGCTTTTTTAAAAAAATAGCAACCAACTGTAAAGACGTCAATGTTTAGGGTCGTCTGAGCGCATCTAATTTTCATTAGAATTTTTAATGCAGAAAAGTATGTGATCATGTTGCGAGGCAATTAATAAAAATTGTACGAAATTTAGGGATTGAGGACAGTTATTTGTTTCATTAGGACAATGACTCTAAGAGCACTGCCAAAAAAAACGAAGATTGGCAGCTGTAAAATGTTCCTAGGATTTGTCTAACACCACCACAGTCACCAGATATTAATCCATTCGAAAATCTATCGGAATTAAGAAAAATCAAATGCTCATCTTGGAACGACCTAATTTTCAATCTGAGGGGCAGAAATCGACCCTCAGGATACCTAAAACATTGTTGAACAGATGCCTAGGAGGCCGTGAAAAATGTGAAGGGTTATCCAACCAGAAATTGACCTGTTAAAAAAAAAAAAAATTGTTAGATTAATATAAATACCATCGTTGAATAAAGTTCCTAAGGTATGTATGAATACTTTTTCTGCCTGTTGGTTTTGAAATTTTCGTGTTATTCAAATTTAACTGTTATATAATTTTTGAGGCTCATATGAATTAATGTATGTATAGTTTATACATTGTTATCTCTAATTGTAACGTGTTTAAAAATCAATTAGGCGTACTTTACTTAAAACTATGTGTACGAATACTTTTTTTACCCACTGTATATATATATATGTGTGTATATATATATATATATATATATATATATATATACAAAATATGAATTTGTATATATATATTCTCTGTATAAATCCGTCTCATTTGTCCTTTCAGGTAATATTTTTGATATAGTTATTAGTATGCTTGGATCGATCGCTTGCTGTGGGAAAATGGCAAATTAATAATTAGTTCCGTCACAGTGGCTGAACTCTGTGAGGATGGAGTACAATATGAAACGCATTATTGCACTGAATCATGCAATCACAATTGAGCCTTCTGTTTTTTCCTTTCAATTTTATTTTGTATTATTATTCTTTCTCGAGAGATTAGGCAATTTTTGTACGAGATGACTGGAGGATGGGGAGAGCGGTCTACTAGGAAACGAATCGCCATTAACAATTTCTCAAGAAGTAGGGTTTTTTGGGTTGGAGAAGACACTTCGATATCTGGAAGGCAGTATTGATGTATTATTATTTCTTAGACAATGGAGAGATCGTCCGGTATTATATTATCGTGATGTATATTATTGCAGTGGAATCTCGCTAATCCGAACTAATTGTTGCAAGAAAGTGGGAAAACAATCGGAATACATAGGTTACGGCAGAGAAAAATAAACAAAAACTCTGAATAAACGGTGTAATTCATAAAATATAAGAGTAATATATATTAAAATATTAAAAAAGTTCAAGTGTAAATTAAAATAAATTCAAACTATATATATATAAAAAAATTTTTTTTTAAAAAGATAGAAGAATGATTTTGAATCTTCGATGACCATCAAGTCGTCATTCTTTTTTTTTTGTTTCTTATAGTATTTAATTATTATCAGCTGATTAAAACATATGATTACCACCTAAATATATATGTAGTTCAATTAGCTAATATTCTTACATTTTAATATATATATATATGTAATTTTTCTTGATATAAATCAATATTATTAAATATATTATTTTATTTTTGAAGAGAAAAGATTTGACCCGGTCGGGATTCGAACCCGAGTTTCCACCTCTCTAGATCACGAACGGAAATGGCTTGTCCTTTTATATATAACTTCATCATCCCCCGTCGAGGCTTCGCGAAAATATCTAAGATCTTCACTTATGGGATCTCCCATAAGTGAAGATCTTAGATATTTTTAACTAATAATTGATTTTTTTTTGTTTATCGATAAAAATCTTGTATTAAAGTGAACAATTGAAAATTATATTTTTGATAATATTTTCACGCATAGCAGTCATTATTAACTTGGTTAAATTTAGATTGATTAGGTGTTTGAAGATATTATAAAGCATAATTAGACATCCAATTTTCAATTTTAATATATGAGTTGGTAATCCAGATGGACAGAGACTATTAAGAAACTGTTGCATATAATGGACTCCATTATCAGTGCTTACAACTAAAGGTTCAAAATTCATATTTTTACACACAATATCATACAGCTGAGGATCGGCATTTTGATTTGTAATAATTTTCATTCCGCAGAAATAATGTTATTGATTTGATCTGGTTGGGTTTTAATATCTAACCATAAAAGTATGTGATAGTGTGGCAAAACCCGTTTCTAACACTCAACATTTTACACTTAAATTTTTATTGTTGCTAAATCCAGAACTATGAAAATGATCTAGTTAAAATTTAGTATATTTCACTCCATATAGCTGTTTTAATAACAATTTAATTGAAAAAAAAGTAAATTTTATTATCAATGTTCAGCTCTATGTAACACTGTACCTTTTAACCTTTCATGTAGATGGCAATTGCCGCCATTTTTTAAATTCACTGTTATCCACTTGTTATTCATTTTTCAATAAAGAATTAGTTGAAAATCATTAGATTTTACTATTGCCAAACCATCCTATAAAGATAGATAGTTTCTATTTGCAGATAATATACAAATAATATTGCGACTATAAATTAAGATATAAGGTATCCTATCTTTCTTGTTGGATCAAACTGCACACGGTGTGCAGATTTGATTAAAATCGGTTCAGTAGTTTAGGTGTCAACGTGCCCCAAGAACGTGATACGTAATTTATATATATTAAGATATATATATATATATATATATATATATATATATATATATATATATATATATATATAAGATATATATATATATATATATATATATATAGATATATATAACCTATGTAGCAAAGTGTAGATGTTTTGAAATATTGGTTTTAAGAACTGATGAATGTTTAGTATTTGAGACTAGTTTGCAAATAAAATAATTTCAATAGAAGTGGCATTAGTTTATCAATTTAAATTTTTCTTTTCTTTTCTTACTTTTTGTGGGTCCCAATTAACCGAGGATTTGGTTATCCTAGCCTATATAGGTCCTAATAACGTCGGTTAATCGAGGTACAAGTGTACTTGGAAATAAATAACTAGTGTGGATTTTTGTTTTTTTATTTTTATAAAATAATCATACATCAACCAACACAAATAATATTACAATGTAAAGTTTCTATTTGTTAATTTAATACAGTCTCAATTATATTTACAAGAGATATCGTTTCATATCTTATAAATGCCAAGTCATGAAACGTTTTTTCAGAAAACTTACTAAAACCAAATTCAATCACAAAATGTATTTAATATGTAAAAACAAAGTAACATGTATTTTAATATAATATAATAGTTATATTTTTATTGACTTATCACAATCTTTGACAAAACACTAACGCATTTTCTGTGAATTAGATCAAAGTCCACCATATTGGAATAATTTCCAGTCTAATGGTCACTTTACCTAGCTCCAGCTGGCTTTGTTACCCAAGTCCCCCAGATATTTAATTAACCATAATTGCTTATACCTAATAATTTTAAATCGTAAAAAAAAAATAATAATAAAGACAAATATAAAAATATAGGAAGGTGCTGTACCTGTGGACAATTTTCACTTATAAATTTTTCTAATTTTCGGTGCTTTATTTATCTGAGTGGTTATTGTAACATTTTATAACAAATTTAAGGGGCTATCGAACCCTGATGTCTTTATTTTGAAAAATAATTTTATTTTTACAGAAAATAATGTTTTGTAACTTACTGATTAGTGTCCATAGGTACCTTCCCCCTTCCTACCTGTGGACACTAGTGGTTGTACCAATAGACATTCATTTCTTCATAGATTTATAGGGATAATGAAATAATATTTAGAGAAACACATCAACAATAATTTTTTGTAAAATGTACTAAACAAAATAGGATATTTAAACAAGAAAAGTCGACTTGATATTATTGAACTAGAAGGCCGACTAGAGACAATCTCTTGTTTCAATTTCGTAATCAGTAGCGATGTCCGGAAGAATAAATTATGGGGTTCTATCATTTGATGAAATTTTCTTCAAGTAGCAGATGTTGAACGTGAACGAATCTACATTTTCTTTGATCAAAGCTATAAAATGCTTTATAACACAAAACATAGCTACCAACATATATTTCTTCATCTTCAATTTCTTTACCTTGCTCATAATCATTCATCGATTCATCCAAAAAATTACAATCTTCGCTTGATGGATCAGCCAAGATCACATTTGTGAAATCATCATCTTCACTAGTTGAATAGTTTGTTATAAATAGTGAGTGGCGAGTTTTCTCCTCTTAAAAAAAAAGGTTATAAGAATAGTAGGTATCCATATTTAGGCATTTTATATCACGCGGAATGCATACAAACGTTTTCGCAATATTCATAATTGAAATAATGGATTTATAAACAAAGAGAAAAATCTGTTATAACTGTGGACACTCTAACTATCTGTCCACAGGTTCAGCTGGCAATGGTGTCCACAGGTACAACTGAACGCCATGTTGTGCGGAAAGCTCTGTTTCACAAAACCTGTAAGTGATAACTGATATGAAAACATATGAAGTTATGATTTATTTATCGGACAACCCAATGAAATATTACTGCCTAGAAAATTTCTAAGTGTAGGTTTTAAAAAAATGAAAATCACTGGCTGGATTGGTCAGGATTTGGAAGAAAAACAATTAAAAATAATAATTTCTATGAAACTGTTGATCTGAAAATCTTGAAACTGCAGGGAGATGCTTGCAGCACTAACAATCAAACAATTTCAATTTCCCTTCTCTCACTCTCTCTTTATTGAAAATGTCCACTGGTACAACTGTGCTTTAGGTACAGCACCTTCCCCTACTATAAAATAATATGAGTAATAAATATATAATAGAATACATTGTAGAGAAAATTATAATAGTGTGCACAGAATAAGAATTAGTGATGTGTCGGTGCCAATTTTTGTCGATTCTCGAACCCGATACCTGGATTTGAAAATAAATTGGCAATGTTCGAGGTACATCGTTTTTAGCTTTATAGCCATCAGGACATGTAGCTACAGAATTTTGCTTACTGGCAGGTTTTTTTTTCCTATGTATCTTATGTCTCATCATAATTATGTATCGCAAAGCTATTACCAAAGGCAGCGTTAGAGGGTCCTTGGAATCGACACATTTCTAATAAGAGTTATATAATGTAAATAAGTATAAAATAGAAAATATACAAATAAAATATCGACAATGGTATAAAAATTAAGAGTGTTGGAAAGCTATACATTACTAATAAAGTAATTGAAATTACATAAAAAATTAATGTTCAAATATTTTCTTACTATGATCAAAGACTATTATGTTTAAATAATAGAGCACCCAAACAAATAATCCTTCTTTTGTTTTGCTTTTTTTTTAATTGTAAGAAGTATTTATTACTTGTGGAGAGATACGGTCGAACAAATATGTTTGTGTATCGTTTGAAGAAATGGAGAAAGTGGCCGAGCGTGTCAAAGCGTTCTGTAACTTCTCACTCTTTCTTGAATAGAATGGAAACCTGGAGGCTATCCGCTCGTCTTGTTCAACTTAAGGAAGTTATGCCCTAAACAAACAAACAACCTTTATGAAATATGTTGTATATTTCTATATACAAGATTAATCTCAACCTTAAAACTTTGTGTTAATTTATTAATAGAAATTTACAACTGTATATAAATAATAAAATACATTAAACGGTAAATATAATGCAAACTAATGATATGACGAAGACTTATAGAGGAACTACACGTTGGTAGCACTCTAACGAAAGTTCTACAATTGAATAAGAGGCCATCTTCTTTTCAGACGTCTTGGAGAGTTGCCAGGAATAGGAAGTTGACAAACAAGTGGATTTGGGTGAGTATTTAGTTTATTGTGAAAGGGAAGGTATCTGGTTCGTGAAAAATCAACGAAATATGGCATATTAGGGTCATCAGTTGATTTGAGAAAAGTAAGGAGCATTAATGATTTTGAATTGGAGTGATTGGATGGAGGAAGTATTAGAAAACCTTAAAAATAAATAGAAAACAAAATTCCTTTCTAAATATCTGTGGCACCTGTGCATAGTGGGCTAAGTGAATTTCGAGCTTTCTACTTTACCATAATCGTAATTTTTTTCTCTTTTATTTTGTCTAACGGGCTAAGTGTTCCATCCATTTCAATGAAGGATATTCCTTTGTGAATCATGGGCTGATACTCCAATCTTGAACTTTTACTTGTGAAAAGCGAGTCAAGTTTACTAAGCCGAACAATTTTCCACAATTAAGATTTCGTCCCTTTTAAAAACTGCCTTACTTCATAGCAAAAAAGATAATGAAAAAGGCACTATGCATTGGGGGAAGGAAAGTTGGCTTAAGTATAACAAAGATAGCTGCAGTGTTCTCTACTACAAGTCGACTCTCGATATAAATGTTAATTTTAAAACTGTAAGCTTTTTGAAAAAGGGCAGGCTACAAAAATTAGAAACACCAATCAGATATGTTGAATCACATCCGATAGCGGCAGGAAAGAAGAAAGATCTCTGCATTAATCCAACATTCACAAGATTCTATGAAGAGCCGAAATCTACATTTAAGCATGATATGTAGCCAGATTTAGGTGATGAAGAAGACGAATGAAAGAAAATTATAAGTGATTTTTTTTTTTTTCAATGTTTTAAATACTACCAACAAAATAATTATCCTTTCATTAGGAAATCATTGTACGTTATTTTATTTTCTATTATTTCCTTTTATGTAAAAAAAAAATATTTAAAAATCAAAAATAAATTTTTGAAAAAGGAAAAATATTATTTAATGAACACCTAATTTTTCTCAACACTAAAAATTAGTTAAGCACTTTGCTGTCAGGGGTCAATCACGTTAACATTAATCACTTAGCCCATTTCACACAAAATCGATTAGTGTAATGCGGGCTAAGAGTTCGATTTTTTTGGAACGATTAGAATTAAATATTAGAATATTGGCAAGAATTGAAACATACCTTACCAACATAAATAGAAATGTACTATCAAGAGTTTAAGCCCCATAAATTTGTTTTGTTTATTTAACTGGACGATTTTGGAAAAAATCTCAAACATTCAATTCTTTTTTCCTAAAATCGCAATTTTCGCACTTAGCCCACTATGCACAGATATATATCACCTCCAAAAACCAAAAACCAGCACATCCAAGAAATTTTCCCGGTTATAAAAATGTATCTATACATATATTCGTAACTCTTCAGATCCTAGATGCAGTGAGAATATTTGTTTTAGACATTGTTTTCACTTTAAGCGTTGCATTTGTTTTTTCTTTAGCTATATCATGTCGAGTCACTATTGTTCTGTTGTCTTGGATAATTTCCTCTTAAATTTACTTTTATTCTTTTAAATGTTTTGTTTTATTTACTTATTTAAAAAAAAAAAATAATAATAGAATTCAAGCTTTTATGAAGCTTTAAAAAAATATATCTGCTTTTTAATACGGTCGTAAACTATCTTTATTACACAATTTTGTTTGAAACAATTAACTTAGTTAAACGTAAAAAAAAGGCATAACACTCAAAGAAATAAAACCGATTGTTCTCTCCCGAAAAGATTTGCTGTAATTAGTTCAGGATAGTAAAACATATTTAGAATTTAGTGTAACTGTGTTCATAATAGGAAATATAGGCATTAAAGTACTATTTATTGCTTAATAATCTCAAGGGTAATCCCAAAAGTAAGTTCTCTTGCTTGTATGTAAAAATGTATCCTTTTCCTCAAAGAGAAATTCCGCGAGACATTCAGAAATAGAGATTTCTCCGTGAAAGGATTATGGTTTGGGTCTCGCGGAGTCATCCCGGAAAAAACAAGGAGCTTTTTGGAGGACCTTGGCGTGGAGGTGAGGGATATAGCGATAATGGCCAAAAATATAATATTGGACTCCCTGGGAATTATTCACCACCACATACATGGTGCATAGGATGGCCCATTGCAATGTACAGTTATTAAATGTGCATTTATGTATATGAATGTGTGGTAGATATGTGAATACCACATATGGTATTAGGGGGGGAGGGGATAACATAAAATGAAAGAATAAAGTGAAAGAGGAAAAGAAGCGAAAAAGGAAGAAAAAAGGAAAAATGGGGGAGGAAATGTTATTAGTTTGTCTAGTATTAAGTAATATTAAGTAGTATATTATATAATTATAACTAAATTATAAATTACAGTGTAGTCTTTAATTGGATAGGTGAGTATGCTGTGTTTATAGCAACCCAATAAAGTTGGGCAGCACTATGTTTATTGTTAATTGTCTCAATAAAGCATATATCTCTCTATTAACTTAAAAAAAATATTAATAATGACGTTTTTTGACATGGAAATCTTTTGACGAGGGTCTATACTTTTTTGGTGTAACGTTTTTTTCACAGACAAAAATGTAACACTTTGACAAACTCTAGTTTTGTTAGTTTCCTCGAATCAGAAATTTTTCAATAAATTTATGATTATAAATTTAATGAAAATTATTTTTTGTTATATAAAATTTGTCGCTAGGACCTACAGTTTAGAAGCTATATTGGTTTGAATGAAAAAAGTGATGCTGGAACGTTTTTTCACACTCAAATCATCATCATCTTATGGCACCTTCTGGTCCTTGTAGAACCCTGGCCTCCTCAACAATTCTCTGCCATTCAAACCTTTCTTCGGCAATCCATCTCCATCCTCTCACACCCAGAGTCCGAAGATCGTCCTCTACATCGGCTCCAACATCATTTTAGGGAGCCTACTTGCCCCCATTCTTTGCAAATGCCTAAGCCATCTAATTCTGCCTCTTTTTATGTTGGCTTCAATATCTGGAGCAGCATATAGAGTTCTCAGTTCCTCATTTGTACTCATTCGCAAGAGATTCAGTCCATAAGTGGTTGGACCATACATTTTGCGAAGGATTTTTCTTTCCCACATGTTTAATAATATTTCCTCGTATGATGTCAGGGTCCATGTCCCACTCCCGTACAGGATCGTTCGATATACCCTTATTTTGAGATTGCAGGATATGTTTCTACTTTGAAAAATGTTCACTAAAGACCAATAGCACCTGTTTCCTGCTATTATTCTTGATTTTATACATACATATTCACACTCAAATATGTAACGTTTTTTTCACCCTGGAGAGTGAGCTATATTAGTTTGAATGAAAAAAATCCCGTTTGAAATCCCTATTTGCTTTCAACGTTGTTTATTTTGAATAATCATTGATTGTTTATTTTATTTAAATATTAATTTAAGTGATTTTATCCTTTTAATATTAAAATACTAATTGGGAAAATCAGAATACAGAAATATCCATGATATATTGTAGTTCCCAGTCAGGGAGAATTGGAATTTTTTTTCTAAAGGTTGAATAACACAGGCCCACGATGAAAAAACTTTTCTACTTAAATTACTTATTATTCTATTTATTAGGGTGCTAAATCCAAATATGACACTTATTAAGCCGTATCACCTACCATTTGTTCACATTTGCATATCAATATATTAATTTTTTTTATTTATTACAGAATTGAACAGATTTTATATACTACAAATAAAATTGTAAAATAATTTGTGCTGGATGTAGAAGAGTTGGCAGCACTGCTGAAACAGATGTAGATATAGATGAGCAAGATGATGAAGAGTTGCAATGTGCTACAGCAAATATATAGTCTAAACTGTTTACTCAGATTGAGCTTAACGACTTAGTTAGGGATCTTGGGTTAACAAAATAAAAAGCTGAATCGCTTGGTTCGAGACTAAAAGAAAAGAACTTGTTGGCAGTTGGAACTAGCATATATGTGAATAGGAAGAGAGAGCAGCTGTTTCCGATAAGGTGATTTAGCGTACTGCTCAGACATTGCAGGTCTGATGAAAGAGTTTGGTGTTGAATACAAAAAAGAAGACTGGAGGCTGTTTATTGATTCTTTCAAAACTAGTTTAAAAGCTGTTTTATCACACAATAGTAACACTTATGCATCTATACCTGTTGGCCATTCTGTATATATGAAAGAAAACTGAAATCGTAGAAATAGCGTTGAAAAAAAATTGGCTATTCGGCTCATGGTTGGATGATAAGTGGTGACTTGAAAGTAACATGCTTCTTGGTCAGCAAGGCGGTTTTACCAAATTTCCATGTTTTTTGAGTGAATGGAACAGTAGAGCAAGGGATCAACATTGGTGCAGAAAGAACTGGCCTGTGAGAGAGTCTTTAAAACCCGGCGAGAACATTCTCCGCAAAAACCTTGTAAATCCTAGAAACATTCTCTTACCACCTCTACATATAAAGTTAGGCCTCATGAAACAGTTATATAATGCTTTATATTTATATGAAACAGTTATATATGCTTTTTTAAATTATATTAAAAAAAACAAATTTCTCACGAACTATGGGTGATACAAAAAAAACTAAGACCAGATTTAGATTCAGCACACAAAAATCTATAAAAATCATCTATTAAAGTAAAAAAAGTTTTCAAAAACATTTTTTTTTGTTGGCCTGTGTAATCATCAATTTTCCTACATAATTCCCATTTAGGTGTATGCATTTTGTGGACGCTGTGACAGCTTTTGTATGCCTACGTCGTAAAATGTTCTAAAATGCAACGTGTTGATTCAGTCGAATTTCATCACTTGCAGACAATGAAAATTTTTCGGAATCGACTGTTACAGGAGAGGAAACTTACAATTAGACATTCCCCTTCTCGGTAACCGAAAAATTTCAAACACAATCTTCCGGTTAAAACATGAAAACTGTGTTTTAGGGTCGAAAATAAATATTATTGGTCAACTTTATGTATGCGCTGCAGTAAGCATTGTGCAATATCAAGAACAACGAGCTAAGAGATCGGTGTAGAATATCTGCCAGAGCATCTACAAAAATGTACCGATCGAGAATGAGATTATGCACGAAAATAGGTGAATGTTCTCAATATAACAAGGTTTAGAGATAATTGAAAATATTTTTATATTTTAACTAATTAAAAATAAGACAACTTACTTTCAGGATTACAATCTTATTTTTTGCTAACTTTTTATTGATATTTATAACTTTATACAACGATTACAAACGATTACAATGACATGTCAACAACATGTAAAAAACTATTCACCAGTAGCACTTCAATAGTTCTACATTAGAAAGTCTATTGGCTATCTTCTTGTCAGACGTCTTGGAAGAAATGCTGTGTGAAACAAGTGGATACGAATGAGTACGGATTTTAATTTTAAAGGATAGGTGTCTTGTTTAGGCCAAATCAGCAACATTTGGAACATTAAGATCTTTATGGACAAGTTTTTTTGTGACATAATAAGTAGCATTGAGGATTTTACGAAGGATTGGGTATGGGGATAATTGGAAAATCAGAAATATACCTAACAGTTGAATTGAGTATTAGACATAAAAACGAAACAGCTGTCTTTATATATAAGACACCTAACATTTGGGATTACATTATTATTTTTTAAAAACTATTTATTAATATTTACAACTATATACATTCTATACAACAAGTAAATTCAAGGAAAACGATTACGATAACAAGTAAAAAACTACTCACTAGTATTATTTCAATAGTTTTACATTAAAAAGTCTATTGGCCATTTTTTTTTTTTTTTTTCAATCGCCTCGGAGGATTATCAGTAGAGACCGGATTTTTGTGCAGTAAAAAATCAAAAAATGTGCAGTAAAAAACTCAAAACATGCAAAATCGTGCAGTAAAAAACTCAAAATATGCAAACTCAAAACGTGAATTTAAAAACTTAATACATGCAGCAATCGATTTATTTACACAAATATGCAAAACTTAACCAGCTTTGAATAAAGTTAAGGACATTTCGACAGAGGTTTCGTTTTAGCGTTAATTCAATCTGAAATACTTTAAAATTTGGGAAAAAACGGAGATGAAAGAAATTGTTAATTAAAAAAAATATAAAATATCTTTATTAAAATTTCCTTTTGGAAACAAGATATAATTAAATGTTTTTTGAAAAATAAATTAGTTTTTAAAAGTTTCGTGAAAATGTACGACATTATAAATTTCAAAATATTTCTCAGTAAAATTATGCCGCCTGTCACTTAAAACGTTCTTTAGCAAAGAAAACGAACGTTCTACATCTATGGACGTAAAACGACAATTTTTGTTGCATGCGATTGTGGATGGATCCAGGTTATGAGCTTATTATACAATAATTTATTTATTTTTTAACGAATGTAGCTGCAGTTTTTCTCAAGGATTTACTCGAATTTTGAAAATAAACATCTTCCCTTTTCATTTTCAATTCGTTTTAAGCTTTCTTCGAGTGTTTCAAACAAATATCAGCTCCGGATATTCATTGGTCCATTGTTTCAATTTTGTAGAAACACTCGCGGACGTTTTTGGCATTTTTTAAAGTTGATAGTTTAAAATCTTGTCAACAACTAGCCCTTTGTGCTAAATCAGAAGTGGGGAATGAAATGGGAAGCGGGGAGTAAAATTTTGAGGAAACGTCTTAGCTCCCAATTCAATACGATCATTTAAAAGTAGTAGGTCACGAATGATTCAAGCCACTTTTTACTTTTAATTTATAACTAATTAACGTATTTAATATAAATAATTGTTATAAATGTTGGCTAATAATCGAAAGTAAAATTTTCAAAAAATAAATGGTTAAGTGAATAAAATTAGATGGATTTGGTTCAATTGTGCAATTTCGTGCAGTAAAACCCGAATTTGTGCAATTAAGCTCAGAAAGTCAAATTTATGCAATTTCGTGAAAAATATAACTTAGGAATAAGAATCCTTAGGTTATAAATGAGATAACTACTTGGGTTAGAGAGCGCTAAAACAAAGCGAACTAAATGTGTAATAACACAGAAATCCGGTCTCTAATTATCAGGAATGGAGTGTGAGGCAAGTTGAGAGAATAATGGATTCGAAATGGTACGGAGTTTAGTATGAAAGGATATGTATTTGGTTTGGGCCAAATCAGCAACAAATGAAACATTAAGATCTTCATAGTTAAGTTTTATTGTGATATAATAAGGATTTTACGGAGGATTTTTGATATTTAAGAATTGGAAAATTAGAAACATATCGAACGGTTGAATTGAGTATTAAAAACAAAAAACAAAACAGCTATCTTTGATTACTAAAACAAATGAAGTTTTTTTGATAAAGGTTTAATATCAAAGTTTTTTTGTTTTGTTTTTTCCCTTAGGTTTCCCAGTTTCTGTAACCGATAAAACGTCGAAGTCTTTACGAAATACTCCGCTATTGCATTAGAGAGGAGGTTCAGCTATTTTCGCAATAGTTTGGAACTTGATCTCTTAAGATTCCAGGCCACGATTCCATGATTGTCTGCATCTCTAAAGGTTTTACGGTTTAACATTTCTTTCATTGTGTCGTCGCTTGCACCGAATCTGTTGTATCAAGTATTATTTGTCCATTGAAAATATTTATGTAGTTGTAGAAGAGAAAGAATAATACACTGCGAAATAAAGAAAATAACAAGGCACATAATGATAATATGAAAGGAGGAATCTCGGAAGAACGGAGGTAGATTTTAAATGAATTATGAAACAAACAATAATAATTTAAAAAAAAGAAAAAAAAAAGCCGGTAGCATAAAGGACAAATAACATGGAACCTGTTTTAGAGGTTGTCCTCTTGACAGTCCATGCTCATATAATTTATATTTGTTTTTGTTTTTTCGCTTATCTGTGATTCAGTTTTCTATCGGAGATTATTTTTCAAATGAAATGGTATTGCTTATTTCCAAAGTAGAGTCATTTTGTATACACAAAAAGCGACTAAACCAAATAAAATTTTATTATTGTTTTACATTAGATGACTAATGTCACGTTGGCACGTATTAAAGAATTCCTTCTTAAACGTGGTGTTACTTTGACTGCATCCCTGATTACCTTCTTCTCCATTCATCATACCAGTCAACCATACTTTTATCATTATATTATATTTCTGTAATTATATATATTTTTATTATTCTAACACATGTTGTTATATACTTGTACTGTAGCTAACTTCATTTTGTTATTTTGAAATAACTTGTATAACTTATATAATTTTATTGTAACCTGTTTTTTCACTGTAGGGCATGATTATGAGAACAATATAGTCTCGAAACGTTGCCAAAATAGTTGTTTTTTATTTACTGAATGAACCTATTTAAATATTAACATAGTTAAATATGCGATAATTTTTGACTTCACAGCTTCGTTAGGAGCAGTTAGAGGGTAAACATTTAATACATTAAAATCCCCACTCCTGGGGGGTGTGCTAAGGGTGGGAGGAGGGGAGGAGGTCCCAATTTTTTGTTTTTCGATTATATCTCGAAAACGGTGAACTCTAGAAAAATATGCTACAGATCATAAATATATATATATTGCTATGTATCAAACCTATAAGTTTGAAAATAACAAAGATGATATTCGCGTGTAGGCAAAAGGGTAGCAACCTCCACAGCACCCCACGGGTGGTCCAAAATTTCACATCCTTTGTCGAGTCTTACAATAAAAGTTCTCTACCTGCTTGTTCCTTACCTTTTAATATTAGGGGTAAACAAGATATTTGTTATTCTAAAATTCAAAAAGCTAGGAAGTTAGTGGGGGTGTCCCAAGTACAGGGGTGGAGCCTATGCTTTAAAATGAGCCGGGAAAATATTTTGAGATGTCTCATCAGTCCTTTTTTCCTGCCTTGGTTCTCCAGAGCTGATTCCTCGTCTTCGGAGCTTGACCCAAGAGCTCCTGTCTTACCTCTTAAGATATAGCACATCAAGATGCAGTCATTTCCAAATGACACCTCACTGACGACTTCCACTTCCGCCGATGACGCCTTACCCACATCATAGCATATCCCTCAAAGATAAGTCTAGGCTGTTTCTTATGTTAAATTTAAGATACTAAATTAAGTTATGATCCAGATTTCCATATTGTTATTTTGTATGTCAACCCTTAATTGAATATATGTTGTTTTTAGTTTAACCATACAGTTTATTGCCTAGTTGCATGTCTCTCATTTAATTAATCTAATTTGATTACTCTTATTTATAATTAACAAACCTTAATCATTGGCCCCACGATAACCGTCTGGAAAGGATATTAGATTAATTATTAATTAATTAATTATATATAAAATACTCATTTATAAATTGTCAGGAAATTAAGTCCTGGCTGGCATCCCTGTATTTAGATAAATGCATGATCCGCAATCACACGAGAGAAGGACATAGCAGTATATATGTATTTATTTATTCATTTATTTTTTTTAAACAAAATTTTATTCACAACTTTACACAATGGAGAACCAGTTATTTGTCTTGACATGTGGGCCCCATGTCAGTCTTCTATCAAGCGTAAGTCCTAAGTATTTTACGTAATTTACGCGTAAGTACTTTTTCAGTTTGATGTAAAGGTTGGTTGTCAATGTAAACAGGCGGGCAGGTCTTGCGTCGTAGTATGTCAATATTGAAAATCGAAATTTATTTATAATATCGAATTATTTGAGACATTTATAGTTACGTTATAGACAAGTATTTCAAGATCAGCATGTAACTATTTTTCCGAGAAACCAACACTAAAAAAGCCTCTACACTTAAAAACAGAGGTTTTAAACGTGACTTTTTTTTTTTATTCAAATCAAAATTTTGAACAGCCGAGAGGGATTGAGCAAGATCGGTCAAATCCAAGTTAAAATGTCTTATTCAAATAACTAGCATCCCCAGTCACGGCTTCGCCCGCTCTTATAAGTAACAAACTTAGATAGGTTTAACTAATAACAGAAGTTTTATTTTTTAACAATAAAAATCTTATAATGCAGTTGAGAATTATTTTCTCACAATATTTCTAGATATTTTCACTCAAAGCTGCAACCCGGTATTATTGCTATGATTTACTCAAAAGCATTATTGGATATTTAATCCTTAAATCTAATGTATGGTATGGACATGTACGTCGAATGCCTCCTGGAAGATTACCTGAAATGGTTAGAAAATGGAACCCTCCGAGAAATAGAAGGAGAGAACGACCAGCAAGGAGATGGGAGGATGAGATAGCGGAGGAAATGGCAGGAAGAGGTCTGAGGGACGGTGATTGTCCCTCTATGTCACAATTTGCTTTTTCAATAATAATGTTGTTAATATTCTCTGCTTTAGTATTTGTTGGTAATATTACTGCTCTTTCACACAACCAATAGTACAATTTATTAAATAAACCTAAAACCTTAAAATGAATTTGAAATATTAGTCTTCTTAAAACCTATGGTTAGGTCACCCATTTTTTAAATACAATATCAAAAAATTTTGATAAGGCAATAATGTTTAGTGCAGCAAAAATAATTTTAATGATTTCATTTGGTTGGATTTTAATTTCTATCTAACTATAAAAGTTGATGACAGAGTGACAAACTTCTGCTACTTAACACTGTGAATATAAATTATTATTATAGTAAACTATACTATTTAAAATCTTCCTAGAATTATGAAGATTTTGTAATTAAAATTTGGTACAGAGGGGTTAAATAATTTTACTATTGCAAACTCTGTTGCTGAATGCCGCTAAACACGTATCGTTCGATTATTAAACATCCCAAGGATCCACACGTCACACTAAAAATATTTATAGCTTTTTTATAACAATTTATTTAAATCAAGCCAATTTAATTATCAATTTCTAGCTCTATATAACATTGTACCGTTATAACCAACGAAAAATGGCTTGTCCTTTTATATAACAGTATAGATATAGATTAATTTAGAACATATGTTTTATTGCTAATTGTTTACAAACACCTGCACTGAAGTGGTATTTATAAAAAATAAATGTTATTTTGATATTTACATAACCTAGAACCCCAACTCTGATTTAAATTTTTTTTTTTTTCAAAAACCTTCCCGGGGATATACCTAATGATTTCCCAAATTTTCACGGTGATTAGTCCAGTCAATAAACACATTGTAGAGTGCATGGAATATGCGATAATTTTTGACTTCGCAGCTTTGTTAGGAGTAGTTAGAAGGTAAACATACTAAAAGTCCCCGCCCCTGGGGGGTGAGCTAAAGGTGGGGGAAGGAGAGAAGGTCCCAATTTTGTTTTTCGATTATATCTCGACAACGGTGGACTAGAAAAATATGTAGCAGATCAAAATTAAAGCTCATCAAATTTCCTATAAAATTAATTATATACGTATTCGAAGAAATTCCAACGGTTTTTCGAGATATACGTTATTAAAAATCGACAATTTTAGAAATAAAAAAATGTTTACCCCACTTTTTGTTAAACATTTGAAGCAAATACCAAAAACGTATATAAGAAACTAAAGTACATTTAATGCTCTACAATTTTGATTCTGACGTTTTTTCTGAGAAACGATTGTGGAACGTAATAGAAGCAAAAGTTTGACAAAAAGTGAGGTAACATTTGTTTTTTCCCGAAAATCACCTATTTTCAATAACGTATATCTCGTAAACGGTTAGAATTACGACACACACATATATATATATATATATATATATATATATATATATATATATATATATATATATATAATAAATTTTATAGTAAATTTAATTAGCTTTTATGTTTATTTAAAACATATTTTTCTAGAGCCAACAGTTTTCGAAATACTATCGAAAAAACAAAAAAATTGAACTTCTCCCCTCCCCCCACCTTTAGCTCACCCCCCAGTGGCGGGGACTTAGTATGTTTACCTTCTAACTATTGCTAACGAAGCGATGAAGTCAAAAATTATCGCATATTCCATGCACTCTACGTCCCTCATTTCAGCGCTCATTAACTGGACTAGATTGGATGTACGGTTTTTGAATCTATCGAGTACAGACATACACACATTCATTTATATATATATATATATATATATATATATATATATATATATATATATATATATATATATATATATATATAAGTTAAGTTCCTTCTAGTGAAAACAGTAAAAAAAAAAGGAAAATAAGGAACTAAATGACTCACACGGGTACTTGTAATAGACTGACTTTATTGTCTAGAAATCCTCTTTATATACATTCTGGTGGTTGTTTGGGATTAAGTTGGGAATTAGGATGTATATTATTCCCCTATACACCTTAACTTCCCCCCACCAGTTTACGACCAATCCTCGTAAACTCCTACACAGGCCAAACAACCAACCGCATTAAAATATACAAAAAATCAATGTTACAAATAAATACAAAAAAAAAAAACACTTCTGTCCTTAACTTAAAACTTTCACCATACTTTGACATGTCTTTACATATCTCCTCTAGTACAAAACTGAAATACATAAACATAACATAAAAAAAAACTGTTACACTTCTTCTAGTCCTTATATCTACTATTGACATATATTCCCTTGCCAGAAAAGAGGATACCCCTCGAAATCCGTCTAATGACAACAGGAAACAATAATACGAGAAACGAACATCACAAATGAAAAGAATAAACGGCAAAACTGAAATACGTGAAATAGCGATAATCAACGATATACGATTCAACCTACGAAATAAACGAGAATAAACGAGAGAACTAATTTGACGGAATTCTTAGCTGTTCCAGATGTACGGTCCTACGTTTCCGGGGATCTTCTACGCTCTGGATAGTGACGACGTTATGCTCCCGAATCGCAACGACTCTAAAGGGCCCATCATAACGTACATCTTCTTGACTCCGGTTTGACACCACCTTCCGGTATACGATGGTCCCGATTGCGATTTTCTCCATCCCATCCCGCACTTTAAGATTCTCGCGGTTCACCCTTCTATTTTTCTCTGCCACGAGCTTCTTCCGCGTTTTCTCCCATCTTTCCCCGAGTGCTACCCTGTTCGCCATCAAGGTCGCTGCGACTTCTTCATCGACTACTGCCCCGCGTGTATCCCTTCTACGTTCGCGCAGGCCGAACAGCATTTCAAACGGTGAAAATCCTGTCGCTGCATGGATTGAGTGGTTGTGCGCTACAATCGCCTTAGGCATTGCCATACCCGCCTCTAACCCCTTTTCCGCATAAAAGACGCGAAGGTGGTCACCCAGCGTGCTATGTAGGCGTTCGACCGCTCCCCGGCCTTTCGGGTGCCCTGGAGTATTCAGATGCCACGCCACCCCAAATCCTCGCATCTCCGTCCTGATCCGAGCATTGTCGAACTCCCTGCCCCCATCCGAAGTTCTCCTCTCCGGTACCCCATAGAACTGGAACCAAATTCGGAGGGCCATAAGTACCGCTTCGGCTGACCTGTCTTCGACGGGGTATGCCATCGCTATTTTGCTAAAAATATCGATGACCGTTATCCATTTGACTCCTTTCCAGGTGAACGTGTCTATTTGTAAGTCTGTCAGTGGTCCTAAGGGTGTCTCTGTCTCTTCCTGTCTTCCGGTTGGAGGGTGTCTGTCATACTTTGTTGTGTTGCAAATTTTACACGATCGGATCACATCCTCAATGGTCTCCCGCATTTTGATCCAAAAAAATCTTCGTTTCAGCGCCTGCAAGGTCTCCTGGACTCCCCGGTGGTTAGTTTTACCTTCATGATATGCTATCGTGACCTCCTTCTGCCGATCCGCCTCCTTCACCGTCTCTACCAACAGTTTACACCGAATGAACGTCCGATCCAACCCTATCCTTTCCGTTCTCCACAACCGTTTTATCTTGTCCCACACAACTGCATTACCTACATATAAGTAAAAAGTTTCTCCCGGTCGGGACTCCTCTGTCAGAATTTTCCTAATAATTTCCTCCCCTACTCCTGGTTCTGAACGAACGGTGGTAGTACGGAATTTTCCGTACTTTGAATATTCTGCCTTCGTCAGTCCTGTCGTTTTCGTCTTCCAAATGATCTGTCTGTGTTTGTCGTTAATGATGTCCTCTACTTCCTCTATCTCCTCCGATCTTTCCCCCTCCGAACTCTCCTCCTCTGCTACTTCTGAATTCCGTTCCCCTTCTCCCTCCGGTGTCCACTCCCGAATGAAACGTTGGATTCCTCCCGAATATTCCCCAGCTTCCGGCTCTATCGCGTTCACCTGTAAGGCTCTTGAAAGCCAATCGGCTACGATATTCTCTCTCCCCGGTTTGTATACTACTTCCATATTATACTGGTTCAAGAATTCCTTCCAACGTGTTACGCGTGCTGACGACTCCTTTAACTTTCCCACCCACATTAGGGGACGATGGTCCGTATGTATTTTAAAGACCGAACACATACGGTCTGAAGTGCTCGATGGCCCATACCACCCCTAATAACTCCCTCTCTAAGGCACTATACCGCGACTCCGTCTCTGTGAGACGCCTGCTCGCATATGCAATGGGTTGTTCCCCTTTGTCACCTTCTTGGGATAATACGGCCCCCAGTGCATACTCGCTCGCGTCTGTCGTGATTGTAAACGTCTTGGAAAAATCCGGGAAAGTCAATACTGGTTCTGTCTGAAGTCTGTCCATACATATTCGAATGTTCTGTTCTATTTTCGGGGTGATTACTACCCTCCGCCCTTTCTTCAACATATCATTCAAGGGTACTAAGTGTCTCGCCATCTCGGGTACGAATCGTCTGTAGTAGTTTAGTGTCCCCAATAGTCTCCGAATGCCCTTAACGTCCGTCGGTATAGCCATTTTCCTAATTGCCTCTACCTTCCTTATGTCCGGCCTTACTCCCTCTTCCGAAATCGTATGACCCAAAAAGTTAATACGGTCTTGCCCCAGGATCGATTTTTCCCCTGACAACTTCAACCCGAATTCCCTTAATCTTTCGAATACCCGTCTCAAGTCCTGTACGTGTCCGTTCTCGTCTTTACTAAATATCAGTAAGTCGTCCATGTAGATTTGGCAAACTGCTTCGTCCAATCCTCTCAGGAACTCGTCCATGAGTCTTTGAAATGTTATCGGGGCGTTCTTCAAACCGAAGGGCATCCGTGTAAACTCGTGGTGGCCCCTTTCGAAAGTGAAAGCTGTCTTATGTTGGTCCTTGGGGTGCATCCTGATCTGGTGGTATCCTGCCTTCAGATCCAGCGTACTGAAAACTGTTGCCCCTCCCAATCGATCCAAAATATCCTCAAACCGTGGTATGGGGTACTTTTCGTCCACCGTGTTTTCATTCAACTTCCGGAAGTCAACCACTACCCTGTACTTTTCCCGAGTCGCTCCCTCTTCGCCCTTCTTCTTCACGGCCCATAGGGGACTATTATAAGGGGACGTACTGTCCACTATTATACGTTGCCTCTTTAAACTCTCCAACTCTTCTCTAATGTGCTCTCGGAGCGCCTGGGGGTATCTCCTTTCTTTCACGTACGTCACACGGTCTTGCTTCAGCGGAATTTCATGTACGGTTTCCCCCGTTACACTCAGTATTTCCCCTTCCTGGAAGAAGATGTCCGAATACTCCGCCCTGAGTGCCTGCCGCCAGTCGCCCTTCCGATTTATTGCTCCGACCAAAGTGTGCTTCACCTCTAGACCCCCCTCGCCCTCATAGTTCCTCTCTCCGATCCGGACCGCCCAACGGTCACCCACACCTTTTATTCGGGTCCCGATTTTCCCTAAAAGGTCGCAACCAATAATTCCCCCGTATTCTCGAGGCATGTCTTCCACCACGTGTACCATAAGTACTTCCCCTTCTTTTCCCCACCTGCCTAATTGTATCTCCACCTCCCCTTCTACTCTACAGGGGCCGCTCAGGGTAATTAACCTACAATTACACGTTTTTACTCGGGGTATCCTCTCTCCTTTACATAATTTCTCTATCACATTCCTAACTCGAACTCCCCGTATCAACCAGACACCTCACACCCCTAGCAATTTTTATGATAGGCAACCCACCCTTCACATTTCTAACACTATTTATTACGCCATGGTTGCCCCTCTCATTACACTCACCTCATTCTTCGTCCCTTGCTCTCCGCTCCGTCGCCGCCTCTCGCTCCCGGCTCCTCCGGTTGCTCCTCCGCTCGTTCTTTCCAACTGCCCGTCCGCTTGTAGGTCACCCTGCTCCATCCATCCTCCTTCCGTACTTCTTCATCTCGTGCGCTCGAGTCTACCATTTCCCTGGCGCATTCTAGGAAGGTTCTGTCCCTTGGTAGTCCGTCCTTCTTTCCCGTTTCCTTTGCGAGCTGTACCTTTAGGATGGTTGACAAGAAGGCCATCCTCGCTTCCACTTCCGGGGCCTCTGTTGTTTCCCTCATTTTTTTCGGTGATCTTGTTGTAGTGGGCCAACAAAGACCCCGCATATTGCCCACTAGACTGATGTGGTTTTTTGAACTCTCGAAACATGCGGAAGATATCCTCTTCCGGAGTCCATCGCCCGCCTCCAAACGCCTTCTTGAGACGGTCCTTGACTACCGCCCAGGGAGTATCTTCATCTGCCTGAATCACATTGAGTACGCCGCGTTTGACTCGGCATACTAACGCTGCTCTCAATGCACATGCGTCGATCGGGTCCAGAAGGTTTTCCCTCGCCTTTGCTTCGATTCGAGCCAACACTCAATCCCCTCCTTTGAGAAAATGATTTAAATCACCAATTTCTCCATCGTATCTCTCTATATCAGCTATCGCTCTCCTTAAGTCTTGCGATGTTGCCGTCTTTATCTTCATCAACTCAAGCGCATTCGCTTGGGCCGCTGCCAAATTCGCATGGGCTGCTGCTATAGTTTCTGGTGGTAAAGGAGCCATTTCCGATTGAACTTCAAAAGACGCAGGTTTAAGAATGGTGTTTCCCTCCATTCCTGCTGTCTAATATTTGAAGTTGAGATTATGAAAAATACGAGAGATAACGAAAAAGAAAATATTACGAAACGTTTGGCGAGAAAATTCAAAAATATTGCTTACCCAGAATTACGCTCTGCTGCTCCCGGGTTTCGGCACCAGTTAAGTTCCTTCGAGTGAAAACAGTAAAAAAAAAGGAAAATAAGGAACTAAATGACTCACACGGGTACTTGTAATAGACTGATTTTATTGTCTAGAAATCCTCTTTATATACATTCTGGTGTTTGTTTGGGATTAAGTTGGGAATTAGGATGTATATTATTCCCCTATACACCTTAACTTGTATATATATATATATATATATATATATATATATATATATATATGGATTATGAGAAATAGAGTCACAAGGAGCTCACTCATTAGTACCTGTCTCCTATTCAAGATAAAGTTATTTAGTATAAGTAGAGTTGAGCTCTTAAATATTTCTACTCTCCTAATATCAAACTATCAAACTGAGGGTATCGCCCTAGCGACCAGCTGGGTTACCGGTAAACAATGTTCCATGTTCACAAATATAATTAAACAAATTAATAATAACTTTATAATAAAATTAAAAAAAATATATAATTCATCTATAAAATAAATCAATCAACAAACATAAATGAAATCCATGATGTATATTACCTTCATGAGATTATGTTTAAAATTTTAATACTACTCGTATTAATATCTTTATCTTTATATGCCAGATTGTAAAATGTTAAATATTTTTGGATAGTTTTTAGTGTTACGGTATTCTGTGAGTAGTTGTGCTAGTTTGAGGTTGTAACCTTGCATATCTTAGTCATTGCTGTGATTAATGTGAGAGATATTCAAAATGTAAACTGGATGGCTTTGACGAGGTCACCCACAATTCGTGTCATCTTTCAATCGTATCAGAAATTATATCTTGATCAATGAATGATAAGGGAACTTCGTTGTAGGAAGGCAACATATCACGTTTGCTTTATGTTACATATAAATTACATACGTGTATATATATCTGTACCTCGGAGGTACAGAACACTGTCTTTTTTTTTTAAACCAAAAATACATTATTACGTATTCTTATTTACCTCATTCTCTTTATACAGAGGTATAGAATGCTATGTATTAGACAAATTAATTGTAAGGTAAGTTACATAAAAATGTTTTTTTTTTTTACTTCTTTATTTGTTTTTGTATTTTTTTTGGGGGGGGGGGAGGGGGGGCATAACGTCCTTATGTAGTCCAATCAGGGCAGGAAGGACGGATTAACAACCTATTCTAGCCTGGATGAGAAAGTTAAGATTTATTTCGTACACATAGGTAAGTATAATAAACAGTATAGCAAATGAAATGTTTTTTTTTTAAATTGCTCTCCTGTGAAGTTACGGATATGTGACTTAGTGTTCTGTACCAGATACATATATATATATATATATATATATATATATATATATATATATATATATATATATATATATATATATATACACGGAGTGAGTGATTCCTTCTTAGTGTATTAAATAAAAAAAAAAAAAAAAAAAAAAAAAAAAAATGGGTGAAAAAGACAAAGAATGAAGAAAATGCTAAATTTTTAGTAACCCACGTTTTTTACCATAAAAGATAAAATATCTCCGTTTTTTAAAATAATTTCCAAACTTTGACCACATTTTCGGATTTAGCATTAAATTTTCTATAAGAGCAGAGTACATGTAACCTTGAATCGTCAGATCCTGGCAGATCTGTAAAACAGTGTCCTTATAGCATTACTTAAAAACCTTTAAAACAGCAATCCTTAAGGACGAAAAAGCTAATTCTAATTGTGGATGAAGAGAGAGGCCAAGGATGTCCTTCGGCCTCGAAAAATCGTCAGATCCTGGCAGATCTGTAAAACAGTGTCCTTATAGTTTAACTTAAAAACCGTTAAAACAGCAATCATTAAGGACGAAAAAGCTAATTCTAATTGTGGATGGAGAGAGTGGCCAAGGATGTCCTTCGGCCTCGAAAAATCTGCCAGGATCTGACGATTTTTTGAGGCCGAAGGACATCCTTGGCCACTCTCTCCTTCCACAATTAGAATTAGCTTTTTCGTCCTAAAGGATTGCTGTTTTAAGATGGCTCCTGCTATAAAGACACTGTTTTACAGATCTGCCAGGATGTTCTTAAATGTTCTTAAAGAAGTTGTTTTTGCCCGAGTCAGATATTTAAATTTTCATAACAAGCTACGTACTCTTCTCTCAAATACACTATTTTTTTAACTTGTTTCATACTTGCTTCTGAATAAGCTACTAAACCTTTGATAAGATATACATTAAAATATGCAACTTTGATTGGAATACTTCTAATGATGTTTATTACAATAAGTCATTAATGTGAATAATTCTTCTACTTGTTTAGGAAAATTACAATTTCTTATATTACTTCAACGTACTATGTTTTTCGAAAAATCAAAAAAACTGCAAATCTCACAAAAACTCAAATTTAACCAACTTTCATATGGTATAGTCAAATTAATGACTTGTTGTTTAATGGAAAAATTTACTTTGAAAACCGGAAAAACATGGTGTTTTCATTTGGCATACAAATCAGTATGCCATTAACATAAGACATAACAATAAGACATTATGATAACCGCTTAATAGAAATATGCATTTTGAACATAATAAACTTTTCATTTGAATAAAGAGCAAAAAAATAATTTATTGTTCAATAGAAAATAAAGGAAAATTGTCAATAGAGTGACACCAGATCAGAGGATTTTATGTTATTAAATTTATTTATTTATTATTATTGTTATTTACGATTTATTTTATTACATTTTTCAACGAAAGGTTTAAAAACGAATTACAATGAACATATACCTCAATTTTGTCCTTAGCTTCTGAATGCTGATGATGTTGAAGAATACCACTTTTTGAGGTGAATTTTATGGACAGATCAATATGTTTTTACATATTAAATAGGGGAAGGCATTTCTATCTATCAACGCTCAACGTTTTTCCTAAAAACTTAATGGAGTGTTACAATATCCCATAAAAACGATGATGTTAATTTTGATGTATTCCGCAGGTGAAAAGGACACGTTTACTGTCATGTAAAAAACATTTTCCATCGAGGCCACACACAATTTTCCGCAATGCAAAATCCATAACAACTCAGTTACGTTGACCATTTTTGTCAAAACAGATGACATGCATTACTGACTCGATTCCGGTTTTTTCATCGAGGAAAATTTGTTTGATGAGGTGTATTTTGATTCTTGATTTATTTATTTTTGTTATCACTTCGTTAATTTGTATATTTTTGTTGTTTGTTTTTAAGGGCAAAAAACTGCTATGGTTATTATTGCCGATATACCCGAACTTTACTATACCACCTGCATTGCAACAATGACAATAACAATAATAAATTTTTAATAAAATTATATTAATCTCAACCATAAATAAGATTTTAAAAAATAATAAAATAAAAAAAATAAAAATACAGTGGGCCCTCGTTAAAACGCGGGTTAGGGGGAAATGAAACCTCCCGCGTTATAGCTGTACCCGCGGTATAACGAAGAGAGAAGTATGAATTATTGGGGGTCAAGAAATAATGAAAATGCACTCAGATATAAACTCGGGCAACAACTAAAGGAATAATACACAGTTTTTAAAACGAAGTGAGGGGGATTCTGTGAACCAAGAAGGCAAGAATAGAGACAACTTCTCCGTACGTCATCTAGTTAGGTTACCCGGGAAGATATTCAATCGACATTGTCTAAGCAACACATTTCGGCTTATTTCCAGGACGACACAATGTTCCCTAAATTTTTTTTTTTAAATTCTAATAAAAATCAAACTTTAAAAAGTTCAAATATCGACACAAAAACAAGGAAACTTGGTTAGACAATCGTAATTCATTCTAAACGTCCTATTTAGTTTTACTTCTTACGTTAGCAACCAGTTATAATTTTTTTCCTTTACAAATTCCTTTTAATGTTCAGTAAAATTAGAAATGTGTTAAAAAAACAAAAAAAAAATTTAACAAGTGTAACTTAATTTTCAGAGTTCTTTTTTTCCCCAGAACTTATTAAACTTTGGAACTTTTTCGATTTTTTCTCTAGTTTTTATGTCTCAATTTTCTAATAAATTGTTTTCAAGTTTTCTATTGTTGGTTTTAAAACCATAATACGATGTAATCTTATTTTTAAATTAATTTTAATTGAATCAGGATCGGGACCGGAGCTTGACCCGCGTTATATCCGAATCCGCGGTATAACGAGCCGCGTTATACTGAGGGTCTACTGTAATAATGAAATAAAAAATAGAAAATAAAAATAATAATATAATAATTGCTACAACGTGGAGAAATCCTTCGGTCATCGCGGTTATGGTAGCTTTTGTGATGCCCAAACCTAAGGCACAAAGTACACCGTAAAGGATTTGGTATAAAAGGATTTACCTCAACATAATAAAACCCTATTCTTATGTCTTTGGGAAGAGTTGGAGTCGGAAAAGTTATTAAATACATAGTTATGGAAAAGTTTTATTGTATCGCCTACTCTGTAAGTCATTCTTTTTACATCTTTTACATTTAGGCTTTTTAGTTCTGTTAGAATTTCGTTTGCGTCAGAAAATTGGAGATCAAAACATCTTATAATCCCTTTATTTTCATTCAATTTAAAATGTGGTTCGACTTGAACCGATATGTCATTTCCCATATTTTCACAAGTTAACAATTTATCAGCCTGAGTAAAATCATTTATTTCAATAAGTAAATTTCCTTCTCTTGTTTTTTTTTTAAGACTTTTAACTTCACCGATTAATGCAGTTATTAATTTGTAAATGAGGAACGGGGACATCTTTTGAAAGGGCTCATCACCTACTCGCTTCACTATAAAAAACTTATCGTAACTGACTGAATTATTTAGTTGAGATGCCATATTGATGCTAGGGTCAAATCCGGGTTGTCCAGTAAATGGTTAAAAAACGAACGATGAATTATAGATTGGGTATTTGTTCGGATCGGCGACAGCACCAAAATGGCTTGACCCCCGCTACACCGACCAGTTCGATCCTAACGCTTCACTTCATGTTCACATTTTTCGATAGTTCATTCCTATAACCTCACAAGTAAACAATAACTTCTACAGTTTCAACTTGGATTGTGTTGTTTAGTTTGTTATATTGATATTTAGACTTCTTAAATGTAAATAGGTGAAACAGAAGTTAACAACATGAGGATTAAGTGTTTTATCAATTCATGTTTTCTTATTTCATCTTATCTTATGTGTAAAAGTGTTACAAAACTTAAGAAGATTAATTTGTACATGGATTTGGTGTTTTATATATTGTTATTTGTTGTTTCAATTTCAGTATACATATTTTGTGAATGGATTCTTTGTCATCCATATTACTTTTTGTCCTAAAGTTAGACAGAATATGTAATTAATTCAATAAAACATATCAGTTTATAAATAAATGTGAGAAGGTATATCACAGGTTTCATGTTTTCTTAATTCCACTTCCCTTGAGAAAATATAGCAGATATTATCATCACTTTTAACTAGGATTCTGTCTTATATTATATAATGGCTTATAACATGGAGAATTGACAATGTGAAAATAATCACAGATTAAGAGGTAAATGACACATTACTTTATAATAGTAGAATTATCTGTAACATTGTCTCCGAAACATGTAGCTAAAATGTTAAACAAATAGGAGTTATGCCAAATAAATACTTAAGGATTCTGTCTTGTTTGTATTTATAATTTGTTATTTTCACTTCTCTGGCAGAAAGTTAATATACCAATGCCTGAATTTAATTCAAATTCCCTCACTCTTTTGATAAGTGAAAAGAATTCTTCTTTACTTCTAAGTGGTTTTTGTGCATTCAAATATCTTTCACAAGACTTTGATAGTTCAGGAATGGGCAATCGAGGTAATGATGGTTGAAAATACATGGTAGGAGTGTTGCTCTTTTGTAGATATTGATATTCATCACAACTGTATAAAAAAAATAAATAAATAAATACATAAACAAAAATATAAAATAGCACATCAAGAAACAACATTCAATCTAAAATATTGTGAAGTAATAGATTTTCAATAAATCAATACTAGGTATTCAGTAGTATATCAATTGTTGATTAAATTAATATTAATTCAAAATTGAATTAGTGTCTTATATTTCGATATTTTCTTATTTTCACTTCATTATTTCTCATTTTAATATTAGAAGGTAGACTGAAGTTAATACTACTTTGAACAGGGATTTAGAGTTTCACAGTAAATGTAGGAGAATAACCTTTCCCCTCTGGAAGCAGCGACTCGAAATAAATCGGAACAAGGTTAGAATCTATAAAAGGTATTCTCGGCGCGTGTAGGGGTTGGTGTCGCCGATCCGAACAATTACCATAGATTGATTTAGTTTTCACTTTATCAGGTGGGTCAATCATCTTAATTTAACTAGATATACTGTATTTAAAATAAATGAACTAAAATAAAAAGCTAAGTTTAGTAATTGAACTGAACTAAAATGGACTAGTGATACTTACCGAGCCAAGGTTCGGGAGAACAGAAGTCACCGCAATATCTCCGCCACTTCTTGGAATCTTACGAGAGCTGGTAACCCAAAGGTGGCCGCCAGTTCTTCTAAAATGTTGACAAAGGAAGCCAGCGCTTCAAATACACACGAATTACACAGCGATGTGAACTCTTCGAAGGCTGGAACAAGACTGAATTTGTATATTAAATATGCATTAAAAAAAAAAAATTAAGTTTTTGGTGTATGTATCTACTTCTTTTTACATAATTAGTTAAAGCACCTCAATACTTTAACCCTCCAGTTCCCAGGACCTTGTTGGACGATTTTTTAATTCTTTTTCTTCTAAAATCCTTTATTCTTTTTATCCAAAAAGAAACATTTTAATGAAATCCAAAAAAAAAAAAAAAAAAAAATAATGAATTTGTTTTGCAAAAAATGGTGGCCTTTTTTTTAGTATTGGATTTAATGACCATTCCTCCTAAAGCCTTCCACCCTTCAGATATAATAGCCATCATTCGTAAATTGCACTCCAACAAAGCTCCTGGACACGACCTTATCACTTCAAGAATCCTCGATTCCTGGAAATTATCAACAATAAAAATGATCCCAAAACTTAAAAAAACGCCCGAAAATCCTTCCTCGTACCGAATTATTTCTCTCCTACCTATCATGGGCAAAATCCTTGAAAAGCTCCTTTTGAAACGCCTTTATCCCATCTTTGATTCCAATCACATTATTCCTGATAACCAGTTTGGATTTCGCCAGTCTCATTCCACTATCCAACAATGCCATCGTGTGGCGGACGTTATCTCATCTGCATTGGAGCGCAAGATGTACTGCACGGGTGTCTTTCTTAACGTTGAACAGGCATTTGACCGAGTATGGCACCCAGGTCTGCTTTATAAACTTCGGCAATTCCTTCCTTTTACATATTTCCTCATCCTCCGATCCTATCTTTCTGATAAAGTGTTTTGAATTAACCATAATTCTACATACTCACCCACCTTTCCTCAGACTGCTGGTATTCCTCAAGGTAGTATCCTCGGTCCCATCCTTTATACGGTATATACAGCTGATATCCCAACTCATCCTAATACTATCCTCACAACCTATGCTGATGACACAAGCGTGTTATCAGTCAATGATGATCCATTTGCTGCATCCCAGACACTCCAGACACATATCATTTCCCTTGAAGAATGGTGTCATAACTGGAGAGTTAAGATAAATCCCAGCAAATCCCAGCAAATAACCTTTACCATACGTTGAAAACCTACCTCATCCTATCCTCCTGTATCCTTTAATGGAGTACCGCTAAATAATGTAGAACAGATAAGATACCTTGGATTTTATCTGGACAAGAGACTTACCTGGAACCCTCATACAAGATTGAAAAGACAAGAAGCAGCACGTCGATTTCGACTACTACAACACCTACTTAACAAACGTTCAAATTTCCCCATAAACTATAAGAAACTCATATATATGACGATTATCAGACCTATTTGGACATACGGAATAGAGTTATGGGGATCCACCAAACCATCGAGTTCTTCCCGCATCCAATTACTCCAATCCAAAATCCTTCGAAAAATCCTCGATGCTCCTTACTTCGTCACAAATGAACTTATCCATAATGACCTTGATATCCCATATGTCGCTGATTTGGCACGAACCAGATACCTCTCCTTTCATAATAAACTCACTGCTCATCCAAATCCACTTGTTGCACAACTTGCTTCCCATTCCATTCCTGGCAATTCTCCGAGGCGTCTGAAAAGAAGATGGCCTCATGATCTTCTTTTGTAAATATTCATTAGAGTACTACCAATGGGTAGTTCCTCTACAAGTTGTATTCATGTCATTATATCTCATATATACCGCATATTTACTAGATGTGTTTTGTAATACAGTTGTAAATTTCTATTAATAAAAGAATAAAAAAAAAAAAAAAAAAAAGTATTGGATTTCACTTGGTAAAATTGGAAAATATGAATAAGTACTATGTGCTTGAACATTTATTACTTTATTATATGTACAATTGTGACTCATACAGAAAACGAATATATAATAATAAAAATACAAAAAAAATTGATGCAGTATACGTACATAAGATTTCAGCATAGGTTACAAATTTCAAATTTGAATTGATCACATATTATTATTGTAAAAATTATGAATTAGTAGAAAAACATAAGAAAACATTTAGGTAATTTAGGAAAATTAAAAAGGAGGAAAACGAGAAATCTTGAGATAATCACATGGTGAATGGTCACAATATCCCAGAGGCACCTCAGGGTGCCATCGGCTGTTTTTCCTCATTTTCCAACTAAATAATTACTATTATTTTCAAATTAATGCCCCTAGACAATAATTGAATAGGCCCGCCGAAAAACGTTCTGAGCGACAAACATAAAATTTTGAGTATTCAGTGAAAGAAAATCATAATCTAAAGTTTTTGTTACTTTTGTAAGTTAGATTTTATATTTAAATATTAATTAAGACTAAAACGACAAGAAACTGCCCGTCGTTACAGACTACTTCAACATTTACTAGACAAACGTTCAAAGCTCCCAATTAATTACAAAAGACTCATTTACATGACTGTGGTTAGACCTATTTGGACGTACGGAGTTGAGCTTTGGGGCTCAACTAAACCATCCAATTCATATCGTATCCAATCCTTATAATCCCAAAATCCTTCGAAAAACCCTCAATGCCCCTTACTTTGTGACCAATAAACTTACCATAAAGATCTTAATGTTCCATATGTTTCAGATTTAGCCCAGACCAGATACCTATCCTTCCATAGTAAGCTCCATAACCACTCCAATCCACTAGTCTCCCAACTTGCTTCCTCCTCCATCCCTGATAATCCTCCGAGGCGTCTGAAAAGAAGATGGCCTAGAGACCTTTCAGTGTAGATTTTATTGAAGTGCTACTAGTGAGTAGTTCTTCACAAGTTACTTACATGCCATTGTATTCACTGTCAACACATTTACTTGTTGTATATTATTTTGTACAGTTGTAAATAACAATAAATGAAAAAAAAAAAAAATTGATTTGTTATATTTACATGTATAATAACATAATGGAGTACTATATCATGCTATGACGTACTATTATACATTTTAAAACCTTTGAAATCGCCACTTCGGAAATTTTGTCGCTTAAAACGTTTTTCGGCGGAGCCATTCAATTAGAACATTCTTAAGTAGAACGCAACCAAAATATTCATTGTAACTTAGGTTTTTACTGCCACAATAAATCCAAAAAGCACCAAGGTCCTGCTCACCTGTCTGATTGCTGGATAACTTCACTTTTAACTTGTAAACAAAAACACTAGCGCAACCAAGGACTGGTTCCATGGAATAAAACTGCAGGTAAGTTCATGTGGATGCTATCAGAGAAGAAATCAGACCAAAAATATGAGATCATAAGAAAATAAGCCCTTTTAAAAAGTAGGCACCCACAGATGCCTCTGGAACTGGAGGGTTAAAAAAAAAAAAGATCAGAAAACAAATTTTCCTGTGTAATTTTTAGTAAATTGTATATCCCTTTTTCAATTTTACTTAAACCTTTTCCAGAATATTATAATAATTTTCTAGTTATGTTTAATTCATTTCCACATTTTTTAACCTTTTCCAGTTATGCTTATCAGTCAATAGTGTACATCCAAAAATATTAATTTTTACAGATTCAATGCCCGCACTTCTGAACTTCGCAAAATTTATCAAAACTGGTCACGCAATAGACAAGATCCGCAATTATTTAGAAATGTTAAAATTAAAAAAAAAAAAAACGTAACTTTTCTCTGGACCTCTGGACACTCCTTTTTAATACGCTTTTATTAACTTCGTCAGGGCCGGATAGGAAAAGGGCCGGTGGGGCCGGGAAAGAAAGGGGAAAAAGTAAATACTTACGTTTTATCGGTTATAGGAAAACTAAATCCTTATAAAAAAAAAATCCACTCGAGACTTGAGGCCCTATTTGGCCCCCTAAAAAGCGAAATATCTTGACGTGCATTGTCTAAGTCAGTGTTGGGTAAACTTTTTAAGGGGAAGGCCGGATGAAATAGAAAAACATCTAGGCGGGCCGGATGAAATAGAAAAATATCTAGGTGGGCCGAAAAAATTGGACAAAACGAAGTTTTACAACTAATAAACTTTATTTTTGACTTTATCTCATTACACTCAACTAATATGGTACAACGGTAGAAGATCCAGAACGCAACGAGAAGAAAACAATAATTCTATTCTAGCTTTGCAGAAAATAAATTTTGTCTTATGTGTAATTGTGTGTGACCATGTCGCGGGCCGGATTGGCTAACCCGAAGGGCCGCACTTGGCCCGCGGGCCGTAGTTTGCCCATCACTTGTCTAAGTAAACACTGCTTCGTATCAAGTTTTGTAAAATATAGAAAGTTTCTTAAAATCATTCCATCATTTTGGTGAAATTATAATAAAATTGTTGTTTGAATTAAATTGTATGCTTTAACATTATTTACATCCTTTCGACGCCCTCATAAAATGAAAGAGTGAGTATGTTTAGAATTGAAGTTCATATTGTGAACAGGGTTATCTTTTGTGGATGTGATGGGGGGAGGGGGAGGATTTGCCCCTGAGGGCCGGTCAAGAGCATTTGCCCGGTGGGCTGAAAATTCCCGATCCGCCCCTGAACTTCACCTATATCTAACGGAATCTTGCATCGTAATTTTCACCAAATCGTAGTTTGCATCGCTGTTCCCTCGCTGAACTAAGTTGTAAACAATATATAAATAGTTAATATTTCCTACAATTTATGGGTGTAATTCAAGACTAAGACCTCAAAATGAGAAACTTTATGAATTAGCAGACAAAAGAGTTGACTAATTAATAGTTACTAGCATTCCCCGTCGCGGCATCACACGCTCTCATATGTAAAGCGCCAAAATAATTTCAACTGATGGATTTTTTTTTTTTTTTAATAATCTTTTATTATTAACTTGACCTTTATGTAACGGAATCTTGCATTGTAATTTTCACCTATTTCCAGTTATCTGATTATCATCAAAATTTGCACACGTTTCAAGGACCAATGACAATACAATAAATGCACAACTTTGTTTTAATATTCCTAATTAATCTAGTCGAAATACTATTAGGATGGGTCCTAAGAATAAAAAATCAAAAATGTGACTACATTGTATAAGCTGAAAAGTTTTGTGGGGCAAAAAACCCCAACATTTTTGCACTTTTTTCTGATTTTTGTAAAATACATATACAAAAAATGCTTTAAATCGAAAAATGTGTCATTTACAAAATTGTTTAACTTTTTATTACAAAGTTTATTAAATTTTGTTTCTAAAGACATCTCTTAAGCTGAATTTGATTTAGACGTTTAGCCCATAGTCGACTATCGAAAATCGACGAATTTCGCCAACTTTCTCAAGACGTTAATTTTGATCATGTTTAAGAGTCTATAACACAAAAATGGCTAATCCAATCAAATAACAGTTGTAGATCATTAGATTTTGTCTAAGATAGGTTTAGTTCGGTTCGCTATTGAACCGTGTTTTTTCAGTTTTGAAACTATAATTTGTTTATTTTCTGATGTGTTCAATAGTTTTACAATTGTAAACTCTATTGCGGAATAGAGCTATTTACAAATCGATCGATTTTCAAACTCCACTCGGATCCACGTGTCACACCACATATTTAAATCTTTTTTGATAATTGGATTGAATAAAAGAAAATTTTGTTATCAATTTCAAGCTCCATATGCCGTATATAGTATATATACACCGTACCTTTGTAACCTCTCATGAAGAATGGTGCTTCTTGCCACCTATCGGACAATTTTCAAACTTTACTGTTATCCACATATTATCGCCTTTATCATTAACAAAATAATTAAGAGTTAGTAGATTTTATTATTGCTAAACCTTCCTCGAACTATAGAGATGATTTAGTTACAATTTGGTACAGTTTGGTTCAACAGATTTCGTGGTTAGTGATCAAAAACGAAAAATGTCTTTTAATATAATAGTATTTTACGGAACTGCTAAAAAAAAACACACTTCCAAAAAATACAGAATTTCCAGTCAAAAACTTTAAGACTCATTACAAAATCACCCTGGTATGTCAATAACAAAACTTTACACACAGACTTACACATACCCATGGTACAAGATCACATCCAGACTTTATATAAAAGACTTCAAGACAAGCTTCAAGGACATATCAATAATTTAATACAAAGTATGGCCTCCATAAGGTTGCCAGATAATACCCAAAGGAGACTAAAAAGGAGTTGGTTGAGAGATCTACTCCGTTAAAACTGATTAAATATCATGTTCATGTTAGGAGTAAGTACCGCTGGGTGCTGTTCTCCATCGTGCCTGACATGCCAATAATCTTGAATACAACAATTTATCACATTTGCTTGTTGTCACATAATAAGTGACAGGTGTGGATTAAACAAATAAAGAGAAAAAAAAACATAATAGTATAGATTTAGTTGAATTACAAAAATTCAATGAATTTGTCTACAATAAAATTATCAAAATAGTATAATAAACAGCGTTAGTAGTAAATAAAACAAAAATAAGATATATTTTCACTAAGGTATAAATCACCTTTATCACCAGTTCCTAACCCAGCAGCGATGTTTCCACCACCTTTCTCAAGGTAGTAACTTACCTGAACAAACAAAACAAATAAAGATATGATCGTCATTTTTTTTTTCTTTTGCAATTTAAACTCGTTTTCATCAGCAATGAGAGCTGAGCTTTTAATTTCGCTTTCAGACATACGAAGAAGGGAATCAGGAAAAATATTTCAAAATCATTGTAATAAAACAGGGTTTATCCCTGTTTGTTATATATTATCGTTTTTTTTTATTTTATTTT
Organism: Euschistus heros; assembly: GCA_003667255.2. Lineage (NCBI taxonomy): Eukaryota > Metazoa > Arthropoda > Insecta > Hemiptera > Pentatomidae > Euschistus > Euschistus heros. Next base: position 184,964 of record RCWM02000752.1, read on the forward strand.
TTTATTATATCATTATTAAAGAACTGATATTAAATACCTAATACGGCAGAGAATTCATATCTCGTATATTGCGAGCAATTCCATCATTTAATTGAAGATTTAATCATACAAGGCCTTTTCAACAGTCCTGTCGTTTTCTGGGTAATTAAAAAAAATGCAATGAACCAATAACTACAATAATTGAATTCATTAAAATATTCTCCGTTACAACTAATAACTTTATCTTACCGTGATACAAGATTATACATACCGTTTTAAAAAAATTATTGATCTTAGCTGGTGAAAAACTTATTTAATTCCAATTCTAGGCGTTGCTGGTTATCAAAACATTTCTGCCGGAGACAATTGGTGCATGTAAATGGAAAAGGCTGTAAGTGCCAAAAATAAAATATAAAAAGTTTTTAATTGGAAAACGAATAAGTTCCATCGCCAATGTAATAATAATAAGCCTTATTGGCATCTGTTTAGACAAAAGCCTCTCCTATAGTAGGAACTTGTCGGCTACAGCTAACAGAACAGAAAATTATATATACAAATAAAAATAAAAAAACAAAAAAAAACAACAAAAAACGAAAAAAAAAAAAAAAAAAAAGGAAAACGCAATGGAATAAATAAAAACCTTACAAAACAGAACAAGAAACTAAATATTGTTGATAACTTTCTTCCACCTGATTCTGTCCCTCGCCACACACCACCAGTTGTCGCCTACATACTGTGAAATTTCGTCCTTCCATCTAAGATGCGGGCGACTCCTTTTCCTGCTGTCTTCTCTCGGGATCCACTCGGTGCAAGCCATGGACCATCTTTCGTCCTTCTTCCTTGCCAAATGTCCTGCCCAATTCCATTTCAGTCGGTGAGCTTCGACCCTTAAGATTTTAACATTAGCTTTGCGAAGAATACATTCATTTTTAACTTTATCTTTCTTCTTAATCGCCATTACGCTCCTTAAAACTTCATTTGCATGGAATTTAATCTACGTTCATGTTTTTTGGTTAATGTCCGAGTTTGGGCCCCGTAGAGAACCGTAGGGTATACACATGTTGTAAGGACCTTGGCTTTAAGTGCTATTGCTAGGTTGCTTTTAAAAATGTTTTTAAGTGACCAATATTTACACCAACCGAGCTTTATTCTTCTATCTATTTCCTCATTCATTTTTTCCTGGAATGTAACTGTTTGTCCTAAATATATGTACTCTTGTACATACTCTATCTGGTTATTATTTGAATGAATTGGAATTTCATCGCCAATGTAATGGAACTTATTCATTTTCCAATTAAAAACTTTTTATATTTTTTTTTTGGCACTTACAGCCTTTTCCATTTACATGCCTCAATTGTCTGGAGATCTGAAAAGGTGATAACCAGGGGGTGAAAGGTCCAGAAAATATGGTGACTGGGGCAATGTTTCCCATTTTTTTCATTGAGAAGCTAAAGATGTCAGTCGAATAATCTTACTCGCCTCTGATAACTTGTGAGGGTTCAGCCATTGGTCCAGGTTTTTATTTTTCCCATTTGATGTAGGTATCTCCAGGCTGTTTTTTGTGAAATATTTAACTGCTTACCTATTTCCACACATGTTTGATCTGGATCCGAATCATTTAATTCTCGAACTTTCTGTTCTTACTAAGCGCCTTGACGAACTTTGGAAATCCGAAATTGAGCTTCACGGTCAGAGAGTACCTTCTCACCAAACACGAAGCATATTATTTGAGCTGCCTCAGTTGCCTTAGTTTAAATTGACCGAATTTGAATTTCAAATCTCGCCGATCAATATCCAGAAGGTTTAGTAATAATAAATTGACCGATAATAAACTCATTATAAAATAACATAACACAAATTTTCACACTTCGAATGCTGCTTGAACGTGGAAGAGAACACATCTGATCACCAGCTTCTTTTCGTAGATTTGAAATCAGCCTATGACTCCATCAATAGGAAGCATTCTATGAAGCCCTCGTTGAACTGGGTATTCCCAGTAAGCTAGTGCGTATCATTGGATTGACTATGGCCGGTACAGAGTGTGTAGTCCGGGTAAATGGAGAAAAGTCTGAAGGATTTCCTTCCCCTAAAGGGCTGGTTATTTCCTTGGCATGTTTGTAATTTAACCTCGTCCTTGAGACAGCCATAAGAAATGCAGGATTGCGGACCACGTGAAAGTTGTTCAACAGACTTATTCAAATACTAGCATATGCGGACGACATAGATATTGTGGGACGCTCTCGCAGAGCTGTGACCGAGGCATTTCTTGCCCTGGAGACAGCTATTCGCCGCATTGGTCTGGAAATTAATCAAGAAGGTAAGATGGCTGGTATCCACGTACCCTTTTTCTCTTGAAGCCGCACTGTTGAACAGAACAAAAATACCATTTGGACCTACGAATTCGAGCAGGTGTCTGAATTTACCTAACTCGGCTCGCAGGTCAACGTGGAAAACCGCATAGGTGATGAAACTAAGGGGAGGATCCTGGCAGCTAATAGATGCTACTTTGCCCTCAGGAAGCAGCCGACCAGTAGCCTTGTGTCGAGGAAAACCAAGTTCACTCTATATTAGACCTGTCCTCTCATATGGCTCTTATACATGGACAACAACAAGGTCTGATGATTAGACATTAAGGGTTTTTGAAAGGAAAGTTCCTCGTCGAATCCTTGGAGCGGTATGTGTCGGGAATAAATGGAGACGACGCCCGAATGCGGACTTGTACGGACTCTATGGTGATCTTGATGTGGTCTCAGTCATTAGGGTCGCAAGACTCCGGTGGGCTGGCCACGCGGCACGTATGCCTGAAGGAGACTTTCCCAAGAGTGTCCTAACCGAACCAATTCATGGAAAGAGAAGAATTGGAAGGCCCAGGCAGCGGTGGACGGACACTGGACGTCATTCCAGGTCCAGTGAGGCGTCAGGAACTGGATGGTCGAAGCACAGGACAGGGACGCATGGCGCTTGTTTTTGGAGGAAATCAGGACTCGTGCGCGGGTTGTAGAATTCGGTTAAAAAAACAACAACATAAAATTGCATTGATTAGTGGGTTGAAGATGGCGCAAAAATAGAATTTAAAAACTAATTCTTAATTTTAATGATTCCATTTAGTTGGATTTTAATTCTTAACCATATAGTTTATGCCAAAGTAAGAAATTAAGAATCAGTAGATTTTATTATTGCTAAACCTTCCTTAAACTATGAAGAAGATTTGGTTAAAATTTGGTAGAGATTGGTTCAGTAGTTTTCGTGGTAAGTGATCACAAACGAAAAATGGCTTGTCCTTTTATATAATACTTGCACGCCGCGTCACAGCTTCACCCAATCACATAAATAAAGAACTTAGATTATTTTAACTAGTAATTGAATTTAATTTCTTTATTGATAAAAATCTTGTATTGAACTACGGAAATTAGCACTATTTCTTCAATGATATTTTTACGCATGTCAGTAATTTTTAATCTGGTTAAAATTGCATTGGTTAGATTTTTGAAGAGTACGTAAAAGCATATTTAGTCATCCAATTTGGCAGAAATAATTTTATCGATCCATCTGGTTGGATTTTTATTTCCAACTATAAAAGTATATGGCAGTTTGTCAAACCTCGTTTCTGGCACTCAAGACTATACATTCCAATTATTATTAAAGTAAAATTTATTAGGTATTATAAACGTTGCTAGAACTATGAAGACGTTGTAGTTAAAATTTGGTACAGTAGCGTTTAATAGCGAATTATGTTGCAGAACAGCCAAATATCGGTAGATTTTTAAACTGCACTGGGATCGGCATGTCGCTCTATAGACTTAAACCTTTTTTTAATAACAATTAAATTGAAAATAACTAAATTTTATCATATATTTCTAGCTCTATACAGGGTGAGTACCTCTTAGTGTAAAAAAAAAAAAAAAAAAAAAAAAAATGGGTGAAATTAGATCAGAAATGTAGAAAAATGCCGCAGACCTCACCTTTCTATTCTAATCCATTGCAGGTATACGATAAATCAAAGACTTTTTTTGAGGAAACCACATTTTTTGTCATAGAAGCTGTAATATCTCCACTTTGTTTAAATATTTTTCAAACTTTAACCACATTTTCGGATTAAGCATTAAATTTCCTATAAGAGCAAAATACAAGTAAGCTTTTGTAAAATTTTACAATCCTTTGAACTAAAGAGCAGCTTGACCTTCATCTTATTTAGGGAAGTTACAATGTCTTATAATACTTCAACGCACACCGTTTTTTTAAAAAAAAATATTCACAATACAGGAAATCTTACAAAAACATGAAAATTTAACCAGCTTTCATATGTTATGACCAAATTAATGATCCGTATCGATTCTTTCAATTTATTTTAAAACCGGAAAAACATAGTGTTTGAAGTAATATAAGACATTGTAACTTCCCTAAATTAGATGAAGATCAAGCTGTTCTTTTGGTCACAAGTTTGTTAAATTCAAGGTTACTTATATTTTGGAGGTTCCTGGTCAAAAAATATTAGACCCGTATTTTGCCGTTCCGACTAATGGACCCTAGAAGCCGAGAAAAAAAATAAAATAGCATTAAACTAATTTATTTTTTATCTTGAGTTTAAAAAATGATATCGACATGATTCTTGCAATTAGATTTTTAGTTTTGATTGCATAAGAAAAAATACAGCCGCTCCATAGATTTTGGTTTAGGTTAATTAAATTTTAAAAAAATGATTAGTTTTTTAAGCAAAATACGTCTATAGATTTTTTTGCACAAAAGTTGACGTCAGATTCTAATTCAGCACCCTCAAAAACATCAAAAAACGCTTATTCAAAAAAATCAAAAAATATAATTTTTTTCACCCTCTTCGAGGAAAATGAAATTTTTAATTCGATTATTGGTTACATACCTTTAAATCGCAATTACTTTTTTAAAAAATTCACTGGTTGGTATCGCTGGAAAGAGGAGGGTCTCAGCTTTCTTTTGATGTATATAGATGTAAAATTCAATAAACAAAAACCTATTAAAAAAATTGGAAAATCCGAAAAACATTTTGATTATTAACTTGAGTTTGAAACCAGATACCATGATGAAAACCAAATACATTTCAAGCGTATTACCACCCTATATTTTTTGTAAAAAAATGAAATTGATACCTTAAACCGTCTAAGCGTAATTCATGTTTTTATCAATTTAAACAAAAGTTGCCTACAAAAGCATTTACAAGTTGTTCCCTTTGGTCAGGCAAATTTTGAAGCTTACAAATTTTTATTTTTCTATTTGGATGAAATTTTGTATTTAATGGTTCTTTTGAATGCTGAATTCGAATCCGATGTTGATTCTTGTGAAAAAAATATATTGAACGTACTCCACTTGAAAAATTTTAGCGTTTACACGGTAAAATGTGATATAAAATTTTATTAGCCCTAGAATCCCATTTCAGCAACCTCAAAACTCAGGAAACTTATGTATATATAGAGACCAATAAAACAAATATATATATATATATATATATATATATACTAATGAGGAGAAATAATTTGTTACTTTAATTATATACTTTACTTAAAGTAATTATAATTATTTATTGTATATATAATTTATTATAACTTAATATTTACATTATACACAGACAGAACCACATATTAGATTTGATTGTTAAGTATTTACAAGTATTAGTATTACAATACACCAAATTTTAACTACAACATCTTCATAGTTCTAGCAACGTTTAAAATACCTAATAAATTTTACTATAATAATAATTAAAATGTATAGTCTTGAGTGCCAGAAACGAGGTTTGCCAAACTGTCATATACTTTTATAGTTGGACTTAAATAGTTGCAAACGGCAAAATACGTATCTAATATTTTTTGACCAGGAACCTCCAAAAAAATTGCCTACAAGATCCGTGAGAGACTGAGTGTGTCCCCCCTTGTAAGTGGTAGTCACCCTGTATAATCTCTCAAATTGTGCTCGCCACCTGTCAATCGATTATCAAACTTCACTGCGCACTACATATTTATCGCTTTTTTATGGATATATAATTAAAAATTATTTAATTTTATTATTGCTGAACCTTCCTCAAACTATGAAAATGGTTAAAATTTGGTACAGATTGGTTCAGTAGTTTTTGCTGTTAGTGATCACAAACTAAAAATGGCTTGTCCTTTTATATAATAGTATACATATATATATACAGATTTATATGTGTGAATTGACTCATTTCCTTTTAGAGAGGCAGCTTGTAATATTTATTCAATAAAACAATTTCCTAAATTAAAAAAAATATAGGGGAAGGTGCTGTACCCAAAGCGCAGTTGTACCAGTGGACTTTTTTAATAAAGAGAGAGTGGGAGGAGGGAAATTGAAATTGTTAGATTGGAAGTGCTGCAAGCATCTCCCTGCAGTTGTACGTGTGTTTTCAAGATTGTCAGATCAACAGTTTCATAGAAAATATTATTTTTAAGTTTTTCTCTTCCAAATCCTGACCAATCCAGCCAGTGTATTGAAGTTTTTTAAAACCTACACTTAGAAATTTTCTAGGCAGTAATGTTTCATTGGGTTTTCCGATAAATATATTATAACTGCATATGTTTTCATATCAGTTTGGCGTTCAGTTGTACCTGTGGACACCATTACCTGCTGAACCTGTGGACAGATAGTTAAAGTGTCCACAGGTATAACAGATTTTTCTTTTTGTTTATTAATTCATTATTTCAATAATAAATATTGCGGAAAAGTGTGTAGGCATTCCGCATGATATAAAATGCCTAAATTTGGATACCTACTGTTCGTATAACCTTTTTTTTAAGAGGAGAAAACTCACTACTCACTATTTATAACAAACAAACTCATGAAGGTGGTGATTTCACAAATGTGATCGTGGCTGATCCATCAAGCGGATATTTTAATTTTTTGGATGAATTAATGAATGATTATGAACAAGGTAAAGAAATTGAAGATGAAGAAATATATGTTGGTAGCCATGTTTTGTGTTTTAAAGCATTTTATATCTTTGATCAAAGAAAACGTAGAATCGTTCTCGTTCAAAATTTGCTACTTGAAGAAAATTTCATCAAATGACAGAACCCCAAAATTTATTCTTCCGGACATCGCTTCTGATTCTGAAATTAAAATAAGAGATATCAAAAGAGAATTACTACCGCCATCTTTTGTAACTGGCATAGGGAGATTATGTAAACAATTACATTTTCCTTCACCTTTTCATGGATACAATCTCTAATGATTCGATTTTTTCCATAAAAAAGTCTGTTACACTCGTTAATAATAATTATAGGTACATAGAAGATTTATTTTTGTTAAAAGGTTTAAAAATAAGTTAAGTTTTATTTTACTTTCATACACTAAATTTATTTTTGTCACCTTTCTAGTCGGCCTTCTAGTTCCATAATATCAAGCCGACTTCTCTTGTTTAAATATTATATTTTGTTTAGTAAATTTTATAAAAAATTATTGCTGATGTATTTCTCTAAATATCATTTCAATTTGGAGCCTTATTTTACTGGACTATATAGGGAAGTCCAGTAAAATAAGGCTCCAAAAGTCCGTTTTCAAGAAAAAAACTGCGGAACTTTTATTCTCAACGGATCTTTATGTTTTTTAGGGGTGCTGAATCCGAATCTGAAGTTTGCTACCACCGCAACCATATTCATATTCAAAATCGCAAAAAATCGACAAAAAAAAAAACCCATTATTTTTGTTTTTTTATCTATAACCAGATAACGACGGTTTTTTCGAAGAAAGTTTACAAATATTAATTGTAGCTGGAACTAGTACCTACACAATGAAAAAAAGAAATCCGAAATCAGACCATTTTTTGCGAAGTTACGTTATTGGGAAAAAATGGAGAAATTGGCCAACTTGCCGTCAGTCCCACAGCTCCGCGAAAACACGTTTGTTGTACTCTTTTGGCTATAACTCTGAAACTGTTTGTCCGATACAACATTTCTTTTTATCATCTTAAAGCTAATTACATTTACTATAAGAATCTATAAATGAAGTTTTAATCAAACCTCGTAAAATGTACATGCCAGCCCACTAATAAAAACGTACTGTTGTAAAATCCAAGTGTTTTTTTTTTGACACATTTGTCGCTCTAAAACTCTTCAAATATTTGTTCTATCCCAAATTTCTTTTTTCTATCTCAAAGCTGATTAAATTCGCTATCAGATGCTATATATGTAAATTAATTAAATCCTTTAAACCACCCAAGCTACCACGCTAAATGTGTATGTTTTGGCAAAATATGTAAATTATGACATGTTCTGTAGAATGGTATAGGTATTTCACGGTGTTAATTATAAGTTACATATATAGGATCTAATAGTAAATTTTACCAGCTTTTATATAAAAAATATTAAATTTTGGAACGGACAAATGGTTTTGGAGTTATAGCGAATAATGTGCCATAAAAGCATGTTTTTTACAAAAGTAAGTGATTTTCAGCGTGATAGCTTGTGTATTTCAAGAATTTTGATAAAAATTTCATATAAAGGTTCTGATTGTAAATTTAACCATCTTTCAGATTGAAAAAAAAAAAAACATTTTGAATCGGACAAATACTTTCGGAGTTATAATGATAAATGTGCCGGAAACAATGGATTTAACAACGGTACGGGTTTTTAGGCGTCTGGGATATTATAATTCCGAAAGTAATTTGCGATTTTGAATATGAAGCCGATGGTTGCCGTTGTAGCAAACTTCAGATTCCCAAAAAACATAAAGATCTGTTGAGAATAAAAGTTCCGCAGTTTTTTCTTCGGCAAACCCTTATTTTACTGGACTGATAAACCTATGAAGTAATGAATGTCCATTGGTACAACCACTACTGTCCAGAGGTACAAAAGGGGAAGGTACCTATGGACACTAATCAGTAAGTTACAAAACATTATTTTCTGTAAAAATAAAATTACTTTTCAAAATGAAGACACCAGGGTTCGATAGCCCCTTAAATTTCTTATCTAATGGTGCAATAAACCACTCAGATAAATAAAGCACCGAAAATTAGAAAAAATTTATAAGTGAAAATTGTCCACAGGTATAGCACCTTCCCCTATATGTTTCACTGGGTCTAATTTCCTTCTATACCAGACAATGGGAGACAATTCCTAGAGCACCTCTATAAGGTCGGACAGCCCATTCTTATCGGAAATCTTTAAGAGACAGGGCAGTACTGGAGAGAAGTGAAGTGTTGACATTGATCGAGAGTAGACATCCAATCTTTCAAAAAGCATCGGAAGATCGATTGAAGATAGAGGGAAGATCTTCGCTATGAACTAAACCTTTCAAACTCGTAAAATAAAAAAATAAAATCAAGTAATAATTTATAATTTAATATCTTTTCCCGTCGCGGCATCATCCGCTCTCATAAGTAAAGATATTAAATAAATAACTTTAACTAATAAACGAAGTTTTATTTCTCGATAAAAATCTTGTATTGAAGAGTACAATTAAGTATTATTTTATCTATAACATTTTCACGTATAGCAGTCATTTTTAACCTGATTAAAACTACACTGATTAGGTTGTTGAAGATTATGTAAAACCATAATTACACAATTACGTACTTTCACTTTCAGACTGGAACGCCTTCTACTCCATACCGTCCTTAGATCCCATGGTCGAATCCTTAACTTCCAATCTTCTATCCATCCTAAATAAATATGCTCCGCAAAAAAAAGTAACAATGCGCCGTCCTCCAGCACCATGGATAATTCGAGAAATGAGAGAGTTGGTGAGAACTAGAGACGCTGCCAGAAGAAAATATATCCGAACTAAACATCCCGATGACCTAATAACCTTTAAATCCCTCCGTAACCGAACCCAATCAACCATCCGTCGATCCAAATTCCTATATTACCAGAAAACCTTTTCTGAGCACTCAGACTCTCGCCAAAAATGGAAACTCCTCCGCCAAATCCCCTCCTTACAAACTAAATCATCTCCCTCCTATCATATTACTCCAGACGAACTTAACAAGTATTCTACTTCATCTGATTTACACTCCTCATTTCCAGCTTACAGCCCTTAGAACACCTAACTCAAGTCCAGATATCCTCTTTCCTTGAGCAACACCTTAATCCTTTTCAGTCCGGGCTTAGGGCTGGCTACTCCACTCAATCAGCCCTTGCAAAAATTACTTCAGATATCCACCTTGCCATGGACCAGCACAAAATTACCATTCTCATTCTCCTTGATTTCAGTAAAGCCTTCAACACCATCGATCACAATCTACTCCTATCTCTAGACTATCCAACTTTTCCTTTTCCAATAGTGCGATTAGATGGATCCAATCATTTATTTCTGACCGCACTCTGGTAGTCCAATTCCCTAATCTTCCGCCTTCCTCTCCTCTTCCAATCAACTCTAGAGTAGTTCAGGGCTCCTCAATATCACCCTCACTATTTAGTGCATACATTAATGACCTTTATCCTCTCATTAAACATTGTTCCTCTCACTTCTACGCCGATGATTCCCAAATTTACCTTTCTTTTTTCCCCAATGAGCTACAAACAGCCATCACAAATATCCAAGCCGATCTCGACACGATAGCCTCTTGGGCCTCTGATAATAAATTGAAACTAAACGCAGACAAATCAAAGGCTATTGTGTTGGGTTCTAAAGTCCTTCTTAACTTCCTGCCCACAATTCCTAACTTTTCCATAGATTCCTATCCCATAAACTTCTATCCGTCCGTTACGAACCTTGGCATTGTCCTAGACCAAACCCTTTCTTGGAAAGACCATATTTCCCTTATTACCCGACGATCAATCTCCTCCCTTCGACTCCTAAACCGATCCCGTAACTTCCTTCCATAGTCAATCCACCAACTGTTAATTACATCACTCATATTCCCCCATTTTGATTATGGTAGTGTGGTGTATGGAGGTATCTCGAAATCTCAAGATACAAGATTAAAGAAGATAATGAATTGCTGTCTGAGATTCGTTCTGAGAATACCACGCCACGAACATATTTCCCACCACTACACCAAATTAAAATGGTTATTTCCTTCCTCCCGTCGACAGTAGTTTCTTGGTTCGTTCCTTTACAAATCTCTTTCCTCTCAGCCACCTTCCTATATCCTGAAAGCTTTAACATTAAAATCGTCAGTGAGTTCCCGCAAAATCAGAGCCCGTTCCTCAGACCTCTACCTAACTCCTTTCAACACAACATCCTTCAAACATTCCTTTATATCCAGAGCCTCCAACTTCTGGAATTCCCTCCCTTCCATCATTCGCCATTCCTCCTCTCATAACAGCTTTAAATCCCGACTTTTCACTTACCTGTTAGATATTCAATCTAATAGTCATATAGATGTAGAAAATATCTCTTAAAATGAGATATGAACATTCATAATATAATATAGATTTTGTACATTATTAGTCTAGTAGTATTGCACTAAATTGGTTTTGGCATAATTTATATTATTTATCAGATAAGACACATTATCTTTCCAGATAATTTATATTTGCTTTGATTATTGTATTTGATTTCATTGAGTTTTTGTTTAATTTTCTCTATTTTTGTTTTCGTAACTTATCTTAGATTCAAACCTCAAGATATAATTTCTTTTTTGTGTGATATTTGAAAATATGTAACAATACTTTTATATTGTAATTGGAATTTTGTTTAAATTCCTAATTTAACTTTAATTATATTTTCCTTACTTTTATCATATTTCTTAATTATATATACGGTATGCTAGGTAGCCATCAATTGTTCATTGTAATTATTCTTAAGGGGCAAAGGCCCCAGAATAAAATTTATTTTCATTCATTCAAAATAAGATTCTTGTCGATAAACAGATAAATTTTTAAATATTAGTTAAAATTATCTAAGTTATTACTCACGGGAACAGGCAGCCGTTCACTTTTTAAAAAAGTGAAAAAAATTTTCATAGCATACAAAATACAAAATATAGTAAATTTTTTTAGAAATTATCTTACCATGAGTACAACATCTAAAGCTTGTCCCCCTCTTATGTTAGGGCAAGCCAAGTCCAAATTAGTCCCAACGCTGCTCTCTTATCAGCGCCACTATTGCCAAAATCCAGTGGCGGCTGAGAGAAAGCACTATGTCACAGTCGCTCTGGACTTGAGCAGAGGACCTGGTCATTGCCAGTACTGTGTACTGGCATACATATGTAGTATAAGAAGAGTTTACCTCCTAGCTGCTCTTACTTTCCTAATACCGAATTATCAGTTAAGCCAAACCAAACGCTCTTGACCAACTAGGTCACAGGTGAAACATGTTCCATATTAACTTTTTTTTTTTTTTTTTACAAAAAAAATCCTCTAAGAATAACCAAAATCTATCCGATTTTTATTTTTTTTATTGCTTCAGATTTGGCAGTTGAAATTTCCAATATATTTCTTCATTTTCCAATAATAAATGCAATTTTCAACAATTTGGTATGGGTATTTAAAGGGACTTGATCAAAATTTCATATATAGGTTCTTATAGTAAATTTAAGGAGCTTTCAGATAAAAAATAGAAATTTTGGATCGAACAATTAGTTTCTGAATGAGTATCAATAAACGAGTTTTTTCAGAGAAGTGTGACCCTAGATAAAGAGTGCCGAAATGAGGGGTGTAAAGTGCATGAAATATACGATAATTTTTAACTTCACAGCTTTGTTAGGAGTAGTTGTTAGGACTTTTAAACATATTAAAAGTCCCTGCCCCTGGGGGGTGAGCTAAATGTGGGGGGAGTGGAGAAGGTCCCAATTTTGTTTTTTCGATTATATCTCGAAAAAGGTGGGCTCTAGAAAAATATGTAGCAGATCAAAATTAAAGCTCATTATATTTCCTATAAAATTAATTATATACGTAGAAATTCCAACGGTTTTCGAGATATAAGTTATTAAAAATCGACAACTTTAGAAATAAAAAAAAATGTTTACCCCACTTTTTGTTAAACATTTGAAGCAAATACCAAAAACGTATATATGAAACTAAAGTACATTTAATGCTCTACAATTTTGATTCTGACATTTTTTCTGAGAAACGATTGTGGAACGTAAAAAAAAAGCAAAAGTTTGACAAAAAATGAGGTGACATTTGTTTTTTCGCGAAAATCACCTATTTTCAATGACGTATATCTCGTAAACGGTTAGAATTAAGACACATTTATATATAATAAATTTTATAGTAAATTTAATTGGATTTTATGTTTATTTGAAACATATTTTTCTAGAGTCAACAGTTTTCGAAATATCATGGAAAAAACAAGAAAATGGAACTTCTCCCCTCCCCCCCACCGTTAGCTCACCCCCCAGTGGTGGGTACTTTTAGTATGTTTACCTTTCAACTATTCCTAACAAAGCTGTGAAGTCAAGAATTATCGCATATTCCATGCACTCTACAATGTGTTTATTGTCTGGACTGCTAGTATTTGAAAAATTGCTGTTTTTTTATGATTAGAGAGAAGATTCGATGTATATATAATAATAACAAAAATATATTTTACAAATCTATTTCTAACATCAGCTGTATCGATCTATCGATCGGTCCATAGGAATCGACTTTGGATCATCGATTCTCGAAACCGTTTCTTTTCTCAAGAATCGATGGGATCGAGATTCGACACATTCCTAATATTTTTATAACTTGGAAAAAAAACCTACTTGAATTGATTGGAAAATTTATAAAAAAGTTTACGAAAAATTATAAATTATATTATATTATAACAAATATATATATATAAATACATAAAAACGTAAATAAATGCAATAAATATTTAAAAAATGCTAACTGAATCCACCTTCTCACTTATATATTTCCAAATCCTGAGATTCACTTGTTTTTGGGACTGGTTGCCGATGATCGTGGTGGCATTGGATCCTCCCTCGGTAGCTACCATACTTCACCCTAGTTGCGTCTTTTATTTGTCTGGCGAGCTTGTATGTAGTGGGGTGGTTGAAAGTAAACAGGACGGCCTTCGCAATATATTGTACAATCCAATAGATCCTCTTCGAACTACGCGAAAGAAACCAAATCGTCCGTAACAAGCGTTCTTCATAACAACTCTAGTAATCTTCTTCGCAGGCGTACATGCCATCAAGAGAAACGATAACGCCTCTCTTCCTAGGTAAAACTATTTTAAAATAAAATCAATTGTAATATGATCTTAGGAGTTATTAGATTTGCTCGTTTTGTCTTGGCTGGGACATAATGAACAGACAATTAAAGTCTATTTAGCAGAGCTGTTAAGTATATCTATTAATTTTTAATGACGTGTAATTAAATTTAACGTTATTGTTTTGTTTATTAGCTGTAAACATCGAGAATGTATCTCTCTCAGTTGTTATGTATAATATCTTTTTCTATTATTTCTTAAACATTGAAAAATACATGAACTACATGCTTATCACAAGGCAATCTTACATTATAGCACGACCTAGATAAGATACAAAGATTATATTTAATATAGAATAGAATGGAAAAATAATTTTATTTTAGGTCATAGTCCCTTAAGAATAACAAATAAATACAGAAAAAATACTGTTAGTTCTAATAAGACACATAATAATGATATACAGGGTGAGTACGTCTTAGTGTAAAAAAAAAAAAAAAAATTGGGTGAAACTAGATCAAAAATGTAGAAAAATACCGCAAGTTTCGCCTTTCTATTCCAATCGGTTGCAGATATACGATAAATCAATGACTTTTTTGAGGAAACCAAGTTTATTTTATCATAAAAGCTGTAATATCTCCATTTTGTTTAAATATTTTTCAAACTTTAACCACATTTTCGGATTTAGCATTAAATTTCCTATAACCTGGAATAAATAGCATAAATAACCTGGAATTTTACAATCCTGTGAACCAAAGAGCAGCATGATTTTTATCTTATTTTAGGGAAGTTACAATGTCTTAAAATACTTCAACGCTCACCGTTTAAAAAAAAAAAAATATATACACATAACTGCAAATCTTACAAAAACATGAAAATTTAACCAGCTTTCATATGGTATGACCAAATTAATGATCCGTATCGATTTCATGGAGAAATTTTATTTAAAACCCGGGAAAAACATAGTGTTTCAAGTAACATAAAACATTTTTTGCCATAAAAGCTGTAATATCTCCACTTTGTTTAAATATTTTTCAAAGATTGACCACACTTTCGGATTTAGCGTTAAATTTCCTATAACAGGAGAGTACATGTAACCTTGAATTTTACAAACTTGGGATCTAAAGAAAAGTCTGATCTTCATTTTATTTAGGGTAGTTACATTGTCTTATAATACTTCAACGCTCACCGTTTTTCGAAAAAAAAATCCAAAATACTGCAAATATTACAAAAATTTGCAAATTTAACCAGCTATCATATGGTATGATCAAATTATGATTTCATGGAGAAATTCACTTTTAATACCGGAAAAAGTATGGCGTTTTCATTTGGTATACAAATCAGTTACTTGTTTAAATAAGGCATTATGATAATCGCTTAAACATAATAAACTCTTCATTGGAATAAAAAGCGAAGAAAAAATTTATTGTTTATTAGAAAATAAAGTGAAACAGTCAATAAAGCGACGCCAGGTCAAAGGATTTTATGTTATTACATTTATATTGGGTTGTTTCACATGAAATGTCCGATTTTATAATATTTGAAATACATAGAGGATTTTGCGAGTCTCTGTTGTTGAAAAAGCTCGATACATGGGTACCTCACGATCTCACTGAGCGACAGCAATTGAAATGTCTTGAGACCTGCGTTTCGTTGCTTGCTAGGCAAAAAACCGACCCTTTCCTTGAAAGAATAATAACTTGCGACGAAAAATGGATTGCATATGACAATCAGCGTCGGTCAGGGCAGTGGTTAGATATCGACGAAAGCCCAGGACAAATGCCAAAACCAAATTTGCACCCGAAAAAATTGATGGTTACAGTATGGTGGTCCATGGCTGGAATCATACATTATTCCTTTTTGCCTAGAGGTGAGACCATTACCTCTACAACCTACTGCAATGAAATTGGCCAAATGCACGAAAAATTATTGAAAAAACAACCTGGATTGGTAAATCGGAAGGGCCCTATACTCCTACACGACAACGCTAGACCCCACGTTTCAAAACTTACCATGCATAAATTGAAAGAGCTGGGGTATGAAGTTCTTCCGCACCCACCATATTCTCACGACTTGTCTCCAACAGAATATCACCTTTTCAGGAATTTAGACAACTTCTGTAGAGGAAAAATTTTTGCAAATGATGGTGAAATCAAAAGTGCGTTTTCAGATTTTGTTTCACTTCAAAGCTAAGAGTTTTTCAAATCCGGGATAAAAAAGTTGTTGTCACGTTGGGAAAAATGTGTAGAAAAAGAAGGTAAATACTTCGAATAAAATTATATTGTTTTCATATTGTATTTTTACTAAAATCCCTATACCTTGAAAACGGACATTTCATGTGAAACGACCCAATATATTTATTAATATTATTTACGATTTATTTTATTAAATTTTCAATGTAAGGTTTATAACCCAATGATAATGGACATAGACCTCATTTCTGCCGTTGGCTTCTGAATGCAGGTGTTATAGATGAATACCACTTTTGAGGTGAATTTTATGGACAGATGAGTTTTACAGGGGAAGGGATGTGGTCAAAATTTGAAAAATATTTTTTAAAAATGGAGGTATTACAGCTTTAACGATAAAAAACGTGATTTCCTCAAAAAAGTCTTCGATTTATCGTATTGGAATTAAAAGGTGAGGTTTTCGGCATGTTTCTACATTACCCTGTATAAATACCCGGGTTTCAAAAGTTTCAAAAGTCCTGTATTTTTTTGGGTAATTAGAAAATTCAATGAACCAACAAATGATAAAGAAATACTAGAACATGATATCGTTTGATTGAGTAGGAGATAGGAAGCGTCATCTTAGATCAGATTGAGGTAATGCAAATATGGGTAATTAAATGTTTATATAGCAACATTAAATTAAAATTAAATGAACATTAAATTTAAATGTTCTCATAGCAAACTAAAAGGTGAAAAAACGAAGCGAGTAAAAAAATATATTCCATTGAAGATTAACTGCAGAACCAGGCAAGTAGGGCTAACAAGTTTCAAAGTATCAGAATTTTTTCTGAAATCCTTTAGCCCTCATTTCACTTTTTCGTTTAATTTTTTTAATAAATGTTTTCAGGGATTTTACAAGTCTGAAATGAGGAGGAATAGAATGCTAAAGATTTGTTGAGTGGAAGAGAAAAGAGCGTTGGAATAGATGGGTACATGGATCAGAAAGACAGGATCTTGTATGCTTTGAATTGGATGCGGATCTGAATTGAAGCCTGTTGTAAATATAGGAAGGATGAGGGATATTGATTATTTGAATAATAGTCCAAGGAAATATTCTCTACAAAAAGAAGGATAAAGTCAGTTTAATTCGGAATTGAGGTGGGAAACATGGGAGCGCCTCGAGATATCGTAGACAAATCTGAAAAAAAAACAGTTCATGATTCGAATATGATGGAGGGTATATTTTTTTTACTTCAACGTTTTCTGTTGATGTGCATGCAATGATAAATTATTTTAAAATTAAATATTAATGTTTGTTATGTAAAATAAGAGTAGTTTCACAAGAGGAAATTGCCTATTTTAGACAGGAGGAGCATAAGCGTAAGATTTTGGCGTGTGTTTACAGACTTTTTTTGCCCAGTTTAAGTCACTAAGTAGGATCTCATCTGAAGCATGCTGAAAAGAAAATGAGAAAGCGCTAATTTATTCAAATTAAAAACATTAGTCATGTTCAAATGATAATTAATTCCAATATGAATGATGATTCATATCCTTGGTAACAAAATATTATCAATCATGACCAGGGGCACCACTAGGAATATTTTATTTGGGGGGGGGGGGGGGGGGCTGAAACTACAAATTTTCCAATTTTAAGTTTTTTTTCCTTCACTTTTTAATACTTAGGTTTACGGGAAGAAACCAGGTAAGTCAAATTGTTTATGAAAATAAGTTATGTGTATCAATCGATTCAGAACGAAAATCTGCATTCTCGTAGCAAACTAAAATGTGGAAAAACGGAGCGAGTAAAAAAATATATTCTATTGAAGATTAACTGCAGAACCAGGCAAGTAGGACTAACAAGTTTCAAAGTATCAGAATTTTTTCTGGAATTCTTTACCCCTCATTTCACTTTTTCGTTTAATTTTTTTTTTCTTTTTTTTATGATCTCCATTGAATTCCAATCGAAAGTAATTTTTTTTAAACCAAAAACAGTTTTGTACAAAATATCTTTTTGGACAAAAAAAAAGACAAAACATTTATTTTATATCAAGAACCAATTTTCATCCCATTTTAAAATTTTTCCCATATGTAGTCAGTTATAGTATAAGTTACATATATCTTTTTTTCGAAAAAAATCGAAGGATACATATTTTGAGAATTACGAAAACCGTTATTTGACGTTTCAAAAAAGTATAGAAAACATATTAAGTGATATGTCATATTAAAGAGAATTTCAAATTAAAAAGAATACCGCAAAATTGAGCTCTCTAGGTGCAATAGTTTTTTAATGACATAATTTTGAATATACTGAGTGAGGAAAGAAAACAGTAGTTTTTTTAATTTTTAAAAGCTTATAAGTCAAAAATAAAAAGTCCAAAAACATATAAATCAAGGTTTAAACCATTGGTTGATTTGACATGGAATGACCCATATATTTTGCACCTAGACAGAATTAAACTATCCAGTCTTTTATCTGACATTGTTGTTCTGAGTACGGACTAGACGAACATTAGCTGAGTTAAAGACATCTCATTTATACTTGTGTTCATACCGTCTGCCCTATCCTACTGACCTCAATGAATTACCATCTTATTGAATTAAGAAATAGTCCAATCAGTAAACACATTGTAGAGTGCATGGAATATGCGATAATTTTAGACTTCATAGCTTCGTTAGGAATAGTTAGATGATAAACATACTAAAAGTCCCCACCACTGGGTAAGCTAACGGTGGAGGGAGGGGAGAACATTTGTTTTTGTTTTTTCAATAATATCTCGAAAACGGTTGACTATAGAAAAATATGTTACAGATAAACATAAAATCTAATTAAATTTCCTGTAAAATTGATTATATATAAATTTGTCGTAGTTCTGACCATTTACGAGATATCCGTTATTGAAAATAGGTGATTTTCGGGAAATAAACAAATGTCACCTCACTTTTTGTCAAACTTTTGCTTCTAGTACCTTACACAATCGTTTCTCAGAAAAAAAAACATCAGAATAGAAATTGTAGAAAATTAAATTTACTTTCATTTCATATATACGTTTCTGGTATTTGAAGCAAATGTTTAACAAAAAGTGAAGTAAACATTTTTTTAATTCTAAAATTATCGATTTTTAATAACGTATTTCTAGAAAACCGTTGGAATTTCGACGAATATAATTAATTTTATAGAAAATTTAATGAGCTTTAATTTTGATTCGTAGCATATTTTCTATAGTTCACCGTTTTCGAGGTATTATCGAAAAACCAAAAAAATTGAACTTCTATCCTCCCCCCACCGTTCGCTCACCTCTCAGGGGCGGGGAATTTTAGTATGTTTACCTTCTCACTACTCCTAACAAAGCTATGAAGTCAAAAATGATCGGATATTCCATGCACTCTACACCCCTCATTTCAGCACTCATTGACTGGACTAAAATGTTTTAGTTAGAGTTAAACAAGTTGGGAAATTCGAATAGTCTTAATTGTCTTTGGGTCAATCCATTTCAAATCGCCCAATATAAATATAATTTGTTGCTCAACATTTTTAATTTTCCTGATTCTTTTATCATGGGTTCCCTAAGGGTAGAAATTAACAAAACTTCAATTGAAAAAAATTTGCAAGCCATAGTTTTTATTTGGCAGCCATTTTAAAATGATGATTTAGTGAGTTTTGTGAAAAAAATAAGTTTGCGGGAAATTTAATTGCGAAGTCATTTTTAAAGATATCAGAATAATTTAAAAACTAGTGTGTTCAGCGTGGAGTAGCCTTCAAAAAGACATTAATTTAATTCCGCTATCATGCAAGAAAGTGGGTCAAAACCATTCTCTAAAAACCCTTAAAAAAATTTAAAATCGTTACTTTTTAAGACCATAAATTTTTAGGAAGGAGAAGAGGCTCACAAATAATATTTTATTTCTGTGTTGAGTACTCATGATGCTACCAGCAGCATAAGTTTTAGTCTTGAGAATGAACTCCTTTTTCTTCTACGGCTATTCAAAAATGGCTAAAATCAGGTTAATGCCAATTTTCGTTGGTCAATATCTGAAAAGGGACTGAATGAAAACAAGTGAAAATTTCATGAAATGTTTTTTATACTAATAAGAATACTCCACAAAAAAATTATGACTGAGACTCAACTACGTTTTTAGTTATAGATCTATGAATTTCAATAAAAGCGCTACCTTTTAATTACACTCGTGCCATGCTAAATTAGCAACTATTGGCTTAAAATTATCTTAAATTTATCAATTAATATTTAGAGTATTAAAATAATCAACTTAGTCTGTATTAATATGCAATACTTTTGCATAACATTTTATTTTACTATTATTTTTATTTAATTTGTAACATTAAAATTATCTTAACTGACTAGTTAAATGATGCTTAAATCACTAAATTAGCAATACACTTTTAATTACCTCTTATTTTTAATAAGAAAGGACAGTAATAATAAAACCCCAGGTAGAATACTTGAACTTAACTAACTCATATGTCTCATGCACTACACTGGCGTAATACACATACACTAATGTTTTTCTCTAGATTTTTGTGTTAAACTCTGTTTGTACCTACTGGCCAGCTGTAATTTTGATTAAGGAGTTGAACAAACATGATATTTCATTGCACAGTTTATCAGTTATGTTGTGTGTTCTTCCAGACACTGTAGTGAGTTCCAATGGAGTCACTTTGCGTACTATATTCTTTGCAGGTACCCACGCAGTATCATTCTTTGACAGTTGAAAGGCAGTTTTCGGTCTAGAAGGATGAAAGAAATGCACCAAAATTTCATTGTTATCTTCACATTTATTTTCAACTTTTCCAAGCCTTGACTCCTCATAATATTGAAGCCTGATGATCATCAAAGCTCGAGCCTTTGGAAGTAACAAAACACCTTATTTGATTGTTACTTAAGGGAACGTATCTGTGATAGCCTCTTGTACCTTTCACTGGTAAACAGTATTTAAATCTCTCGGTCAGTTTTGTTTCCATTTCCTCAATTTCAGCTGAAGGAACAAAAATATATTTGATTCCAGTGATGTTGTCCCGACAGTATTTAAACATGCCTTGTGGAGTCAAGATTTGATCTGTATAAGGCCTTTGGAGGGATAACCTGTAACAACTGAGTGTAGCCCGCTATAAGGGTGTGTTCATGTCTCAGCAAGTGGTGGGTGACATGACAGAAAAGATGTAGACTGTACTAGCAGTTGCAGATGGAAGAGTTCAAGTTTAAACTTGTAAAACTCATATTAACTTGTTGCAACATGTGAACTGCTGGGTCAGTTGACATTTAACGAAGGGTTTTAAGTTACAAACATACTTGTATAATATATTTAAAATTTTTTTTTAAATAAATGAACATTTTTAACTCAAGTATTGCATATTAATACAGACTAAATTGATTATTTTAATACTCTAAATAATAATTGATAGATTTAAGATAATTTTAAGCCAATAGTTGCTAATTTAGCATGGCACGAGTGTATTAAAAAGGTAGCGCTTTTATTGCAATTCATAGATCCATAACTAAAAACATAGTTGAGTCTCAGTCATAATTTTTTTGTGGAGTATTCTTATTAGTATAAAAAACATTTCATGAAATTTTCACTTGTTTTCATTCAGTCCCTTTTCAGATATTGACCAACGAAAATTGGCATTAACGTGATTTTAGCCATTTTTGAATAGCCGTAGAAGAAAAAGGAGTTCATTCTCAAGACTAAAACTTATGCTGCTGGTAGTATCATGAGTACTCAACACAGAAATAAAATATTATTTGTGAGCCTCTTCTCCTTCCTAAAAATTTATGGTCTTAAAAAGTAACGATTTTAAATTTTTTTAAGGGTTTTTAGAGAATGGTTTTGACCCACTTTCTTGCATGATAGCGGAATTAAATTAATGTCTTTTTGAAGGCTACTCCACGCTGAACACACTAGTTTTTAAATTATTCTGATATCTTTAAAAATGACTTCGCAATTAAATTTCCCGCAAACTTATTTTTTTTTCACAAAACTCACTAAATCATCATTTTAAAATGGCTGCCAAATAAAAACTATGGCTTGCAAATTTTTTTCAATTGAAGTTTTGTTAATTTCTACCCATAGGGAACCCATGATAAAAGAATCAGGAAAATTAAAAATGTTGAGCAACACTGCCTGGGCGATTTTAAATGGATTGACCCCTTTTATTTTTTGTTGTTATTTGAATTTAGTACAGTAACTCCTGTAATTTATGTAATGTAAGTAATTAATCAACTGTTGAGGATTAAAAAAAAATTATTTTTTAAACGGAACATACAATGCATGGAATATAGCCGAGAGGGATCAAGCTCTCGGCTATACAAAATTTTGGTTTGAATAAAAAAAGTTACGTTTGAAAATTCTATTTACGAGTTGGAGCTTTTTTTGGCACGCTCTAGCTCAGTTGGTGCTGCTCGGATAGAAAATGTGACGCCATCATTCTTGCCAAAATTTAAAAAACAATTTAGGGGCATATTTTTTGTTTTATAACATTTGTCGCTAGGACCTACTAAACCGGGAGCCCACCACATTTAAATTTAATTGGAAAGACATGAATTTGTTTCCTAACCCATTTCATAGTATCATCCGGCTTGAAATGATGCATCGTGGTCTGGCAGCCTGTATCCGTCGGAACGCGGTGTAGCGCACGCTTAAAACCGCCCGAAATAGCAAAAAAATAATTAGAGAGGTATGTTCATGAGTTTCGTCTCATGTTTTAGTGTATGCTTTTCTAAACATGGATCAAGTGGTCTGGCACTCGAAAGCCGTTGGAAACATGCCGAAAGACCGGTTTTTATATTGCGGGAAACTGACCCGAAAAGTGAAAAAAACAAAAATTTATCAACCATTTTTTTATATCTTATTAGGACTCATAATAGTAGTTAAAATCTAAGTTTGTAACCCTCAAAACCAAAAGCGATTTTTTTTTTTTTTTTTTTTTTGAGCCTAAAACCTCTATTGTAGTACTACCAGGTGTGCAAGTTTAAAATGTCGTTTATTTCTTAAAATATATACACAGTAATTTAAAAAAAAGTATAATATATTTTATTCAAAGTACTGACCCTCGCTTTCTACACATTTTGTCCATCTCTCGGGCAATATATGGATACCATTCCAAAAGAATGCTTCATCTTTATTTGAAATCCATTCATCGAGCCATTTTCGTACGTTTTCGAAATTGTTGAAGTGTTGCTCCGCCAATGAGTGTCCCATCGATGAGAAGAGGTGATAATCAGAAGGCGCCAGGTCAGGTGAATACGGCGGGTGGGGTAGGAGTTCCCAACCAAGCGAAGAAATCGTTTCCTTAGTCAATCTGGCTGAATGTGCAGGAGCGTTATCATGCTGAAGAATGACTTTGGCGTGCCTGTGAGCCCATTCTGGGCGTTTTTCGATCAATGCGTGACTCAAATTGATCATTTGTTGTCGGTAGCGCTCGGTATTGACTGTTTCGCCGGGTTTGAGAAGCTCGTAGTAGACTACTCCCTTCTGATCCCACCACACACACAGCATTGTCTTCTTCCCAAAACGATCCGGTCTTGCACTCGATGTGGATGGTTGTCCTGGCGTTACCCATGATTTTTTTCGTTTGGGATTCTGAAAATAAATCCATTTTTCATCGCCAGTTACAACTCGATGCAAAAAAACCCTTTCTTTCGTGGCGTAAAAAGCAGCATTTCGCACACAGTTTTTCGTTTTTTTCCATCTGTCGTTCGTCCAATTCATGTGGAACCCATTTTCCAACCTTTTGAATCTTTTCCATAGCTCTCAGGCGATCGGAAATGGCTTGCCTAGTGACATTCAACTGTTCTGCCATCATTTGTAGGGTTTGGGTATTGTCTTCGTCTAATAAAGATTGCAATTCGAAGTCCTCAAACTTTTTTGGTCGATTTTCTCGTTTTTGATCAGTAACATCAAAATCACCACGTTTGAAACTTTGAAACCAACGTTCACATGTCCTGACGGTTGGAGCAACATCGCCATAAGTCTCAACAAGAATTCGATGACATTCAGATGCCTTTTTCTTTTGATTAAATAGGAAAATCATGACATGCCGCAAATGCTCTTTATTTGGCTTAAAATTAGACATTTTTAACACCAAAGAAAGATATGATACGTCCACGTAAACGACTTAAAAACAACTGACTTTTGTAAACAAATGACTAACAAACAAATTAGCGTTTAGAGATAAGCAAATCCTTCAATAGGCTAAGAGCACATTCTATTGGAATTAAAACGACATTTTAAACTTGCATACCTGGTATACTGGCCTGGGTGGGAAGGTCAAGATTCATTCCGTGGGTCCGCCACGATATAAATTTTTATATTTTACAAGATAGAAACGAAAACATGAAAATAGTTACAAAATTTCGCGGTTTTTAGAGTACTACAAAAATCGCTTTTGGTTTTGAGGGTAGCGAACTTGGATTTCAACTACTATTATGAGTCCTAATAAGATATAAAAAAATGGTTGATAAATTTTTGTTTTTTTCACTTTTCGGGTCAGTTTCCCGCAATATAAAAACCGGTCTTTCGGCATGTTTCCAACGGCTTTCGAGTGCCAGACCACTTGATCCACGTTTAGAAAAGGATACACTAAAAAATGAGATGAAACTCATGAACATACCTCTCTAATTATTTTTTTGCTATTTCGGGCGGTTTTAAGCGTGCGCTACACCGCGTTCCGACGGATACAGGCTGCCAGACCACGATGCATCATTTCAAGCCGGGTGATACTATGAAATGGGTTAGGAAACAAATTCATGTCTTTCCAATTAAATTTAAATGTGGTGGGCTCCCGGTATAGTAGGTCCTAGCGACAAATGTTCTAAAATAATTTACATATTTTTATGTCCTTATAAATTTTTGACAAGTAGGATGTCGTCAAATTTTCGATCCGAGCAGCACCAACTGCGCTAGAGCGTGTCAAAAAAGCTCCAACACTTAAATTCAAAGGTTTCAAACCTGAATTTTTTTTTATTTATACCAAAATTTTGAACAGCCGAGGGGGATCGAGTAAAATTCTGTCAGATCCAGGTTGATTTTTTTAATTTGGTATTAGGAGAATGAGGGTCAAAAGGAGCTCACTAATTAGAAACTACCTCCTAGTAAGATACTGTTATTTAGTATAAGAAGAGTGGAGCTTCTAACTGCTCCTACACTCCTAAAATCAAACTATCAAACTACGCGTAACGCCCTCGCGTTTCCCTAAAACCTATCGCTTTTGACCAATGAGGTCACCGGTAAAGCATGTTCCATGTTACAAAAAAAAAAACAGGGAAAATTAAGAATATTTGAATTTCCCAACTCGTCTTTCCAATTAAATTTACATGTGGTGGGCTCCTGGACTATACTGTTTAGGAGCTATACTGGTTTCAAAGAAAAAAAATATGCTTGAAAGCCCTTTTAGTCCAGTCAATAAACACATTGTAGAGTGTATGGCATATGCGATACTTTTTGACTTCATAGCTTCGTTAGAAGGAAAACATACTAAAAGTCCCCGCCCCTGGGAGGAGGTGAGCTAAGGGTAGGGGGAGGGGAGACGTTCGTTTGTTTTAGTTTTTCGATAACATCTCGAAAACGGTTATCTATAGAAAAATATGTTACAGATAAACATAAAATCTAATTAAATTTCCTATAAAATTGATTATATAAATTTGTCGAAGTTCAAACCGTTTACGAGATATTTGTTATTGAAAATAGGTGATTTTTTGGAAAAAAACAAATGTCACCTCACTTTTTGTCAAACTTTTGCTTGTAGTACCTTACACAATCGTTTCTCAGAAAAAGTCCCACTGTTATATATTCTTTACACTCATGATATCCCACTTAGCTGATCATAAAGCAATATTAACTAGACATGAAGACCCCACAATTGCATCATTAACTCTTCAACACTACTTAACAATACTACAAGACTGGTTCAAACAATGGAAAATAAAACTAAATTACACCAAATCACAGCACATAACCTTTACACCTGTCTTCATCGAAAATCAACCCATACCACAAACAAACGAAATTCATTTGGTAGAAGAATGACCTGGTGCCAACATGTTAAACAAAACCGTCCCAGTCTAACCAAGAGATTAAAACTTCTGTATCCAATGCTTCATAAACGGTCGACATTAAAACTCCGACAACGACTCAATACATACACTTACTTACTCAAACCCATATGGACATACGCCACACAAATATACAGGACTGCAAAAAATACACACCTTAAAAAAATACAAATATTCCAATCAAAATCACTCAGACTAATCACGAAATCAACTTGGTACATTTCAAACCACACACTTCACACTGATTTAGAAGTACCCATAGTAAAGGAACATATACATGACCTTTATAGACGATTTCATGGCAGACTTCATGGACATAACAACATACTCATTAATGAAATGGCCACGACTGACATACCTGGAAATACTCTCTGAAGGTTTAAAAGAAGCTGGATGAGAGATTTGCTCAAATAAATCTCTTTAACCCATGCCAGGAGGAGGTACTATCGAGTGCTAGTCTCCCACACGCATACAAGGCCTGTAGTAATTTCATCACATTCACTGATTGTTACAGGAGTGAATCAAAATTTGAAAGAAAAAAAAAATTCATACATACATTTCTGGTATTTGAAGCTCATGTTTGACAAAAAGTGAGATAAAAAATTTTTATTTTGAAAATTTTCTCTTATTAATAACGTATATCTCGAAAACCGTTGGAATTTCGACGAATATGTACAAAATTAATTTTATGGGAATATAATCGAAAAACACAAAATTGGGACCTGCTCCCCTCCCCCCAACCCTTAGTTCACCCCCCACGGGCGGTGTACGAAAGTATGCATACTGAAAAGTATGTTTACTTTTTAACTACTCCTAACGAATCTGTGAAGTCAAAAATTATCGCTTACTTCATGCACTCTGGGCTATAAATAACAGGTAAGCGAAAAAAACATATGAGGATCGACGGTCAAGATGGCAACTCCTAAATTATGTTCCATGTTATTCTTTCTTTAGCCCTGATCATCACAGCTAGTTTGATAGGTTTTGGTTGGGACATCGAAGAGGTTGGGGAGATTGCACAGCTGATCGCAAGCTACACCGCAATAGTTGACAGGTGCACACTTGATATAGTAGTGTTGTAGTATTGTTGATATAGTCAGCCGCGGCAGAGCCTGAATAATGTAAAGTCCTCGCCATATCGATCTTAGTACCACTTCACCCTCCTAGTTCCCTCTGATAAGGCACTTTATAGTCTACTTTCACTTTCTAAGATCTTTGTAATGTTTCAATGGAAAAGGTTCCGTATATAAAAAAAAACCTTTCTTACCTAACATTGGTGTCTCAACAGTTTTAAACCTACTTCACTCTCTTAAAATTCAAATAAAATATACAGGAATAATACTCTATAAACATACATTTATTTACTAGCATCAATCATTGCGGCTCAGTCCGCTCTCATAAGTGAAGAACTTATATAATTTGAACTAATAATCGATTTTATATATTTAACTTTTTTTTTTGTATATTAAAAAAATCCAGCACTGAAATTTGTAAAGGGTCTTTTACACGGTCTTTTTTTTTTTGTTTTTTTTTTTTTGAAAAAAAAACTTTATTCTGGGACAGACTGTCCCCTAAGAATAATTAAAGTGCACAATAAAGGGTACAATTGTCTGGCGGAGATTAGTTAAAACTCAGGACATCGGTATTAAAAATTAAATTAGGAGAAAAAAAGAAAAGAGAGAAGAAAAAATAAAATTAAATAAAAAATTAAAGTTCAGTAAAAAAATAAAATAAAAATTTTTTTTGTGGAAGATTGAAGATCGAGGAGATGGATAAATATATGTTTAAAAGAAGTTAAGAAAGAGGCTTTGGGAATATGGATAGGTAAGGAATTCCAAAAAGAGGTAGCACGGATAACGAAGGATATTTTAAAGGAGGCAGTTCTATGACGGGGGTATATAGGTTGGAAGGTTGGGATCTTGTATTCAGATGGTTAATGGAGGAACGCAGAGTAAGTAGGTCTAGGATATAGGAAGGTTTATTGGTTTTTAATGACTGGAATAGGAAATTGCCGAGGAAGTATTGCCGTCGAAAATCGGGAAAAAGCCACCCTAGCTCTTTGTACCGGCAAGATACGTGAGACCGACTGTCGACCTCAAAGATAAATCTTATGAAGCAATTCATTAGTCTCCTTAGTTTCATCTATTGCTCAACAGACAGCCCCCCGTACACCAAGCACCCGTAATCATAGTGGGGAAAAATGAAAGAGGATACCAGAAGTTGGGGGGTACTTCGGGGAAAGGAGTCACGATGTCTTTGGAGCTGTTTGAGGATCATCATGGATTTTCTGGTAGTTTGGGAAATATGGTTATTCCAGGATAAGTGCTGATCAAAGGAGATTCCGAAGTTTTTGATGGAAATTTGAAATTGAATTATACAGTTATTGAGGTAAAGTTATTATAAAAAAAGCAAGTCATTTCAGTTCTCAGTTTCATTTTAGTTCGGAAGCGCGCTCCTTTTACACGATCCGTTCAGTTCTCAGTTTCAGTTTCATTTCAATTGCGAAAAATTGAGTTGTAAGTAAAAGTTTACAAATTAAAAGTGTTCAACATATCTTATATTTATAAACTTTGTGTTATCTTATATTTATAAAATTGTGTTTAGAGAAAATATTGAACGTATGTTAAATTAGTACATTTTATTTCATGGAAAGAATCAGAATAATAAAAAAAAAAAAAAAAAAAAAATATGGATAATGAATATGTCAGTTATAGTCGGCAAATAGAATAATTGCCATTCGGAATAATAATTCTATACAGAAATATTGTTCTTTGTCATGTGACTGGTGTGAGCTTTTTCTTTCTTTAACTCCTATGTGCCGTTAAGCTTGGAGTTAACCCCATGCTAAGCACAGAATCGTCAATGAATATTTGAATACGAATATTTCCTGAGTTAAAAAGTTTTACGAAAGATAATCTATATTCCGCTGTATTCTAAACTATTTCGATCACGCTCGTACGTAAAAAGTACAAAAGCGATTCACTACTATCTTAATATTAAGAATAAATAATTATATGTATACAGGGTGAGTATCTCTTATTGTAAAAAACAATGGGTGAAACTAGATCAAAAATTTAGCAAAATGCCGCAAACCTCACCTTTGTATTCCAATCCGTTGCAGATATACGATAAATCAAAAATCAAAAAGACTTTTTTGAGGAAAACACGTTTTGTTCCATAAAAGGTGTAATACCTCCATTTTTAACAAATATTTTTCAGATTTTGGCCTAATTTTCGGATTTAGCATTACATTTTCTATAAAAGCAGAGTACTTGTAACCTTGAATTTTATAAACTTGGGATCTAAAGAATAGCTTGATCTTCACCTTATTTGGAGAAGTCAAAATGTCTTAATCACTTCAACGCTCACCATTTTTAGAAAAAATATCCACAAAACGTCAAATCTCACAAAAACTTGAAAATTTGATCAGCTTTCGAATGATATGTTAAACGTAATAATTTTGTTTCGATTTCATGGAGAAATGTACTTTTGAAACCGAAAAAACAAGGTGTTCTCCTTTGGTATACAAATCAGTTACTTGTGTAAATAAAACATTATGACAATCAATGAATTAATTAAAATGCGCATTTTAAACATAATAAACTCTTCATTGGAATAAAAAGCAAAGAAAAAAATTATTGTTTAATAGAAAATAAAGGAAAACTGTCAATAAAGCGACACCAGATCGGAGGATCTTATGTTATTACATTTATTTATTTATTATTATTATTTAGGATTTATTTTATTAGATTTTCAATGTAAGGTTTAAAACCTAATGATAATGAAAATAGACCTCAATTTTGCCGTTAGCTTTTATAGCCCGGGTCTGTTTTTACGGGGGAAGGCATTTCTACCGTTCCATGTGGGGTATCTTTGGTTTATTCATTTTTGTATTGCTGTCGAATAGTGTTGAAAAATCAAAGTTTGCACAACAGATTGAATGGTGAGATTATTAAGATTTGTAAAAAATACCTTACCACAACTTCATCACGATATTCCACCTGAAGTTAGGGAAAATATGATTTTCCAACACCATGGTGCTCCTCCACATTATTCGAAAGCAATACAAATATAAACCAACGATATACATGGATGGGTAGAAATGCCTTCCCCTGTAAAAACATACTCATCTGCCCATAAAACCCACCTCAAAAAGTAGTATTCTTCAACACAATCAGTATGTTTAACATATCATTTGAAAGCTGCTTAAATCTGCAAGTTTTTTTTATGATTTACTGTTTTGTGGATATTTTTTCAAAAAACAGTGAGCGTTGAAGTAATTAAGACATTTTGACTTTTCCAAATAAGTTGAAGATCAAGTTGTTCTTTAGATACCAAGTTTGTAAAATTCAAGGTTACAGGAACTGTTATTATAGAACATTTAATGTTAAATACGAAAATGTGGTGAAAATTTGAAAAATATTTTTATAAAATGGAGATATTACAGCTTTTATGAAAAAAAAAAAAGGTGGTTTCCTCAAAAAAGTCTTTGATTTATCGTATATCTGCAACGGATTGGAATAGAAAGGTGAAGTCTGCGGTATTTTACTACATTTCTGATCTAGTTTCACCTATTTTTTTTTCATCACCTATTTCAGCTGCTCAAAAACAGGAATGAATGAATGAATTTTTAAGCGTTTTTTCCAAGCACCAGTGGAAGAAATTTTTTTTAACAAAGATGAAAATTATTTTTTTCATGGTATGGAAATGTTGCCAAAGCGTTGTATTAAGTGTGTTGAACTTAGAAGAGAATATATTGAAAAACAGTAAGACCAGTTTTTTTTCTTTCACCTTTCCTTCTATCCCATTTTTGATCCTGAATTGTCATTACAAATTCATCCTTTTCAGGGTAAATACGGCCATGTAGTCAAATTTACGATTAAAGCAAACACTATCAGAGCTAGAATTTGTTAAAATGTTACATTTTTGACTATGAAAAAAAAAGTTACACCAAAAAAAGTATACATCCTTAGCTAAAAGACATCTATATCAATAATAAAGAAAAAAAATAAAATAAAAATAAATAAAATAAAATATATATATATATATATATATATATATATATATATATATATATATAATATATATATGATATATATAATATATATATATATATATATATATATATATATATATATATATATATATATATATATATATATATATATATATATTAAGCAACGCAAATATTAAAATGTCTCTATTTATAATTGTGAGCATTTTAACTCCAAACTTTCAATACACTTTACTAACCGGAACAAATAACAGCAAAAAGTTTCATAGAAAACAATTAGTTTTTAAACTTTAGACACAATAAAATTATGAATTCACAACAAAATTAAAATTAATGTTCTAATACTTCTTAAGGGTTTATGACTTTCAAAGTTTTACCATTCTGTCAATTGTTTAAATAAAATTCTGTAAGAAAAGTTCTTTACGACCATGTCAAATAACTTACATTAAAAGATCCATAAAATTTCGGAATAAAACAAAATATAAAATAGATTAAAAAAAGTGTTTAAGAGGATATTATCTAAGACAACAGAACGATTGTGACTCGACATGATATAGCTAATGTAAAAACAAATGCAGCGTGTAGAGTGAAGACAATGTCTAAATCAGTATATTCTCTCTTAAAACTACGAACGTAGGAGTTATAAACATATGTATCATTTTTATAACTTGGAGGTGCTGATATTCTTAGTACGGATAAGTAGAAAGAATTTATTTATTTATTTCTATTTACTTATGTTCTGAGGAGATCAAACGGATATTTAACCTTCCAGCAGGCGCATCTCTGAACATCACATAAGTAAGTCAAGGCGCGGGGTCATACTGGCCCCAATTGCTTTTTTTCCAATTTTACTTACCTACTTTATTGCGCAGTCATATTATGTTCATTTATTTATTATGTATTTATAACTGGTACATATAGGTCCAATTAGTTTTGTTTTCCAATGTTTTATTTACATATATATTCATAATTAAAGTAAAATGAATACTCAGAAATGTAATAAAATAAAAAAACCTTTATCTAATGTAATAAATATAATAAAACAATATAAAATTAACGAAGACATAAAACTATCTTATATAAAATTAAGTAAGGTTTTAGGTAGGTAACTTAAATATAATATATATCAAACACGTTTTGAACAACTATTCGTTTTCAGCCAAGGTGCATTCAAGGCAAACTAGGTTCTTTTGTTGTTTGCACACATTATGTTTATAAATATCACAGGTTTTTCTAGCAGTCTTGTGTTTTTTCCTTTTGGATGGTGCTTGCCGTTTTTGAGGAGGATCTTCGGAAGTAGTAGGCATGTGACTATATCTTTTCAAAAATTCCCTCGTGGTAGTAGGCAATGATACAATTGTTGATCTAGTTTTCAAATGTGCTTTCAATAGACCAAAAGCCAATTTTTTAAAAAACAATCTTATTTTTATCACATCAAATTATTTTACCACCCGACTCAAGACGCCCCAACAATTACTTATCCACTTCAACGAAAACTAAATAATGAAGGGAGGGTGAGAACTCAAGCCAACTCCCACTACACCACCCCTTAAAGTCACTTTAAGAATAGAAGTAGGGATCTTGGATATTGTTGCAGGTAATCAGAAGTTAAACAAAACAAATTAAAAATGGGGTCACTCTGACCCCAGCGCGCCTGCTGAAAGGTTAAGTCCGTTTCACCTCCTCAGAACACATGATGCATTTTAACACTCGAAACTAGTTTTGAAATTAAATAATTCTAATAAAAGTGGCATTTAATTCATCAATCCTAATTGTACTTTTTTTTTTTTTACATAGATATGTCTTTTGGCTGGAGGGTCTATACATTTAGGGTATTACATTTTTTCCACTCTCAAAATTGTATCATTTTGACACGCTTTACCTCATTTGGCGTTGTACAATTCGAAAAGTTTCTTATACTTTTCTGATCAGACATTTAATGGAGAATAGTTTTTGTTACATATTATTTTTCGCTAAGACCTAGCGTTTAGTAGCTATATTGGTTTGATTAAAAAAAGTCACGTTTGAATTTTTTGAAGAAAAAAAAAACAAAAAAAACTTTGTTTGTTTATTTCGTTTAACGTCATTTTATGCTGCTATGGCTAATCGGACGACGCTACGGTGAGAGTCCTAAATTTTGCCTATCCAGGTATAATTAGGATAGGGATCTTTAACGAGTACCTGACATCGCACAGGCTCGGGACCCCCATTTTACGTCCCTTCCGAAGGACGGCATAGCTAAGGATTTTTTACTCCCTTTAAAAAATCCTGAGGTCATCTGACGGGCTGCGAGCCCGCTATCTTGGGTTTAATAGGTTTGCTATGCTAACCAATACACCACAAGTGACCCCTAAAAAGCTTTAATTTCACACATTAAATTTATTACTGTTACACTTCCTGGGAAATCAACTCAGATCAGCAACCTGAAGAATCCTTTACTGAAACCTGAATGAAAACCATAATTCTGACAAGGTATAAACCCGGTAACGTACGTAAAATTATTAAAGGTTTTTATACTCTTAAAATTCAGTTAAAAATCAAGGAAGCGGAAAATTGACGTACCAACTCTGGCATATATTTTCAAGTGGTGTGGTAACATTGTATGCCACAGAACATGAATAAGTTATAATTGTTTTAAGGTTCCTGTGTTTTCTGGAAAGTTGAATTGCCATTTTATTTAAATATGACCCATCCATGATATATAGTTTTTCCCAGTCAGAGAGAAATGAATTTTTTTTTTGTTTTGTTTTTTCCATAGCTCATCCAATTTGTTTGTTTATTGGAGCTTACTATCACCAGTTCTAATAGTCCAGTGAATGAGATGCATGAAATATGCAAGTCCCCGCCACTGGGGAGTGAGCTAACGGTGGAAGGGAGGAAAGGACTCATTTTTGGGTTTTTCGATTATATCTCTAAAACGGTAGACTCTAGGAAAATATGTTTCAATTAAAAATTCAAGCTAGTTACATTTCCTATAAAATTGTTTATATACATATTTGTAGAACTTTTAACGGTTTTGGAGATATAGGTTATTGAAAATCGATAATTTTCGGAGAAAAAAAAATTACCTCACTTTTTGTCAAATATTTGCTTCTAGTGCCTTCTACAATAGTTTCTCAGAAAAAATGTCAGAATCAAAGTTCTAGAGCATTAAATGTACTTTAATTTCATATATATATATATATATATATGTCATGTAACGAGACTGCTGGATAAAGAGTTAGGAGAATATCAGGCAGGGTTCAGAACATCAGGGTCCAGTACCGAGCAAATACACAATCTGAAGACCATCCTTCAATACTACAAGTCAAGAGTCAGACAATGGGCTATATTTGTCGACTACCAGAAAGCATACGACTCAGTGGACAGGATTACTCTGTTTGAGACCTTAAGAGAATTAGGACTCAACGACAAGATCAATAGGCTGGTGCAAGCTACCCTACACAACACTACATCCAAAGTAAGGTTTAGTGGACAGCTCTCAGAGAGCTTCTCCGTTAAAACAGGGGTGAGACAAGGAGACGGCATCTCAAGCATTTAATTGCGTTCTAGAAAAAATAATTAGAGAGTGGACGAGAATCCTACCGGGGAACACTGGATTGCGGATGGGGAGTAAGGCCGACAGCCTAAGGATACCTTGCCTAGCCTTTGCAGACGATCTGATAACTGGTAAATGACATACAGGAGGCTACCACTCAGCTCCAAACATTGTACTCAATAGCGGCTAAAACGGGTCTTTTGATCAACATAGTAAAGACCGAGTTCACTACTAACATTAAAGATACCCCCTAGAATGATGAGAGTCAGTGATAATATTTACATCAAGAGAGTCAAAAGTATTAAGTACCAAGCGGAATGGTTTTCAGAGGACCTAAGCGAAACAATGGCTCTTGAACACAGGAGACTCAAACTAAATAAAGCTTACCATGCCTGTAGAAAACTGTATACTTCCAAAAATTTGTCGATGAATGTCAAACTAAGACACTACAATGCAGTAGTCAGACCCTCAGTCCTCTATGCAACAGAGTGTCTATATCTAAATAAGAAGACCCCACTAAGAGCCCTCGAGGTACAAGAAAGAAAGTTCCTGAGACGGATAGTAGGACCAAGAATTCAACCAGATGGAAGCCGATGGTATCAACCAAATCGTGAACTGTATAAACACCAAGAAAATCACATTGATGCCATCAGAAGAAGGCGACTGGCTTTTTACGTACATCTATCCAGAATGGACTCAAAGAGGCTGCTAGCAATGGCAAGGCTACTGGATTCTTGTGGATGAAGCAAGTGGAGAAGGATCTTTCTGAACTCCAAATAAATCAAAATGACTTAGCCAACCGGAGTGACTATCATAAAACTGTTAAAACAGAATCCTTCATAACATCCCTCACAGAAGTTACCCACAGACCAAAAGACGAAACCAGGAAATGATCTGAGGAACGTAAGGTTGGATTTAGCCGAAAAATGAAGGACTATTGGGCCATCAGAAAAGCTCGATGTACCAACAAGAAAGCCGCTGCCAAGCCCACAACTAAGAACACCAATCGTGACAAGCAACGAAGATGACATTAAGAAACATCTAGAGCACAAGCACCGTGGTCCATAAATGGCCCTAACGAAAAAAAAAAAAAAAAAAAAAAATAAAATATATATATATATATATATATATATATATATATATATATATATATATATATATATATATATATATATATATATATATATATTTGTCACTTGAAGCAAATGTTTGTCAAAAAGAGAGTTAAACATAATTTTGTTTTTCGAAATTATCGATATTTAATAACATATATCTCGAAAACCGTTGAAATTTCGACAAATACGTATATAAGCAATTTTATAGGAAATTTAATTAGTTTTAATTTTGATTCCTAGCATATTTTCCTAGAGCCCACCGTTTTCGATATATAATCGAAAAACTCAAAAATGGGCCCTTCTCCCCTCCCTCCACCGATAGCTCACCCCCCTGGGGCGGGACTTTTAGTGTGTTTATCTTTTAACTACTCCTGACGAAGCACTGTGGTAAAAAATAATCCTATATTTCATGCACTATACAATATGTTTATAGACTGGGCTATAACCAGAGTTGAAAGGTAAAGGTTGATTTCGTAGGACCCCTAAATAATAAATTTTAACTCTCCCAGGTAGGATTCGAACCCACGAGCTTCTGTGCCGAGAGCGCTATTTTTCAACTTTTTTTTTTTTTAATAACTATTAATGGTTAGTTCAGTTTAATTATGATTTTAAAGTAATTTGACCATTTTTGAAAAAAGTTGTGGACGATTTTTAAATGTCATTAACAGTTGATTTGTATGTGATACAAAGACTGATGGGTTTTTCTTAGGAAATTTTTATAATTAATTTTAAGTTTGTATTTAAATTTTCTTTAGTTAAATCAATTAATTACAAATAAAAATAGATTTCAGAAACTTTGTCTGTTTGTTTGTTTAAGGTTTAAATACCTGATGTATCGCAACTAGGAAGGAAGATTAGATCTTCAGATTGCCAGACTGTTCTAACCAGAGTAGGAAGGTACGGATTCGAATTGGCAGAAAAAGAACACTTGAGAAGGGTTTGACACATGAACACGCTCGGCTATTTTTCTAGAAACGTTCTTCAAACTATGTGCTAACATAATAGTTCATCAGGATTCCTGAGAAACTAGTAAATTCTCTTACGAGTAAGAAAACAAAAGAAGGATTCCTTGATTGAGTGTTCTATTGTTTTAAATAACAACCATCATTCATAATAAGTGAATATTGACACATAATTTTTGTTTTTATTAAATTATAATTTCTCTTTTTAGATATGTATAAGATTTTTAGGTACCCATTATGTTTACTTTATAGTTTCATAAGATCAAATAGCGATATTTTATTTTTATATTTTCTTATATCTATTTATTTATATTCTCTGATTATTCTCCGTTGTACAGTATTATCATTTTTCTCAATAACTTATTCTATTTTATATTATTCATATTATTGGACATTGAATATATTATACATTGATGTCTATCTATATTTTTGTTTATTGATTATTCATTTGGTATAATAAATAATTTTTTATGATTTTCACTTGATTTCATTTGATATCAATAGATATAAAAAAAAAAACAACACACGGTGAATTAAAAATAGTGAACGATATTGATTATAAATTAATAATAAATGCTTTTTTTGTTGTTTTTTTAAAACTATTTATTGATATTTACAACTCTACATCAATATACATCAAGTAAATTTGAGGAAATGATTATAATGACATGTAAATCACTTGTGAAGAACTACTCACTAGTAGCACTTCAAAAAATGTTCTAAACTAGAAGGTCTCTTGCCCATCTTCTTTTCAGACGCCTCGTCGGGTTATCAGGTATCGAATGAGAAGCAAGTTGGGAGACTAATGGATTCGTGTGGGAGTGCAGTTTACTATGAAAGGATTGGTATCTGGTTTGGGCCAAATCAGCAACA
This sequence comes from Euschistus heros, assembly GCA_003667255.2. Classification (NCBI taxonomy): domain Eukaryota; kingdom Metazoa; phylum Arthropoda; class Insecta; order Hemiptera; family Pentatomidae; genus Euschistus; species Euschistus heros. The sequence goes on from RCWM02000752.1 coordinate 222,750, forward strand.
TATGGAACATTAAGGTCTTTATGGATAAGTTTATTCGTGACAAAGTGAGTAGCATTAAGGATTGTAAGGATTGGATTCGAGAAGAATTGGATGGTTTGGTGGAGCCCCAAAGCTCAACTCCGTATGTCCATGTAAGTCTAATAACTGTCATGTAAATGAGTCTCTTGTAATTTATTGGAAGCTTTGATCGTTTGTCTAGTAAATGTTGTAGTAGTCTATAACGACGGGCCGTTTCTTGTCGTTTTAGTCTTGTATGTGGATTCCAAGTGAGACGTTTGTCCAAATGGAGTCCTAGGTAGCGGATCTGTTCAACAGAAACATACATATTTAGCGTTCGGGTTTGGGTATATTACGTGACATAATCAAAATTTCATATAAAGGGCCTGATAGTAAATTTCATGAGATTTTAGTTAAAAAAATAAATTTCAGATCTGACAAATATTTTTGTAGTTCTGGTGAAAACTATGCACAAAAAACTTGGATTTCAAAATAGTAAGCGGTTTTTGACGTGCTGTTATGGGTATTTAATGTGACTTGATCAAAATTTCATATATAGGTTCTTATAGTAAATTTAAGGAGCATTCAAATAAAAATAAAAAATTTTGGATCGAAAAATTAGTCTCGGAATGAGTACCAACAAACGTGTTTTCTCAGAGAAGTGCGACTCCAGTTAAAGAGTGCTGAAATGAGGGGTGTAGAGTCCATGAAATATGCGATAATTTTTGACTTCACAGCTTTGTTAGGAGTAGTTAGAAGGTAAACATACTAAAAGTCCCCGCCCCTGGGGGGTGAGCTAAAGGTGGGGGGAGGAGAGAAGGTCCCAATTTTGTTTTTCGATAATATCTCGAAAACGGTTGACTCTTGAAAAATATGCTACAATTCAAAATTAAAGCTCATTAAATTTCCTATGAAATTAATCATGTACATATTCGTCGACATTCCAACAGTTTTCGAGATATACCTTATTAAAAATCGATAATTTTCGAAATAAACAAAATGTTTACCTGACTTTTTGTATAACACCTGCTTCAAATACCAGATGTATATGACTTTAAAGTAAATTTAATACTCTATAATTTTTATTTTGACATTTTTTCTTAGAAACGGTTGTGGAAGGTACTAGAAACAAGAGTTTGACAAAAAGTGAGGTGACATTTTTTTTCCCGAAAATCGCCGATTTTTAATAACGAATATCTCGTAAACGGTTAGAACTACAACAAATTTATATATTATCAATTTTATAGGAAATTTAATTGGCTTTTATGTTTACTTGAAACATATTTTCTAGAGTCAACCGTTTTCGAGATATTATTGAAAAAACAAAAAAAACTGAACTTCTCCTCTCCCCCTCCACCGTTAGCTCTCCCCCCCCAGTGGTGGGGACTTTTAGTATGTTTACCTTCTAACTATTCCTAACGAAGCTACGAAGTCAAAAATTATCGCATATTCCATGCACTCTAAAATGTGTTTATTGACTGGACTAATTCCCAACTATGTTTAGTTTCAATCTGGTTGTCAGTATCATGAGCATTTAGCTAACACCCAGATCTAAGTAACCCATTCTTTAACCGAACAATTGCTAAAATCGCAGTTTACTCTTCGAGTTGGGGGGGGGGGAAATAATTGGTAGCGTAAGTTCTTGATTCAGTATTATAGAAGTATTTGTCATTATAACTTTTCTTGAAGTTGGATAATTGATGTATGAATGAAATGAAATGAAAATAGCCTTTTATTTATGGAAAAGAAATTGTATGCAAATTCAACAATAAATATTCAGAATATGAACAGGGAAAAATATATATGAAATCAAAATATTGAGTTTTTGTTTAGAACATTTGTTCTATAAATATAAATCATATGCATTTTTTTTGTCTTCCTTTTTTACATGCATAGGCCTTCCCTTTCGGGAGTAATAGTCAGCACTTCCCGGGGAGACTGGCCCTATTGGGATGAGTTCGTTCCACTTCTTCTTCCAAACGACTCTGTCCCTAGCAGCTCTCCACCAGAGGGGTCCTGCCAGCAGTTTAAACGTGTCGCTCCACCTTTTCTTTGGGCGCCCTTTTCTTCTTTTTAGGTCATGTGGAGTCCATTCAGTGACAATTTTCGACCATCTATTTTCTTCACACCGAAGAAGAAGAAGATGCCGAAGTTCTTGATTCAGTATTATAGAAGTATTTGTTATTATAACTTTTTTTGAAGTTGGATAATTGATGTATGAATATTGACTACAAAAGTAGCCGAATAGTTGCCTTATCTGTAATACATACACTAGAATGAATAAGAGCAGTAATGCGTTTCGTATTGTAGCATGTACTGAGTTCATTCACTGTGACTCGACTAATTATTAATTTACCATTTTCTAACAGCGAGCGATCGATAAAAGCAGACAAATGACTATATCGGGCATATTACCTGTAACTTTAAAAAATAATAAATTCAATAAAAATAAAGAATTAATATATTTAACCCCAAAATTAAAGCAACTGTCAGAGGAGTGCATTCAAAGATTGTTCTGTAAGTGTATCTATAAGTCTCGTTGTCTAATATGTTTTAGTTTTAATTAATAATTGAAGTTTCATTTGTTTATCGATAAAAATCTTGTATTGAAGTATACCATCGAGCTTTATTTTTTTAATGATATTTGCACACATAGCAGTAATTTTTAATCTGGTTAAAACAGTACTGATTACGTAAAAGCGTATTTGAACATCAAATTTTCAATTTTAAGGTATGAGTTGGTAATCCAGATGGACAGAGACTATCAAGAAACTATTACGATAATAGACTGCGTTATCTATCTTACAACTAATGCCTCATCAAACATATTTTACGCACTAAATCTAAAAGCAAAGGATCGAATTTTTTATTATAATTTTTATTCGGCAGAAAAAGTTTTATTTATTCCTTCTGATTTATAATATTAATTTAAAACCATAAAAATATATGATAGTGTGGCAAACCTCGTTTATTTTTGTATAGCTTTCGAATAATGCGGAGGAGCAGCGTGGTGTTGAAAAATTATATTTTGCCGATCTTCCTATGGAATATTGTGATAAAGTTGTGGTAGGATATTTTGTAACAAATCCTAACAATTCTCACCATTCATTATGAAATTATGAGGGACACTATGATTTTCCAACACTATTCGATATGAATAAACCATCGATACCCCACATGAAAGGTAGAAATGCCTTCCCCCGTAAAAGCATCTGCCCATAAAATTCACCTCAAAAAATAGTATTCTTCAACACAATGTGCATTCAGAAGCTAACAGAAAAATTGAGGTCTATGTTCATTATCATTCGGTTTTAAACCTTACATTGAAAACCTACAAAAATAAATGATAATAAATAAATAAACGTAATAACGTAAAATCCTTTGATCTGGTGTCACTTTATTGACAGTTTTCCTTTATTTTCAATTAAAAAAACAATTTTTCTTTGCTTTTTATTCCAATGAAGAATTTACTATGTTTAAAATGCACATTTACATTAAGGGATTGTCATAATATTTTATTTACGCAAGTGACTGATTTGTATGTCAAATTAGAAACACGGTGTTTTTTCTCCATGAAATCGAAACATAATCATCACTTTTAACATATCATTCAAAAGCTGATTAAATTTGCAAGTTTTTGTGAGATTTGACGTTTTGTAGATAGTTTTTTTTGAAAAACGGTGATCGTTGAAGTAATATAACACATTTTAACTTCCCTAAAAAAGGTGAACATCAAGCTGTTCTTTAGATTCCAAGTTTGTAAAATCCAAGGTTACAGGTACTCAGTCAGCTATTATAGAAAATTTAATGATAAATCCGAAAATGTGGTCAAAATTTGAAAAATATTTAAACAAAATGGAGATATTATGGAAAAAGGTCCTCAAAAGTTTTTTTGATTTATTGTATATCTACAACGGTTTGAAATAGAAAGATGAGGTTTGAAACATTTTGCTACAATTTTGATCTGGTTTCACCCATTATTTTTACAGTAAGAGATACTCACTCTGTATAGTTATCTACACAATTAATTATCTAATTTAAACGATATAGGTGGCCGAGCGAGTTATAGAAGATCAGCTGGTATAGAAGATGGTGTCTTCGATTTCCTCTGTGGCGGAACCACAGAATGAATCTTGACATTTCGTCTGCGGCTAGAATAGGTTAACAAACTGTAGAATAACCCGCCCTTACTGTCTTATTTAGAGTACGTCAGAACGTTAATCCACAACAAACAAGAAGGTTTGGAAGCGGTAACCATGGATACAGAAGAGTGAAGAAATTGATTAGGTTACTATGGTAACCACTGTTAAAAAAAAAGAAGAGAGATTATTTGTCCGTTATTGTTTTAATTTTCTATAGTTAATCAGTTTCAATGAACAAAGAAATGTTTATTTTAAGTAAATAAACAGAACTATTTATATTTATCATTCAATATATTAAAAAAATATAAAGATGTAGGTTGTTGGGATATGATGTAATAGATACACAGCGATTAAAAATAAATTTTAATTTATAGTGCCGACGTTTCGACTTACATTGCAAGCCTTCATCAGGGTTAGAATATATAGAAACAAACTAAAATATATGACAAAAAGTGCAGTGAGTATTAAAAAAAAAATGACCGTATGAAACCTAAACGGTGGGTCCTAGGTACATATGTTAAATTAAAAAAAATGTTTTCCTTTAAATTTCTGATAATAAAGCTGTTGAAAATTTTCGATCTAAGCAACACCAAAAAAGCTAGAGCGTGGCAAAATATAAAAAATTTTAGGGTGAAAAAAGCGTTATACACTTGAGAGTGAAAAAACGTTACAGCGTGGCTTTTTTCATTCAAAGGAATATAACTCTTACACGGTAGGTCCAAGTGACAAACAATATATAACAGAGTATATTTATCATTAAATTTCTGATCAGATGACAACCGTCAAATTTGCGATCCGAGCACCACTAACAACGCTAGAGCTTATCAAAATGTTACATTTTTGGCTGTGAAAAAAATATTACAATTAGGATTGTTGAATTAATTGCCACTTCAATTGGAATTATTTTATTAGAATACTTGTTTCTATATCTAGACTATGTTGATATCTGTTAGATCTCCTCAGGTGAGTACTAATATTTCTTGTCTTTAAACTTTATTATATATGTGTCCAGAATCCAATTAGTTTTTTAATTTTTTTTTAAATTTTTTTTTTTTTTATTGTAATCTCATTATTTTTACCTTCTTATATTTCTTTATTATATATATATATATATTTTTTCTTTCTTTGTTTTGTTTTATTTTTTTTTTTTTTTATTTTTTTTTTTTTATTATTGATTTTGTATTATTATTATTTTTTATTTTATTTATTTCTTATTATTATTATTATAATTTTTTATTTACTACTGTGTATACCTATGTATTTATAAAGCTATAAAATCAATTGTACTAAAAAAAAAAAAAAAAAATTGTAACATAACCAAGCGTGTAATATGCCTCGCAAGGCAATGGCACACGTTTTAAATAAATTGCCTCTTCATAGGGTTACTGTGAGGAGGAAAAAAATGGGAAAAAAAAATGTGTCGTCTAGTTGCAAAACCGGCCAACTCCTCAATTTTGAGAAATACGTTTTTTCTGTTTTCTGATTCCTAAGATACATTTTCCATCTATTGGAAACAAGAAATCTCGCAAAAACCCGTGAAATCCTTGTTAAACCTGCGTTTGAAAAAACACAGTGTGCTGCAAAACCGGCCAAATCCTTCCGCGAGTGAGTTTCAAAACCGGCCATCTCCACATCCGCTAGATCGCGCTGTTGTTCCAGATCAAGAAGGCCTCTTATCAGGCAACTATCAGTATGCTCCAGTTTTTCTTGTAGTTAACGTTTATATTTTTACCGTTTCGTGCACTTTTCATTCGATCTTTATAGAAAAGTTTGTAGAAGAAGTACCAGCTAATTTAGCAAGAAAAAGACAAAGAGACTCTGCAACATGGAGAAGAAACAAACCCCTCCAGATCGGGTTTTTACCCAAATTGAGAAGAAGTTAAAGAAAATCGAGACTCTCGTTCAGCCTTCAGAGTTTTACGGCATTCTCCCGGAAAGTGGAACTGTGTTCAAGCCAGGAAGAGACTACACAAATCTTGATTGGAAGAGTCCCAGTAATGGCCCCCTCAAACCCCCTCCACTATGGCAATTCAAAGTCACCCCAACGAAAAGATTTTTCAGAACCAAACAAAATAATAAGGTGCTAGTTCAAGGGTTTTCTACAGATCGTTTGATTTTTTACTGCAACGTCGTAGCATCAGCTGCTCAAGAAGGAGGAAGCAGAGAAGTAGATGAGAGGGATGAAAAAGAATATCAGAAAGAAATGTGTAAGCCTGTTGAAGACGATAATACCGCAAGAGTATATGTTTCTGAATGTTTATATTTTTCTAAATTACTTTTTTCGGAAATTCTTCTTCTTCTTCTTTTAGCACAGCAGACAACATATAGTGGCCCCTGTTTTTTTAAACTTCTGCCTTCCATTTCTCTCCGTCCATTTTTGGAACTTATTCCTTTAAAAATAATTCTCGCCAGTTTTTTCGTCTAGATGTTTGTGTGACACCACAAAATTTCAGAGTTTAATTTTTTCAAATAATATTCACTTATTGAAGAAAGTTTTGTTCATTTGCATTCCAAAAAAAACAAAAAAACAACAACAATATTTTCATTAAATTTAGTGATTTTTAAGTTCTAATTCATTGCGAAACCGGCCAACTCCAAAATGAGTTGCAAAACTGGCCAAATCCAAAATAAAATTTTGAGTAACACCCCCTCCACTTGCCCCTTCCATTTCAAAAATTGCTTTCAAACACACTTCCCTTGTGCCACTAAAAACCGAAGAGATTTTCTTCCTACTTCGTTTTGGCGAGATGTAACAGAAAATCAGCTCTCCTGAAAAATTATCGTTTTTGGAGATGGCCGGTTTTGCAACTAGACGACACATATAATCCATGTAACATAGTGCTGATGTGTTGACAATTTTGTATGTTTTAGAACTGAAGATGGATGTTTAGCATTCGAAACTAGTATTCTAACAAAATAATTCCATTAGGAGTGGCAATTAATTCATCAATTCTAACTGCATAGATCCTTCTATACCATCATGCGTACCTCAATTGAAAAAAATAACGACATAAACATGAATTTATTTATTGATTGAGGACACATGTAAATATAGAGATATCGTTTCCTGACAATGTTTCCTAATGGCGTCGTATAACATGCGATTAGAAAAGCAGAATGTTCCAAACGACGAGGTCAGTGATATGAAAGGTTTGACGTTGCTGAGCTAACAATGGCAGAGGAAGAGAGAAGACTGAATTGATAAGGTTGCACTCGGAGTGACGGAGAACTTGCAATGTGCTCTTAGTCTCTTAGCAACAATCAGATTAACTTCTCCTACGTCACGTGGGGGAAGCCATAATTCATTTTTCCCATCACGTGTTGAAAGCGTTCATTCGAGCATCGTACGAGATGAATTTGTAAGATACACGGCCTTCGAAATATAATTAGCAGGTGATGAATAATAAAAACGCATCAAATTATGATTCACACGTAACCGCGAATTACTACCAGGCCGTTTCAAAAGTTCTATAGTTTTTTCAATAATTAAAATTTATTTTGTCTGTTATAATTTTACCTTTTCCAATGTAAACAATATTGTTTACTACCATTGAAATAGGGATTGTCTAAATCCAGTCACTGATTTTTCACGCCAAAATATAAGTTTTTCATTTAAAAACTGGCTGTGCTTATTTATCCTGACTGCACCCCTGACAAATTCATCTCCTTAGTAAAAACTCACAGTCAACAATACAATCATCATTTTAAAGAAATACATTAAAATGGTGAGTGTTGTAATTCAAACTTGGTCAATTTTATTATATGAATTTTATAAACTTGGCTTGAAGGCAACTGAGGCCGCTCGGAAAATATGCTCCGTGTTTGGTGAGAAGTTACTCTTTGAGCGTAAAGCTCAATTTCAGTTTTCCAAATTTCGTCAAGGCGATGAAGCGCTTGAAGATGATTTTCGTTCAGGAAGAGCTCAAGTTGCCAACAAACAGGAAATTCGATTGTTAATTGATTCGGATCCATGTCAAACATGTGTGGAAATAGGTAAGCAGTTAAATATTTCATTTAAGGGAAAAAAAAAAAAAAAAAAACTGGATAAATGGGTCCCTCACAAGTTATCAGGGTAGAATAATAGGCCACATACTGCAAAGTTGACTAGGGATAAATTCATGGAAATTGGATGGAAAACATTGCCTCACCCACCATATTCTATATATATATTCCCGACCTTTCACCCACTGATTATCATCTTTTCAGATCTCTGTACAGTTGTTTCCGGCTGAAATGTTTTGATAACCAGCAAAACCTAGAATTGGAATTAAATCATTTTTTTACCAATAAAGATTAATCATTTTTGTAAAAATTTGTAATCTTGCGCCATAGTGGGATAAAGTTATTAGTTGTAATGGAGATTTTTTTAATGAATAAAGTTATTGTATAGTCATTGGTTCATTGAATTTTTTAATTACTCGAAAAAACGACAGGACTTTTGAAACGACCTGATAATAACTTATCACGGCCTTTTTTTTTTTTTTTTTTTTTTTCATAAAACGGCCTTGGAGACCACGCGAATATCAATTTTTGACTCCTCTCTTGTTTTTTCTTTCCTTCCATTTTTCTTTCATAATTTCTCCGTGTCTCTTTTTTCTTTCTTCTGTCCACGCCACTCTCTTTTTTGAACTTCTTCTGCCCACACAACCTTCAACTCCTTAAGTCTGTTTCTATATCTTTCTCTGTCCTGACAGTCCTGGTCCGTTATACTTAATCTTTCCGTTTCTTCTTTCATCTGTTTCATATATCCTCCTGAGCTTTTATATCCACGGATTTCATGAAATACTTGCTTATTTAGTCTTTCCGGGACCATTCTTATCATATGTCCATAGAATTTCAGTCTTCTGACCCGGATTTCCGTTTCTATGTCCTTTGTATCTTTAAAGATTTCCCGGTTGGGTCTCAGCCTGTATCCTTCTTGAGTCTTTTTGGGGCCATAGATCCTTCTCAGAATTCTCCGTTCAATCAGTAGTTCTTCCAGACTAGGAACGACAGTGTTGTAGTGTCTTATTTTTGCTTTTGTGGACAGGGCTTTTTTGTTGTAAACGTTAGTGGTTGCAAAAGATAGTTTCTGTAGTTTAGTTATTGTTTCCTTTATACTTTCTTTTTCCGAACCGTTGCTACATATAGTCTCACCTAGGTACTTAAATTTGTTTGTTACTTTTATTGTTCCGTATTTGGTTTCCAGTGATTTTTTTTTTTTTAAGTCTGGGTCGGTAGTCATTAGTTCTGTTTTTTCGTAAGAGATATGTAGACCTGTTTTTTTTTTTTTCCGAAATTTCTGTCAGGATGTTTATTTGTTCGATCGCTTCTTCTTCCGTTTCCGCTGAAAGGGCAAGATCGTCTGCGTAGGCAAGGCATCTTACTTTGACATGGTTGTTCTTGGTCCCTATAATCGCACCCATAAGACCTATAATCTTTATTATTAACTTTCCATAGTTCTTTCATTATTTTATCCAATACAACGTTGAACAATGTTGGGGAGAGGCCGTCTACTTGTCTAAGTCCCGTATTTATTTGGAAAGGTTTGCTGCTGATCCCTCTAAATCTTACCTTGGATTCGGTGTCCGTTAGTGTAAGTTCTATTAGTTTTCGAGTCTTTTGATCTACTCCGTATTCTTTTATATTTTATCACGGCGTTTATAATATGTGTTTTTTTTTATTTCTCTTTACCTAGCTTGAAAAAATAGAAAAATAGTACAAATTTTTGAAATCGGCCAAAGAAAAATACAAGTCATTCTTAGACGATACTATCACTGTTACTCAACACCGAAATTCACTAAGTGCTTCACTGAACTTAAGAAGTACAGTTTATTTATAAACAACAAATTAATAAATTATATTAATAATTATTATATACATATATATATATAATGTTGAGATCTGGTTGTGAACTAAATGACTGTAGACCGATTGATCCTTAAAAAGAAAGATCTTTATTTAACACAAAGTATAAATATAATAAACCCTATATACAAAGAAATACAATAGGTATTGTTACCTTAAAAAGAAAAATCGGTTTTTAAAGCCTTTAGCTTATATAAAACAAAATATAACTGAACAACAGTAAACTGTAAACAAAACATATGGAAAACCTATACACCTCCTATAACCTTCCAATAACAACAGCTACCAACCAACAGGGAGAGGAGATGTAAAAGTGATTGATTCACTTTTTATGTTTTACAGCCCTGTTGGTTGGTAGCTGTTGTTATTGGAAGGTTATAGGAGGTGTATAGGTTATCCATATGTTTTGTTTACAGTTTACTGTTGTTCAGTTATGTTTTGTTTTATATAAGCTAAAGGCTTTAAATACCGATTTATAATGTTGAGATCTGGTTGTGAACTAAATGACTGTAGACCGATTGATCCTTAAAAAGAAAGATCTTTATTTAACACAAAGTATAAATATAATAAACATTATATACAAAGAAATACAATAGGTATTGTCACCTTAAAAAGAAAAATCGGTTTTTAAAGCCTTTAGCTTATATAAAGCAAAACATAACTGAACAACAGTAAACTGTAAACAAAACATATGGAAAACCTATACACCTCCTATAACCTTCCAATAACAACAGCTACCAACCAACAGGGCTGTAAAACATAAACAGTGAATCAATCACTTTTACTTATATTAAATGCTTAAAGGGGAGCGGTACCTCAGAGTACCCAAATTAAGGGCGTACTTATATCTAATAAGAAACTTCACCTGCTTCGGACCGTTGTCGGCAATACCTGGAGGTAATGTTATTAAACAATGGATTCAAACATTCAAAAGAAGATATGTAAAGATAAGATGGAAGGGATATAGCCCAATTTAAGATAGACGCGGGAAATTAGTCTTGTGATGAAGGAAGTAGATACTGAAAGGAGAAAAAGCTGTTTTCGATGTATTTGTGTGTCTTCTCCAACCCAGCTTCTATAAAACTAATTTACATGACACAGTTATTAGACCTATTTGAACATGAGGTGTTAAGCTTTGGGGTTCTACAAAGCCTTCCAATCATTAATATCCCAAATCAATAATTGATCGGATCGGCGACACCACCAAACTGGCTTGGCCCGCGCTACACCGACCAGTTCGATCCTTACGCTTCACTTCATGTTTACATTTTTCGATAGTTCATTCCTATAACCTCACATGTAAACAATCACTTCTACAGTTTCAACTTGGATTTTGTTGTTTAGTGTCTTATATTGATATTTAGACTTCTTAAATGTAAATAAGTGAAACAGAAGTTAACAACACGAGGATTAAGTGTTTTATCAATTCATGTTTTCTTATTTCATCTTATCTTATGTGTAAAAGTGTTACAAAACTTGAGAAGATTAATTTGTACATGGATTTGGTGTTTTACATATTTATATTTGTTCTATCAATTTAAGTGATAAAATTTAAAACTTGTAAAAGTGTTACAAAACTTAACAAGATTTATTTGTACATGGATTTGGTGTTTTAAATATTTTTATTTGTTTCAATTTCAGTGATAAAATTTCAGTATACATATTTTGTGAATGGATTCTTTGTCATCCATATTACTTTTTGTCCTAAAGTGAGACAGAATATATAATTAATTCAATAAAACATATCAGTTTATAAATAAATGTGAGAAGGTATATCACAGGTTTCATGCTTTCTTATTTCCACTTCTCTTGAGAAAATATAGCAGAAATTAAGGTAATTGTTCGGATCGGCGACACCACCAAACTGGCTTGACCCGCGCTACACCGAACAGTTCGATCCTTACGTTTCACTTCATGTTTACGTTTATCGATAGTTCATTCCTATAACCTCACATGTAAACAATCACTTCTACAGTTTCAATTTGGATTGTGTTGTTTAGTTTGTTATATTGGTATTTAGACTTCTTAAATGTAAATTAGTGAAACAGAAGTTAACAAAATGAGTTTCATAAAGGATTAAGTGTTTTATGAATTCATGTTTTCTTATTTCATCTTATCTTATGTGTAAAAGTGTTACAAAACTTAAGAAGATTAATTTGTACATGGATTTGGTGTTTTACATATTTATATTTGTTCTATCAATTTAAGTGATAAAATTTAAAACTTGTAAAAGTGTTACAAAACTTAACAAGATTTATTTGTACATGGATTTGGTGTTTTATATATTTTTATTTGTTGTTTCAATTTCAGTGATAAAATTTCAGTATACATATTTTGTGAATGGATTCTTTGTCATCCATATTACTTTTTGTCCTAAAGTGAGACAGATTGTATAATTAATTCAATAAAACATATCAGTTTATAAATAAATGTGAGAAAGTATATCACATGTTTTTTTATGTTTTCTTATTTCCACTTCCCTTGAGAAAATATAGCAGAAATTAACATCATCACTTTCAACTAGGATTCTGTCTTATATTATATAATGACTTATAACATGGAGAATTGACAATGTGAAAATAATCACAGATTACTAGGTAAATGACACATTACTATAAAATTGTAGAACTATTGGTATAATTTTATAGATTAACATTGTGTTTTTATAAAAAATTAGAAGCCTGATGGTGGAACATTGTCTCCGAAACATGTAGCTACAAATGTTAAATAAATAGGAGTTATGCCAAATAAATACTTAAGGATTCTGTCTTTTTTAGATTTATAATTTGTTATTTTCACTTTTCTGACAGAAAGTTCATCAGGAATTAACTTTACTGGTGGTTCTGTGGTATATTAATTGATGATTAAATTAATATTAATTCAAAATTGATTTAGTGTCTTATATTTCGATATTTTCTTATTTCCACTTCATTATTACCTTATTTCTCATTTTTATTACCTTATTTCTCATTTTAATCATTAAATGTAGGAATAACCTTTCCCCTCTAAAAGCAGTGACTAAACATCGAAATAAATCAGAAATATTATTTTAAAAACCGGGATTTAGAGTTTCTCAGTGAATGTAGGAGAGTAACCTTTCCATAAATCCATAAATGTCATAATAACTAATTGTCGGAAAGGATAGAGGACAACGAAGTCCTTCAGGCGTCAAATTGGGTTTTCCCCGTCTCGGCTTAAATAAAGAACATAGACAATTTTAACAAATGATTGAAGTTTCATTTATTCATCAATAAATATCATTTATTGTAGAAAGTATGCAAGAGACATATTGAGTTAGTAATAACTCAAAAGACATCCGAATAGGTATATTCGGTATATTTAAACGGTAGTTTATAGTCGTTAATCCTGGTGGATTCCAAAATAGTATCCTTAAGGACGGAAACTAATTTGTGTAGGGAAGGAGAGTGGCCAAGGATGTCCTTCGGCGCCAAAAATCGTCAGATCCTGTGACAGATCTGAAACCAAAAGTGGTTTCAGTATCCTTCACTGGCTTTGGGCGTAGAGCAGTGAACCACTACTATTTCATTAAATCTTTCAGAAACTAACAATTTTTAAAGTGGTGACAGGATATTCTGCCCTTGTTGTCCTTTTGAAAATCCGTAATTGTAGTCCTTTTTGGAAAATTAATAAATTATTACTTTTTTTTTATTTGAAGTGTACACGAAAAAACAAAATAGAAGCCTCGGTAGAAGGAGGATCGGTTAATCGAGGGGTACTCATAATAGTGAATGTTAGGATTATCTAACTACACAACTTATATTAGTGAGTATAATGAAAACTGCCAAAACAAAAGACTATAATATGGCATTGAATTTGGAATTTTATGCATATTACTTCCGTTTTCTAATTCAGCTGAGGAACTATCAAGAAAGTATATACCTAATTGGTATACAACCAATTTTTTTCGTGAACAATCTGTTATCAAATAGGTTGCCATCAATAGAACAAGTTGTTGTTTTCTACATCTAAGATGAATTGTTCTGCTAATCTACTCAAAGTGGACTTGTTTGTGTGTACTGCTGGACTTAATCAAAATTTCATATAAGAGGCCTAATTATAAATTTTACCAGGTTTTGGTTAAACAAATTAACTTTCAGACCGGACAAATAGTTTTGGAGTTATAGTGAAAAATGTACCAAACAAACTTACTTCAAAACAGTAAGCGGTTTATAGCGTGCTCGCATGGCATTTACGAGACTTGATAAAAACTTATATAAAGGTTCTTATAGTCAATTTAACAAGCTTTCAGGGGTCACCTGTGGTGTAGTGGTTAGCATAGCAACCTACTAAACCCAAGATTGCGGGTTCGCAGCCCGGCAGATGACCTTAGGATTTTTTAAAGGGAGTAAAAAATCCTCAGCTATGCCGTCCTTCGGAAGGGACGTAAAATGGGGGTCCCGAGCCTGTGCGATGTCAGGTACTCGTTAAAGATCCCTATCCTAATTATACCTGGATAGGCAAAATTTAGGACTCCCACCGTAGCATCGTCCGATTAGCCATAGCAGCATAAAGTGACGTTAAACGAAACAAACAAACAACAAGCTTTCAGAGGGAAAATTTTTTTTTTGGGTCGAATGCTCTTTGAAATGAAGTTTGATTTTGAAATTTTTTTTTCTGAAAACGATCTTGGAAGACACTAGAAATTTTTGATCCGAGCAACAACAACAAGGCTAGAGCATGTCTAAAAAGCTCCTAAACATAAAAAATAGAATCACTTGAGGTACGCATGATGGTATAGAAGGATCAATACAATTAGGATTGATGAATTAATTGCCACTTCTATTGAGATTATTTTATTTGAAAACTAGTTTCGAGTGTTAAAATGCATCATGTGCTCTGAGGAGGTCAAGCGGACTTAACCTTTCAGCAGGCGCGCTGGGGTCAGAGTGACCCCATTTTTAATTTGTTTTGTATAACTTCTGATTACCTGCAACAATATCCAAGACCCCTACTTCTAGTCTTAAAGTGACTTTAAGGGGTGGTGGGGTGGGAGTTGGCTTGAGTTCTCACCCTTCCTCCATTATTTAGTTTTCGTTGAAGTGGATAAGTAATTGTTGGGGCCGTCTTGAGTCGTGTGATAAAATAATTTGATGTGATAAAAATAAGATTTTTTTTTAAAAAAATGGCTCTTGGTCTATTGAAAGCACATTTGAAAACTTTCATTCATCTTCAGTTCTAAAACATACAAAATTTTTTTCAACACATCAGTACTATGTTACATAGATTATATATACTAAAGTTTTTTAAAAAAGATAAAACAAGAAATCAAGCATGGGCACTCACCTTCGAGGTAACTAAAACACTAAATTCGTGAGAAGTAAAAGGGGGGCAGGTAGGTTAAATTTTAGATTTACAATAGGATTTCCCTTATGACTCATTGGGTTTTTGTTTAAATGATCAGATTAACATATCCAATAGCCCCATTTTAAATTTGTTTCCTATAGTAACGGAAAAACCCAATGAGTCATAAGGGAAATCCCATTGTAAATCTAAAACTTAGCCTACCTTCCCCGCTTTTTACTTCTCACGAATTCAGTGTTTTAGTTACCTCGAAGGTGAGTGCCCATGCTTGATTCCTTGTCTTATCCTTTTTAGAAAAACTTTAGTATATATAATCTATGTAACATAGTACTGATGTGTTGAAAAAAATTTTGTATGTTTTAGAACTGAAGATGAATGTTTAGCATTCGAAACTAGTTTTCAAATAAAATAATCTCAATAGAAGTGGCAATTAATTCATCAATCCTAATTAAAAAATAGAGGTTTCAAATCTGACTAATTAAACCAAAATTTTGAACAGCCGGGAGGGATCGATCAGATCGGTCAAATCTAGGTTAAAATTTTTTATTTCGTAAAAGGAGAAACAGAGTCAAAATGAAGCTCTCTCATTAGAACCTGCCTCCTAGTCAAAAGATGGTGTTATTTAGTATAAGAAGAGTTGAGCTCCTAACTGCTCCTACTCTTATAATATCAAATTACGCGTATCGCCCCCGCATTTGACGCGACTTCAGACGAACTAGAATACCTATAAAACACGTTCCAGGTTTTCCATTTTCTTAAGGATCTGGATCAAACTGAAACGGTAGAAAATTTATTGATCAAAAGTTGAATTCGCGATGTTTAATAAAAAGGTTTCAAAACTATATTCAGAGAACGTTTACCTAAATGTATTGTGAGTGTTGAAGCGTTGTATGATTATTAAAAATATTTTCTAATCACTTATTTGATAGTAGTATTTTGAAAAAAAATATCTGCATTAGCTTCCGGACCATCCAATTTATATAGACTTATATTCTGCCACAAGAGAGACGATTTACTTATTATATTTTTTCTTTTTATTTAAAGGTTAAAATGGCTGTGGCCCGGATATCTATGGCTTCTCCGATCGTCAGTTGTAGCTTCTCGAATCCTCACCTCAGCGCCTGCGCATAATACGATCTTATTCAGCTTCCACTGGCTTTCAATAAGAGTAACGCGGCTGGAATGGAGAGCAGTGATACCTCGGATCCTGACTTACCCCTGTATATGGCGAAGTGTGATCAGAACTGTCTCTTCAACTGATATCAGGTATATATATATTTATTTTTAGTTATTTAAGAGTAGGTGAGTAAGAGGATTTAAGGTAACCAGGCTGTTTGTCGTTCTGTTTCTTTAATTATTTTCGTAATATTAGAGATAAAAATAGAGCATTACCTAAACATGAAATGGAATTTTTCATTGTCCTCCATAATAACCTCTATTTATGAATTCCAGAGCAGTTAAATAAGTATTGCTATAAATATTAAGTAACAATAAAAAAAAAAACTTAATTTCTTCCCGGCTGGGTAAAACCATAGATCATGGATGTATCTTTCCATAATCTACTGGTACTTTATATTTTATAATTATTCACTTAAATTAATACTTTAATTAGAATAACAATCAATGATCATTCGAAATAAACAATGCCAAGAGAAAACAGAGGTTTCAAAGGCGACTTTTATCATTAAAACCAATATAGCTCCTTAACGGTAGGCCCTATCGACAGATATTATGTACCAAAAAGTTTTCTCGATTATATTTCTGAAAAGGGAACTGTCATCAAATTTTCGATCAGAGGAACCACAACAGAGCGTGTCAAAATGTTACATTTTTGAATGTGAAAAAAACTTTACACCATAAGAGTAAAAACCCCCATCCAAAAGACATGCATTTAAAAAAACAAATACAAAAACAGAATGACAATTTAATTTAAACAGACATTATTTTATTATATTTAAATAAATCTATTTTAAATTGAATATTATTATATTCACTATATTCATTTCACATACTCTCACTGGTTACTGCTTTTAAAGATACAAAGTCTCATACTACATAGACTGCCATTTTATTAGATACATGTTGCTTAGCAACAAGACTAAAACATCAAGGCTAGGCTATGTTGCCTAGCAACGGCTTTTCAAAAATTTGACACGCTCTAGCTCTGTTGGTATTGTCCAAATCGAAAATTTACGGTAGTTTCCTTATAAAATGAAGTATGTATAAATGCAGTAGATGTATTAAATGTATCCATGATTTATTGTTTTTCCCAGTCAGAGAGATATTGAGTTTTTTTTTTTTTAACTTATCAATAAACAAAACAAGAGTTTTAAAAACAAAACATAGTAATTCTTTCATTAAAATAGGTTGTTTACAAACAAAAAACGCCATTTTAGTTTCCGTCCACTTTGAGGTAGGAGACGAAAAAATTATTACCCCCCAAGAAAAACAGCATTTAAAATTTACTTCAAACAATACCCAAATAATTTTAGCCCTCGGCTCTTGGACAAATACATTGAGTGTGGAATCAGAGAAATGTGAATTTCATTTTAGTTCACCTACACAAGACACCTTAACACTTCAACACAACCTCAACGAGGTTCAAACTTGGTGTAAGAAATGGAAAATAAAACTTAATTATGACAAATCCCTTCATATTACATTTACACTACGACGCAAAACCTGCCCGCCTGTTTACATTGACAACCAACCTTTATATCAAACTGAAAAAGTGACATACTTAGGACTTACGCTTGATAGAAGACTGGCATGGGGCCCACACGTCAAGACAAAAAAACAGACGTTACAGTTAAGACTGCGACTTCTATACTCAGTACTTCACAGACGCTCAAAACTACCTTTAAAACAAAAGCTTAACATTTACAGTTACTTGATTAAACCCATCTGGACGTATGCATCGCAAATTTATGGACCGGCCAAAAGAACACATATTCAGAAAATACAGACATTTCAATCTAAATTCCTAAGACTGATAACAGACTCCCCTCCTTATGTGTCAAACGATATACTACATACAGACTTACGTATTCCGACAGTTAAGAGCCATATTCATAAACTTTATCGACAATTCCATGAGAAACTACGTGGACACACTAACAAACAGATACATAATATGGCAACAGTACAGATACCAGACATAACTCAACGGAGGCTGAAAAGGAAGTGGATGAGGGATCTCCTAGTCTAATCGCTAATAATTTAGTTTCACGCCTGGAGATTGTACCACTGGGTGCTGACTCCCTCATGCCTGATCATGTCTGTTGTTTCAATGTAATTTCACATTCACTGGTTGTCCATTGTGTACAGTTGTGAATAAAGTTATTATGTTAAAAAAAAAAAAAAAAATTTTAGTTCAAAACACATGTTAAAATGAATAAACTATTTAAATTAGTGTGATGTTTTGTTTACCTTTCCTGTTTTGTTATGTTGCCTAGCAACGGTTTTTCAAAAATTTGATACGCTCTAGCTCCGTAGCTATTGCTCATATCGACTATTTTCCGGCAGTTTCCTTAAAACAATCAGTATGTATATTGCAGCAGATTATAGATAAATATATCCATGATTTATTGTTATTCTCAGTCAGGGAGAAATTGAGTTGTTTTTTTTAATTCATCAATGAACATTAGTTTTAAACAAAATATAGCTAAAACACAATAATACTTCTGTTAAAATGGGCTATTTACACGCAAAATAGAAAAATCGTGCATGATTTTACTTATTAATTAAGTGAGTATACATTTTTTATGTGAGACAATGGCAAATTATTTATACAGTACAGTGGTTGGAAATCAATAAACCAAAAGAACGCTAATAGGAAAGACAGGAAGGAACAGGCGATCACCTTGACCCCAATAAATAAGTAACAATAACACAGAGACATATGATTATGTATTCATTGGTAGCGATAGATAATACATCGATTTGATAGGTCGACTGTTGATATTTGATAATTTGATAATTAGTGCCACACTAGTCCTAAATGGTATTTGTAAGGCTTAAAAACGTTGCTAAAGGTTATTTAAAAAAACACGATCTTGTCCCAAATCGATAGGAAGTTATATCGGAAACGGCTGATATCGAGCCCTGAAAAAAGTCGATCAATTATTTAAAGAATTGTCATCAATGGATACCTCTGCAAGGCATAGTTCTACAGACCCCGATTTTCGATCTAATTACATTCGGGGCTTAATTAACTGTGACTCGATCAATCGAGCATTTATTTATTTTTTTAAAATTTAATCTGATACTGAATGTTTTTCTACTTTTTTTTTTTTTGCACAAAACAGAACAAGACATTTGACAATCACTTGAGGTAGCCATTTTTATGTCTGCAGCAAGGAATGAAAGAAACAATAAATCACTAATAATGTTCACTGTTTTATTTCTCATTAACAAAAACTAACATGTGCTTTAATCTAATTACAAAAATGACCCCTCAGGAAGGTTACACTCTTCCCATAAGGTCTCAATCATTTTAATAGTATGACATCATGCATTACACCAATACAATTAGGATTGATGAATTAAACACCACTTGGAATTACTATTTTTTTTTTTTTAAATTAAAGGCCCCCTTGATCCTGCCGGCTAAAGAAAGAATAACACGGAACATGTTTTAGGGGTTGCCATCTTGACCATCGATGCTCATATCTTTTCTATTTTTTACACCTTGACACCATACTGACTTGGAGATTACACACTAACTACATCTTACAACAAGCTAACGCAAGACTTAAACTTTTGTACCTCTTTTAAACAGAAAATCATTACTTCGACACAGAATTGCTATCTTAGTATACAAAACCATGTTGCGGCCCCTACTGACATACTCCTGTCCTGTCTGGTACAACACTTCAAAATCAACCAAAAAGAGACTACAGACATTCCAAAAAAGAATACTGCGTATGGTGGTTAACGCACCTTGGTTTATAAGGAATTCCCAGTTTCACCGGGAACTGGGAGTTGATCGACTCGAAGAGGTCTTTAACAGGCTCACAAGGCGACACCATGAGCTTCTCCACGTCGCATCTGGAGCTGTGGAGTATAACCTTGGAAACTCCATATCAAGAAGATTAAAGCCTAGGGCTTACCAAGATTTACTTGGATTATAACATTTTCCTTTCTTCAAACAATTCGTGGATAAAATTTATTGTTGATCCGAAATTTAAATAAAGTTTGTTTGTTTCTATTTTTTTTTTCGCTTACCTGTGATTCAGTTTTCTTTAAGAGATAAATTTTCGAATTAAATAGCTTATTCCTGCTGACCGTCTAAGCTTTTATTTTCTTAATTTTTTCCGCTTAACTGTTGATTTTAAATTATTTAAATTAAATTGAAAATTAATTATTGATCGAAATAAAGCTTCAAACATGACTTTTTTTATTCATCCATTATAGCTTCTAAACAGTAGAGACAAATTTTATATAACAAAACAGCCGTGAGGGATTGAGCATGATCGGTCATATCCAGGTTAAAAATATTCATTTCGGATTAGGCGAAACAGAGTAAAAGGATTGCACTAATTAGAACCTGCCTCCTAGTCATAAGATATTGTTATTTAGTATAAGAAGAATCGAGCTCCTAACTGCTCCTACTCTCCTAATATCAAACTACGCATAACGCCACACAGTGGTAAAAACGGCCAATCTAGGTGGACACTAAGAAAAATATTCATGTCAACAGAGCATTGAATGGACTTTGTAATGTTATACATATCTTAAATTTTATCCTTATGGGTATATTTAGTTGAGTTAAGAAAACATATTTAACAAGTTAACAAATTTTCGTTCTTAAAATTATTTAACTTTTTTTCTCCAAGTTCCTCCGCCTTCTGGATGGCATGGTTTTAAAGTATAACATCTAAAGAATATTTAACAATTGAAATCTGACCCATCCCGACCCATACAGCTAAGCTATTTATTGTTTTTCAGAATAATGTCCCTCCTCAAAAGTGCTGTAGGTCAAAAGGTACTGTTAATTTTAGATGGCATCACTCAGGAAATAGTTACGAAAAAAGTGGATTCATTTTTAATTCATATTCGTTATCGATGGGTCCAAAGTCGATGGAGCCGTAAATGTTTTTTGGAAAAAAAAATCCGATTGGCTGAAGGGAAACTTGGTAGATAACGAGGCACTTGCCCTTGGCCCAAGTAGCAGTAAATCGCGTACTACCAAAGCATTTGGAGATCTGGGGGACAATTATTCCTATGAGGAGCTGTCATATGCTGTACGCCACAAATTGTACGCAGCTTTATTCATCCGGCCTATATGTTTCAACTTTGTCAATTAATGAAGGCAGTGATTTGTTGCATTCTGATCCTAACGATAAATGTTTCCCGGATGAATTATTACATTTACTATCTGAGCCAACACACAATTTTTTGTTTTTTAACCTCATTTAAAGGATGTTGATTTTGTGGTAAATAATAATAAGACGATATAATAAACGTTTTTATTTTTCGAAAAATATTTTTTTATATCAATTTTTTTGTAATTTACAACTGTACAAATATGTACATCCAGTAAATGTGTTGATAATGATTACAATAACATGTCAAAACTTAAAAAGTACAACTCATCAGTAGCACTTCAATAAAAATTCTAAAATTAATTTTTAATGATCTACAATTTTTGTTTTAGAACATATTTTGATTTGATTAGCCACTTCTGTGTTATACTCTTAAACATGGTAAAAACTAACTTTTTGAGAAATTTGGCCTAAACCAAATTTAACTTTTAGGGATGTCTTTAGATGCACAATTTAATAAACTTTAATTTTGTAACTAACACACTTTTCGATTGAAACCATTTTTATTGACTGAGAAGTATTTGGTATATGGCAGTTGGGGTATGCAGCCATTGATATACAGCAATACAAAATAAATTTTAATTTATAATGCCGAAGTTTCGACTTGAATTGCAAGCCTTTATCAGGGTTTCAGCGAAAATGACAACCGGAATCATCAGTTCATTCATTCATCATCGGAATTAGTTTCCAATTATCACTATCACTGAAACCCTGATGAAGGCCTGCAATGCAAGTCGAAACGTCGGCATTATAAATTAAAATTTATTTTTAATTGCTGTGTATCTATGACTGCATACCCCAACTACTACATCTTTGAAAGCATTTTTGGTAATTTTTTTTTTTTACAAAAATCTGAAAAAAAAAAGTCAAAAAGTGTATTTTTCGAACCTCGACTCTTCAGGAATTGGTCCACCTAGGAATGGTAGACAAATTTTTTTATGGCGGGGTAAAAATCTAGTTTAATATAAAAAAAAGGAAACAAACATCTTTAAATAATCACATTTTTTCGTTTTTAGTGACCGTTTTTGACGCCATTTTAGTTTTCGTCCACTTAGAGTTGGCAGAAAAAAAAATTATTACCCTAAAAGTTGGATAAAATGAAAAAACAGCATTGAAAAATTTCTTCAAATAATACGTCATTTTAGCCCTCGGCTCTTGGACTAATACATTGAGTGAGGAATTAGAGAAATGTGAATTTTATTTTAATTTTAAAACACAATAGGTCAAAATGAATAAACTATTTAAATTAATGAGCTGTTTTGCTTACCTTTCCTGTTTTACTTTCTTTTTTTTTTTCATTTCGGAACCCGATTTAAGAGGGTCCATTGTGATTCTGAATATATTTCATATCATCTGATTTGTAAATAAAATCATTTGTCTTGCAGCCATCCATTGAGTTTTATCTTCCTTCTGCATTTCTTTTAAAAATCTAACACCGGTCTTACAAAGACTTATAACTAAAGGCCGGATTTCGTGCAGTAAAAATTTTAAAAACATACAATAAAAATTAGCCAAAAATACAATAAAAATAAAACACTGGGTCAGTAGTTTCATCAACCATGATGTAAATATAATTCTTTTTTACTTGTTTAGGTACTTTCTCTAGAGAATGTTGACAACAGTGTTTGAGATAATTTTTTCTTAAAGTGCTTTAATCAGGAATGTTGTATAGTGTATTTTTACACAAAAAAAACTTAAAGGACTGCAGTTTACTGAATGAAATATTGGAGGCGACCATGGCGTTACATAGATCAGAAGAAAAAAAAATTGTTTTTTTGTCTAATGACGAACAGCTTTATTTGGGAAACTGTTGCTGGAGCTCACTTGGATTTTTGTATTGCAGTTAATTGTGTGTATTCACCTATTAAAATAAAAAGATATTGGAAATAGTCAAATGCTATCGTGTGCTACTTATGAAAAGATAAAATCTACTTACATGTGTTGCAATGAGCATCCACTTGAGATTTCGATCAGAACCAAGTGATTTATTGCCACAACAAAAAATTATTTTCCCGTCTGATTTTAATTCTGGATACAGTTTTATCCAAATGTTAATTTTTTATGTTTGGCTGGTTGTCACTTTAGGCATTTTTACTATTACTTGTACTTGTTTACCGAACTGAACTCTGATGTAGAATCAAATGAAAATAAAAAATTAGGTTGAAAGGTGGAGTAAAATGAAATTAGAAATTCTACAAATGTTAATACAAAGAAAACATTCAAGATTATACCATTTCTTTAATGAGTTTAAAAAAATAATTAGAAAACATGGGTTTTTTATTTTTTTGGAAAATTATGTAAGTAAATGGTACTGTTGATAACTTCAAAATAAATCACAACTTTTATCAGAATGAGAAAAAAAAAAAAAAATTCAATATTTTTAACCTACTTCAAAAAAAAAAAAAGTAGGTTACCAATTCGACAGGTATGTATGTAATATTGTTGGAATTGGATAATATTTAAGTATGATCATCCATTTAGGCTTCCAAACAGGCGTGCTTAATTTTTGTCCACTTGTGCTTAATTTTAGTGTGTTTTTGTCCACGAATTTCTTGAAAACTAAAAGTCATATCCAGATAATTCTTTTTGATTTAAGTTACGTACATTTCAACTTAGAAAACAGTTTAAGTTTCATTAAAATCGGTCCAGTAGTTTCAGAGATAGGGCAAATATAGCTAGATAGTTGTATAGTTATATGACATACGGAGCACGGTTTGTCAGCTAAGTCTTTAATATCATTCAGAAATCTTCTTCGCTGTGTACCTGATGACGTTGCTGCTGTGCTTTTTGACACATTACAGAAAGACAGTGTAGTCTCACTTCTTCATTTTCTAACAGTTTTTGGAAACAAGCGTTTTCACTCAGAGCTCTAAGTCGCTCTATTCTTTCATCTTTAGAATCTTGACACCGAATATTTTTTTTTGTTTAAGTACCAACATACAAGAACTCTCCATTGCTTAAAATCCATCAAATGGAACGATGTGGATTATTCTTCACAAGTGCCATAGGAATTACAAATAAGTATTGTGTCAGGTTTTATAAAATAAAAATTGTAATAAGACAAAGATTTGATAATTTCAACAGTATATTTATTGATACTTAAAAATAAATAAATCTAAAATATAAATATTTGGTTACTTTTTTTATGTCATCGGTTACACTCATAAATTCTTTTTATTAGAGTTTTTTTTTATTTAGAAGCGGAGCACAGCAATCGATAAGTAATAAAAATACTGTAATTATATTTAGACAAATATTTATATTCATAACAGCTGACTATTTATTAATAACAGCTGATTATATGTACAAAATATATTTTAATTCTAAAGATCACAACACCTATTTCTAAAAATATTTAATAGGAATGATAATATATATAATGCTACATTTCATTAATATACATAAAACATTTAAGTCTTTTATAAATAACGATTTATATTATTTACCACTTTGCTGTCACATCTTTTAAACCAGTCCTTTGAGGGTTTTTTTTAATTTAATTTATTTTATTATTTAATAAGTACACAAGCCAACACTGATGTAACTTTGAAAAAACAATGGCTGCGGGATCACAGTTCATATGTAATATAAAAAGGTCAATAATAACAGCTACATTATTAATTAACAATGTATAAAAATAAATTTATATAGAAAATAATCTAAAGATAAAAGCAGACATCTTTAAAAAACTTTCTGCTTCCTTTAGATATATATACAATTTTCATTAAATAACTTTACACATTACTTATAAGGGGAAAACCTAAAAGAATTATCTTCATAATCTAACAATAATAAACTGAAAAACTTAAAATAAATAATTTTAAAACAAAAACACCACTTTTCATTGGCCAAAAAAAGAAAAGAAAAAAGAAGCTTAAACAATAGCTATATAAAAATATTTTCGTTGTCTAAAATTAAGCTAAATGGAAGATTTAAAAATTTCCCAACACTGACGGCGACAAGATGCTTTTTTCGAAATCATTCTTAATCATAACTTATATCAATACGTACAAGTGTATTCTTGGCAAGGTATAATTTTTGGGTATTGTTAAAAAATTTATAGACGAATTTTTCCACTTTGAATTTGTGCGAAAACTTCCTGTGTTAGCGGCTCATAAACTCCATCAGGGCTGTAATAGTACAGTTTATCCCGAATGATCGATGGATCGAATCCTTCCTTCTGAAGATCCAATTTTTTCATTTTATACGTTCCTTAAAAAAAAAAAAAAAAAAAAAAAAAAAAATTATACATTAATGCATAATATAAAATACGGAATCATTTATTCAATTTTCAAAAAGGACAATGCCAGATTTTCAAAAGAACACTAATGGTGGGCTATCCTATGACCATTTAAAATTGGTAAGTTCTGGTAGATTTCAAAATAGTATCCTTAAGGAGGGAACTAATCAATTGTCGGGAAGGAGAGTGGCCAAGGAAGTCCTTCTGCCTTTAAAAATTGTTAGATCTGCCAGTATCTAACGATTTTTGACGGCCGAAGGACATTCTTGGCCACTCTCCTTCCCAACAAATTAGTTTTGGTACTTAAGGATACTATCTTGAAATCTATCAGGACATAAAAATTTTAAATGGTCATAGAATAGCCCACCATTAGTGTCCTTTTGAAAATCCGGCATTGTTGTCCTTTTTGAAAATTTAATAAATTATTAAAAGAGGCTTAGAAAGGAAAGAAGAATGCCGCTCTTTCATTTTTTCCAACATAATTGCCATTTTCAAATGCAACACATCTCTGAGAGATGCCTGCAAGCATCTGTGGGTTATTAAATTAAGGATGTTTTCTCCAAGAATAAAAAAAAATTGTGCTGCAAAAGAGATCAAGATACCAAGAGCCTACAGAGTATTCACATTTTGAAAACAGAGAAATAAAAAAGAAATACTTCTTAAATACTAAATAATGGATAGATAACTTATTAAATTCATGCATAAAAAATATATCATTACCAGTCAGTTCTATTTCACTGAGGACGCGGACAAACAGAGGGCGAGCATACGAGGGCAAGGACTTCTTCACTCCTTCGGTAAGTTTATTCATGTCGAGGTTGCTTTGTTGATCGAGGATAGCTGCCATTCCTGCTCTTCCTTCACTTCCAAAAACCTTTAAAAGAGAAATGAGAATATTTAATTCATTACAAAAATAATTTTCTATTTATTTAGAAATGAAATAATTTAATGAAGCGATGAAAAAATTATAAAATAAAAAATCATAATTATTAGAGATGGGACGACTAGTCAGCTGCTTTTGTAGTTGGCAATTAGTCGGCAAAAAGCGCCAACTATTTGGCCGTTATATTCATTTATATTCCCTTGCTTATAAATAGGTTGATTCTAATGAAAACATGGCCTTTATTGATTATAATTTATATATATATATATATATATTTTTTTTTTTTTTTTTTTTTTTTGTAACAATTATCTAACTTTAAGAAAGTGCATGATATTAAGAAAAACTAAATTCGATAACTTCTACAATACTGAATAAAGAACTTAGGAAAACTATTTTTTTTTTTGTAAATCACAGTTTTGGTTTTTCATCATAATTAAAAAATATTAATTCTTAATTGGAATGTAATCTAAAGTGGAATGTAATCCTTATCCGAATACAATAAGGAAACTGCTATTTCAGCAAGTTTACACATGTGTTTATTTATTATTACAAGTAATATATACTTCTGTTATATATATAAATCCATAATCATGATTTTTTTCCCCAGCATGATTGAATTCTAAATTTCACAATCAACTATCTATGCTAAGTAAAGTTAATTGCTGATATTGCTTTATTTTTCTTTAAAACACTCCGTTACACACCAACCTATTTGCAAAAAAAAGAAGAAAAACTATATAATAAATAAAATCCTGTGGCTACATGTACTGATGCCTGTAAACATATAAATGAGGCACCTTGATAATTTCCGATATCAACCGAATTCCAACAGAAGCAATGATCTGCTTGCCCGACTAATTGGCTTTTTTTTTCGATCTGACTCATCGACCCATATCTCATAATTATATAGGTGGGACTCATTAGTTTGCATTTGAATGGGACCTTGAACACCTAAACCATCAAAAACTTGGACTATCAAAATTTATCAGGGAAAAAGGATGATGAAAGAGTACCAAAATTAAACTTAATTAAAATATTAATATTTTATAGTGCCGTCATCGCTAATCACGTTTGTCATATTTTTTTTATTTTTGTATCCTAGCACATTCACTGATCGTTGTTATTGACAGAAATGTGTGGATGCAATTTAAGGATTTATAAAATTAAAATATATAAATAAATAAATTAAAAAAAATAATTATAAGGTTCAAACCAATAGGAAACTTGAACTATCCTGTCTATCTATCTATATCGGGCGCTACAGTACATGAAGAACTTAGGCCTCTGCATATAGCTTTCTCCACTCCTCTCTGTCCGCGGCCACGTTCCTCCATCACATAAAAACACCTTGTTCCGGCTACTATTCTGGCTTTAATGTCAGCTCCTACATCATTATTCTCTGTTACTATGCCTCCCAGATACTTAAATTCTTTACAGACAGGAAACATGTACTCTCCTATTGTTATATATCCTCCACTATAATTTGGGTTGCTCAGGGTTTCCATAAATTTAGTTTTTGATGTATTGATCTCAAGCCCTATCTTCTTTGCTGAATTTATTAAATACATTTACTAATGCAGAAAACGTTCTTGCAGAGATCACCACGTCATCAGCATATGCCATGTACTGCGTAAGTCTGCTGTAAATATTTCCACCTGGATTTGTTCTTATGTCGCGAATGGCAATTTCAAGGCATAAGCTAAATAGAACCGGTGATAACGGGTCCCCTTGCCTAAGCCCACTGTATACCTCATATTTATCTGATATCCCTGCTTGTGTATTGACTTTACACACTGTTCTATCCAGGGCCATTTTATGAGTCTTACAAGCTTGTATGGTATACCCAGGGACACTAATGCCTCCAACATTTTGGTACGGTCCACCGTATCATAAGCCTGGCGAAAGTCTATGAAAAGGTGATAAAAATCAACATTATATTTGTGGATTTTCTTTAAAATTTGCCTTAATGAAAATAAGTGGTCTATCATAGATCTACCAGGGTGGAAACCACGTTGATATTCACCCAGAATTTGTTCACTTCTCTTCGTCAACCTTCTGCAAATGGCTATTGCAAGAACTTTATATATGGTGGGTAGTAGAGCTATCCCTCTATAATTTTCACAATTCAACCTGTTTCCTTTTTTGTGGACGGGGACAATTATGGCTTCCTCCCACTCACTTGACATTTTCTCTTCCATCCACACTGACCATATAATCTGATACACTTCATTCCATTCATCCGCTCCAGCATACTTTAGCAGTTCTGCCGGCATATCATCCGTTCAAGGTGCCTTACCATTCTTAAGGGACATGATTATTTCTATTATTTCCTCTTTAACTGGTGGCACTTCTTCTTCCTCGACAATGCCAATGTCTTGTACAGCCAACCTGAAATCCTATATGGTGGTATTACCTGAATTTAGTGCGTCTTTAAAGTACTGTGCCCATCTTTCCCTGATTTGATCTTTCTCTGAGAGGACGTTTCCGAACTGGCCCAGACAGAATTCTACTGTAGGTCTAAAGCCCTGTTTCATGCATTTTACTCCTCTGTAGAATTTATGAGTTTCTTTCGCTTTATATGTATATATTGCTCTTGCATTTCTGCAAGGTTCTTGATTTCATAATCTCTCTTTTTTCTTCTAAGTAATCCTGTCTATATAGTGTAATAATAATAATAATAATATGTATCATCTTATAAATGTAGCACATCTTATATACGTAGCAGCTAGGGTGGTAATAAAATGCTTAGGGCTGGAGTCAGCAGGATTGAGAGAAGAAAAACCTAATACATGGTCATTAAAACAGATACCACCGTGGGAAAAAAGATTAAATAGAAAAATAATTCAAATAAGAGAACGAATAGGAATTTAAACGAATTATTTGAAAGATCCAGAAAAAGCGTCAAACAAACTAAAAACTAAAATTGACGAAATTATAGTCACTTAGGATCAGTACAAAAAGAAGAAATCCTAAGAAAATTAGATGATTTTATGGATAAACAAAAACAGAAACTAGCAGTATTTGCTTGAAGGCTATGTAGATATAAGGAGTCTTACATATGAAAGAAACAAAACAAACAGTTTAAAGAAAACGAAAAAGCATTTTATAGAAACTGGAAGAGCAAGACTGTAACCAAGAGACACCAGAACAGACAAACTTGACTGAATTCTGGAATGGTATCTTGGAAAACGAATATAGTTATAATAACCAAGCATTTTAGATTAAGGAAGCTAATGATAAACGTTAAAGAGTAGAATCTATGCAACCCGTGTCCATAACAATTGAAGATGTAGCCCAATCCACAATTGGAAAACTCCAGGGTTTGACCGAATACAAAATTATTGGTTGAAAAACCTAGCAAGTGTATACGGTCCTTTGGCGGCATATTATCAACATCTATTAGATGGGAAAGAACAAAAAAAGTAACCTAGAACCTAAAGACTATAGGCCCAAAACTTGTCTCAATGGTGTTTCTAAGATCCTGACAAGAATCATAAATGATAAAATTATGAAACATTTAGAAGAAAAAGACTTAACGGCGGATGAACAACTTGGATGCAGAGCTAACAAAAAAGAGTGTCAAGAACTCCTCGTTATAGATTCATTCATAGCTGCACAAGCAGTAGAAAAAATGAGGAATATTTATGTTACGTGGATTGACTACCAGAAAGCCCATGACTCAGTACTGCATGGGTGGCTCCTGGAAACAATGGGTATTCATAAAATTAATGAATCTGTGATAGATTTACTCTCTCGTCTAATGATTAATTGGAATGTAAGGAGATGGCTTCCAGGTGATTATGATGAAGATTCAATTAGAATCAAAAGAGATGTATATCAAGGGGGCGCTTTTAATCCGACTTGGTGTTGTCTTGCTTTAAATCCGCTCAGTGATATGTTGAATGTATGTAAAAAAGGTTATGCTCTAAGACCAACAATAGGACAATTCATATCGCATAGTTTTTATATGGATGATTTATCATCAATGTATGCAAAGACTGAGAGAGATATGCAGACATTAGTGGAAATGGTCGCTAAGATATAGGTATGAAATTCGGACTGTAAAAATGCACGTCTATAAAAGTCATAAAAGGTAAATTGACATTTAATGAAGGAATAGAACTTTCCAGTGCTGAAAGAATACCAGGGTTGAATGAAAAAAAGGGGAATATAAATATTTAGGAATATACCAAATTCTGAAAATGAAAAAGGATGCTAGAGTGCAATTCGAAGAAAAGTTCAAAAGAAGGGTGAAAAAAGTTCTCAAAACACACTTATCTGGGGGAAAACTAATAAAGGCAATAAATACTAGGGCCCTGCCTTCGTTAATGTATTTGTTTGGGGTCATCAAATGGTCAGACACTACTCTACAAGACATTGGATAGGTTTGTAAGGACAGAAATGGTGAGAACAAGGAAATGACATCCCAAATCTTCAGTGAGCAGGCTCTACATACCAAGGAAACAAGGAAGAAGGGGTCTTCTAAGCGCTCACTTTATGTGTAGGCGATTGGAAGCCAATCTGAAGCAATACTCTTGGAATAACCAAAAAGAAAAGCTCCGAATCCTTTGCTCTATGGATAACAATTTAACTGCTCTCAATCTTGCAGAACGGCAAGACAATATGGAACTATCCTGCCTACAGTTGGTTGACGAATGGAAAAACGAAGCCTTTAGATGGACGATTTTACGATTCATTAAAAAAGGAGTCCATCGACTTAGAAATGCCCACAAAATGGTTCGTATGTGGCCATATCTTCCCGGAGACAGAAGGATTCGTGATGGCGATGCAGGATATTCCATGTTGAGTGTTTAAGCAAAGTCCTGAGTCAGTGCAGTACTTGGCTTCGGGCTGCACTGGATTAGCAGGATCGGAATACCTCTGTCGACATAATCATGTGGCAGGAATCATCCACCAAGAAATCGGCAAAAAATATGGATTGATTGACACTACGATGCCATATTATAAATATAAGCCGAAAAATGTATTGGCATCTGGTGGATATAGGCTGTACTGGGATCAGCAAATATTAACCGACCATCCAGAGACAGATGGTATCCGTCTCTGGTCGGTGAAAACCCCCAAAAGAATACAATCACCACTTTATGTGCGAATAATAAAATAATAATAATACTATTACCATTATTTAAAAAAATATATAAATATATATAACAAACGATAATTTAAATATATTCAAATAATAGTAGAGAAAGATAAATACCTCGACACCGTAGATAACGCAATCCTTGTAATCAATAATGTTGCTAACGACACCTTCTACTTCAGAAGTTGAAACATTTTCACCTTTCCATCTATAAAAAAAAAAATTATTTCTCAGCATAAATAAATATCCATCTACAAACTAACGGATATTCTGACATATTAATAATACTAATAGTTTATTACTATGATTTTTGTAATAAACTAATAATATAATAAATATATTATAAAATGATAAATATGGCAATTCTTATTTCGGTACATCAGAACAATACCACGATGTGTTTATCAACATAGTTATAGCTGCACTTCTATAACTAAAAACCCGAGTAAACCAGACCAAATAGCTCTTACCACAAATTACAGGCAAACAAAACATTCCTTCAAATTTGATTCTCCTAAAATTATTTACCATAAACAAAATAGTTTTAAACGAAATATTTAAAAAAAAATGATTACTATAGAAAATATAAAAATTGCACAATAAACAAAAAATCAGATGTCCTAAATCTTAAGACATGTTATTCTAATTTAATACATTAAGATAAATAGTATGTATTAATATAAATACATAATAGTAAGAACCATTTATCCATTTAAATATTACACAGTAACGGAAATTCCATCTACCTATAATACTCGATAATATCACAAAATCTGGAAATAACCACGTTAAACCTCATTCGTTACCTTTTTCCCAAATGCCCCCAGTTCAGTTGTGTAGAAGAGTTGTTATAGTTTGGTAGTAGATAACCAACATCAATATCCATCAGTAACATTGTAAGTAGTTTTATACTTCACCATATTTTGTAATTACATTCAGTTATATATTCTAACGCATGTATTTTATATATTTATATTGTTACTAGTTTTATTTTTTAAATTGCCTGTGTAACTTGTATGATTTTATTGTAACAGTTTTGTTTTTTTTCATAGTAGGGCATGATTATGAGAACAATATAGTCTTGAAACGTCGCCAAAATAAGTTGTTATTTTATTAACTGAACCTCAAGAATCTTAACAACTAAACATATTATAAAATGTTTATATTATATAATATAAATATAATAAATAATGTTAGCTATCTACTAACGACGAAGGTAAGTTAAATTTTAAAATATAAGGTAAGGTAGGGTAAGTGCGTTTATGGGGTAAGTGCATTAGTCCACCATAATTTCTATTGTCATTTTGTAATATCAACTGCCATCTGTTGTAAGTAGACAAAACTTCATACCCTCCAAACCTAACATACTAGAGTGCTCTACTGTAGAAGATAACCTCTCTAGGAATTTTCATAGTTCAACCTGTTGATCTAGGTCTTGTGTAAAGTTGAATGAGTTAAAATCACAAAATTGTATTGTATGTATTTTTATCTATTTTTTTTTATTTCAAGGAGTAAAATGCTTTCTGGGAGTTGCTTATTTTTGCTCTTACCCCATCAAAGAATCAATTCACTGCTAAGGAGTTTACAAGAGATTTATGCACTTACTCTGTTTAGGTGGGTCAAGTGCGTGAATGGGACTTAAAATTGATTTTCCTTCGCACTGTTAATAATTTTTAGGATATCAGGGAAATCAACTATATTGCTGAAAAGAGTATAGTCCAACGTTTGCAATATAACAAAAAATATTATCCTAGCATTAATAGCTGATTTTTTGTGTTAAGTTTAAGTTGAACTTTACACTCCATATGACGCACTTGCCCCACTTCACCTTACAATAAGAATTAAATATTCCGTGTTTCTCATTCTATTCCTAGGTAGTTCCAGCAATCGACAGGCTCCGATGTAAGATATTCATTTAATCAAGAAAAAAAATTGTTTACTGTTTTGAGCTGATAATCGTATTTACCGCATTTTTTAAATAGTAATGTTTTTTTTTTTTAGATTTCTCCATTAAAATGCAAGATGCAACAGCAGCTGAATTTATAACTCATCATTGTTCATTTGAGAGGGAATATCGGCTAGGCTCGGTCATATATGAACCTAGTTATTTACAAAGTATAACAAGGGACACTTATTGTCCGGCAAGCCAAGGAAAATGCAGGGCTAAAGGACTAAGTGAATGATGGAAAAATATCAATGCTATAGTCAGAGCTACTAAAGAAAACTGATACAGTAGAACCTCGTAATCCAAACTAATTGGGACCAGGGATAGTTCGGACTATCAAATCGTTCGGATCAAATACTTCAGATGCTTTCCAGGCATAGTATAGTATGAAGTATGAAAAAAATGAACACTGACACACTAGTTCCCATAACATAAGAAGCACGTTGTATTGTTAAAGGGAAATAGTTTGTTTTATGAAATACTACTGTGCTACAGTAAGGTAACTATATTTTACATAGTATGTATACAATCTTATACACACACAGAATGTACTGTACTTTATACACAAAAAAATTATGCTGTACAGAAAGATAAAATTTTTTTAAAAAAACAACAAGAAACTAAACATTTGGAAAATAGTCACTCTTTTTTTCTGAACTAAGGTTGAAGAATGTTTTTTGGCTGCTAAATCACGGATTTTCTTTAGCATGATCAACTGAAGTAAACAGCATTCAGGTTGTATTTTTCCCAAAACGGCGTTTGGATTATCGAGCGTTCGGTTTACAAAGGTTCGGATTATCGAGGTTCTTCTGTATACTTATTTTTTTGAGGTTCTTTATTATCATTTTGTCACAATAACATTTTTTTTTAATAATATTTATAACATTGTATGATGTTGAGAGGGATCAGTCAAAAACTTTTAGGCATTTTTTTAACAAACTATATTTTGCCAACATTTCAATGATATCATTCTTTTACACCAACAGGGCAGACAGAAAATTAAGAAAAAACAAAACAAAAATAAAATAAAAAAGATACCATAAAGTCGGCCAACTATGAGCCAGCAGTCCATCTATGTGCCAATCCTGAAATGTATAAGGTTGCGAGATCTAGTGGCTGTACTACAGAAACTTGATCAATTAAAAAAAAATTAATTGCATCTCTGTGATTAGGGGAACAGGTGAGAACGTACCAGAGATGTATCTTTCTTATCAGCGGGCCATAAAAAATCAGCAAACAAATGAGTGCCTTCTGAGTGATTTCGAGGAAAAGTGTGATCTAGTGAGATGTCTTCCTGATTTTTTTTTCCATATAATTAAGTATATATCTTCATTTTTTCACTATCTAAGATGAAGTGATGCAATCGGTAGTTGAGAATATTGCCTTGCAGAATATAAAGGAAATTACTTGTGGCCTATTGTTGCTCCAACCACTTCCTATTTTTTGATTACTTGATTGTTACTTGTATACAAGCCAATATTCTGAACTGCTGATTCATCTTAGATAGTAAAATAATGAAGATATGTACTTAATTATATGAACAAAAATCAAGAAGACATCGCACTAGACCACTTTTTCCAGAAATCACAACTTGTAAAAAGCTCTTGTTTGTTTACTTATTTTTTATGGTCCACTGATAGGAAAGATAAACTGATATGTTCTCACCTGTTTTCCTAATCACAGAGACTCAATTAATTTTTTTAATTGACACAGTTCTCATAGTATGGCCACTAGATCTTGCTACTTTGTACATTTCAGGGTTGGCACATAGATGGACTGTTGGCATATAGTTGACCGACTTTACTGTGTATAACAACACTAAGTAATGAAGTTTTCTTCATGACTGAGTTTTAATTTATTTTTTATTTTCCGTCTGCCCTAGTGATATAGACCAAAGATATTGCCGTAGTAAAAATATGGTTTATTAATATCAAACATTGCCAAAAATTTTTTGATTGATCCCACTCAACATGCCCTACTTTATGTAATGTTTATCCAGTCATTTAACACAGCTCTTCAAGTTTTTAAGAATTAATTGATTAAAGGAAACTGACCTGAGAACATAGAGGCAGAGAGATTGCTATGAAGGAAAACGAATTTGAAAGAAGAGAACAGGAAAAGTAATACTATGAGAAAAGGTAATTGATTTGGTTAAGCTGAATCCCAACCTAATGTCATACTTAAAATCATGTAAACAAGCTATGTTTTATATAGTAACATTTCCTTTTGGTTTTTATTTATTACTTTCTTTTTAAATATTATTAGATTAACCAAGACTAACTTTTTTAATATAGCAAAATAAGACAGGTTTTCAAGTAAAAAAAAAAAAAAAAAATTATCTATATATATATATATATATATATATATATATATATATATATATATATATATATATATATATATATATATATATATATATATATATATAAATATATATATTTATATACATATATGGATAAATTTCTTGACTGTTACTATTAAATGTTTAGTAAGGTTCTTGAGGTTCAGTCAATAAATAAAAACAACTATTTTGGCGACGTTTCGAGACTATATTGTTCTAGTAACTAGTAACACTAGTAACATTGGCATGATTATGAGAACAATATAGTCTCCAAAAAATCGCCAAATTAGTTGTTTTTATTTATTGACTGAACCTCAAGAACCTTACCAAACATATATATATATCACAGCTAATGAAATAATAACCATAATATGATTAAGTAGTTGTATTTAAACTTACCTGAATGTATCACCAGTTCTGTCTTTGAAGTATAAGTAACCGAATTCATCA
The DNA here is from genome assembly GCA_003667255.2 of Euschistus heros. Lineage (NCBI taxonomy): Eukaryota > Metazoa > Arthropoda > Insecta > Hemiptera > Pentatomidae > Euschistus > Euschistus heros. Next base: position 259,347 of record RCWM02000752.1, read on the forward strand.
GCAACAATAATATCCCCTAAAATAGAAAATAATATAAATTAACTTACTATATAAATTACTATTAAAATCTATGTTATTATTTTCTCACTAATTTTAATAGGTTATAACAAAAAGTCTTAATTTTAATCAAAATTGTCTCTAATGTAAACATATTATCATTATTATTATTTCTTTATTTCTTATATAATTTTACGATTCACAAAATTTTCTAGTGTAGAATTCTTATTGAAGTACTACTGATGAGTAGTTCTTTTCAAGTTTTGACATGTTATTGTAATCGTTTTCAACACATTTACTTGATGTATATATTTGTACAGTTGTAAACTTAAATAAGTTTCCAGGAATGCCCATCTATCTGATAATAATTAAAACAATTAAGTGTAATGTCCCTTTAAACTCAGTTTGCGTGGGTCCTCATATCTTTAATGAGCCATTTCATTTTGCCTCCTTAAATCCTACCGACAGGCGATGATCGCCATTTTACTAATGTAAACATAAATATTTTTAAAAAAAATGGAAATTATAAAATATGAAAAAGTCCATTTTTTAAAAATTTATTTTGCTCAACAGCAATTTAATACATTGATTTGGAAATAATCAAATAGTTTTGATAATCGACACTTTGACAGGGTTGTTCCTTCCCTTAGCAGAGTAAATTGAGATTCGAGAGTTTTTAAAATGTACATCAGCCTAATAATAAGTAATAATTAAAGTAAAACAGAAAATGCATTCTTTCACATTCGATACTTTGCATGTGTATCATGCACTTTGCATGTGTATCATGCACTTTGCATTTATCATCATTGCTAACTTTGACAAATCCTTTATTTAATAATGTATAACAATCATCTCTGCCTTTGATTCTGTTTTGTAAATTTCAATTATGTGGAAGAAAAAAAATTTATTTGCTGCCAAGAGACAGGAGACAATGAAATTTGTTTGGTTAAACAACAAGGATGTCAAATCAGAATATGAAGAGTTTATCACCGTTAAAACTAAAAACTGGTAGAGAGACAACAAATTAAACTTGTGCCAGAGGTAGTCGATAAATATGGCCTTAATCTTGAATAATAAATTCAAACAAAACTTATTCTATGCAACAACTTAGTATGAACTTGCAATATCTTAGTTCAACAATCGTAAATTTCATATTTGTGCACCAAACCTGATTTATCAAACACCATCATGCATATATCTAGTGCTTTCAATTATTTAAAAAAAAATTATCGGGAACGATAACCTTCTCTTAAGAAAGATTAATTACTTTGGATAGTCTAGGAACCAATGCAGCACTTGTTCACTCGATGAACATATAGCTTAGATAACCCTTATTAGGTAAAACTAGGATTGTCTGCTATCCAAATTGGATGCAACGGAACATATTTGGATCTATAATGATAAAAGTATTGTTGACATGGTATGATGAATGGAGAAGAAGATAATCAGGGATGCAGTCAAAGTAACACCACGTTTAAGAAGGAATTCTTTAATACGTGCCAACGTTCACACACAGTCATCGTCCTGTGTCAAAAATCCTATGTCAAAAATATTTACTTAATTATGCCAAGGTTTGTGCTGGAACGTTAAGGATCATCATCTTGACTCTCTTTATATGTTAGGCGTCATTTATATTTTGTATTATTCATTATTTATACATTGAATTGATGCAAAAATAAAGCAGGTTTTTATAAGTGACAAAAAATAATAAAATCATTAAATAATGAAAAAAAAAATTAGTGTCCTTAAGGACGAAAACTAATTCTAAGTCGGGAAGGATAGTGACCAAGGATGATCCTTCGGCCACCAAAAATTGTCAGATCCTGGCAAATCTGAAAAACAGTATCCTTTTGGTTTAATAGCAGGAACCACCTCTCCCCCCCCAAATCCCCACCGCCACGGTTCTATATTGTGCCAATTTAATAAAATATTTTGACGGAATGGGGTTGATAAACTATCTCCAACTTCCTGTTGAATGCGTTAACAACGGCAGAATATCCTTCCACCATCTTAAAATTGTTAAATCCTGAAATATTTCAACATATTATCCTTAAGGAAGAAAAGCAATATATATGTGGCCCAAAGATGTCCTTCCGCCATCTTAAAATAGTATCCATAAGGACGAAAACTAATAAAATCATTAAATCTTGGAAAAAAAAAGTATCCTTGGTAAAAAAAGTATGGGGAAGGAAAGTGGTCTAGGATGTCCTTCGGCCGCCAAAAATCGTCAGATCTTGGCAGATCTGAAAAACAGTATCATTTTTTTATTTTGTGTGGTTAATAAGGTTGAGATCACCATTAACTTCTTTGGCACTAGTTTTGAGAGGGTTTTCTTTTATCAAAGCCCTCAGATGGCCGTGATCAACAACAGAAGGCTCACCACAACCTTTTTTGTCTTCGAGATCAAAACCTCCAAGAAAAACTTTTTGGAACCAAACAATATCGATGTTACCTGCAGTTTGGGGTACACTTTGACCAAGTTTGAACTCGTAAAAATAAATATGACGAAAATCATGTTTTGTGATGGTAAATTTCAGATGTACTAACTCACAGAAAATATAATACAAACTAAACTAATCTTTGAGGAAAAATGACATCAATAACCATTGTTTATAATCCATTATTTAGACTGGAGGATTATCTTTGCTTATTTGGCCAGCACATGCTTAAAAAAAATACGAATGTTCAAAACATGCATTATTTTTGCACCGTCCCAATATTCACAATTTTATGTATTTTCTTATTTATTTTTTATCTTATACACTACTTTTATAGTCATAATGATGGCTACCAATATTTTGGCCGAAGCATTGCTATAATTATAAATAAATATTTATTATTGATCAAGGGGGGAAAAACTTATTCTTAATCATCTTACGATCACAAAACAGCATAATTCCAGCATTTGGTGAAAAAAAAAAAAAAGTAACAAAAACTACAATAGAAAATAAAAAAGCTTTAGCAAGTCCAAATCATCTGTAATAAGTGCACTCAGCTAAAACAGCATTTCATCTATAAATCAATAGTTTCAAAACGAGATGAGACCAGGTGCAATGTGTATGGCAACCATATTTAAAGAATACATAATACATAATCTATCATGCGCACCAAATTATGGATGTGCTCATCTACTCAACTCATTTTTTTTTTTTTTTTTACTACCTATATATTTAGAAGAACAGTGCGTAGATTCCGTTTTCTCCATACTTCTGGTTGATTAGAAAAATGTTTTAAATTAATATAAATTGCAAACAAAAAAAGGAAAAGAAAAAATAACAATTTTATACTTTAAATACAGTAACACTTCGATATAATGCTCCAGTTTAAAATGATTTCCCGGATATAAAACTTTTTTACCTCGGCCCAGTAAATTATGCAGTGGGTAATTTTTGAATAAAAGTTTACTCATTAAAACGCTCTGGTTTCCCAGTTATAAAGCCTCGATGAAAAGTACAAACAATTTTTGCGAATGACATTTTCATTATATACAGATAATACTTTGACAAAATTAAATTACATTTGTGTTCAACAAAACTAAATTAAGTGTACAATTGAATTAAATCCAGAAATTAAAAAAAAAAAAAAACACCTGCTGTGATCTAATCGATAATGAGAATAGATTTTTTTTTAATTTTTTTATTTTCTGGATCCCATACAAAATGTTTCCTTTGACACTTGTACGTTTACAATACAAATGAAATTTTCTTTCAGTATTTCATGTTTCTTGGCCCTATCAACATCGAATAAAAAGCCATCAAAGTAATTTTTTATCAAAGAAATACACAAGTTGATTAAAGACATCAATCACTGTGCATTGAACCAAAAGGATTTCACGGCATCAAAGAAGATGACGATACTTTATAAATTATTAATGCATTAAAATTAATTAAGTGTTAAACAAAAAAAAAATGTATTAATATTTTAAGCCAACGAGCTCATTGAAGTTATTTTAATCTTTCTTAATATAATATAATTATAAAAGTATAATGATTATTTTTTAATTCTTTATTCATATTTCCTGTTTACATTTATTTATTTTTTAATTCAATACTTGTCTATCAATTTACAATAAATACCTATGTGCACTAAATTTTTAAATAAATATTTTCCTTTTTTGCAGTATTATTTTTATCCCCGCTTATAACACTTTCCCCGGTATTGAGCTCTTTTTCTCCACTCCCTAGAAGAGGGTTATAATGAAGTTTTACTATTTATAGAAAATTTAATGATGAAAAGAAAAATACAGCCAACAAATAAATAATATAAGGATATACAATTCTTTAAAGCAGATTATGGATAAACATCTAGTAAAAATAAAACCTTATTAAGGGTTAAACTACTTCCTGATCCATCACTTCCAAACAGCTTTCATTTACAGTAAACCTCCTTATCATCACTACCATTATCACGAGATGTTCCTCAAGGATCTTATCTCTCATCTATTCTATTCCCTAATTATGCCAATGATCTCTCAAACTTTTTTACGAGGAGTGGGTTATAAAAGAATGGAAGCAGAAACGTCACAGCATAAAAATTGACAATTATGTATTGTAATTTTAATCTCCAGTTTGCTGACAACCAGGTCCTCATAGTGTCAGATGCTTAAGATGCTTAATACATGATGAGAAAACTACTCCTCCAGGAGTACTCAAGCTGGGGGCTAGAAGTCAACAATGAGAAGACGGTATTTACAGACTTCAATTGCCTAAGTGAATACCTTTCCATAGATCCATGGGTTCTAAAACCTGAGGCTCAATTTCAATATTTAGGGAGCAGTGTGAGAGGTGTAGGAATGGCAGACAAAGACATTGAAAGAAGCATCTACAACGGTAGAATAATAATTAGAATTTTAAATACTACAGAGCAAGTCAGTGTCCTTAAAAACAAAAACAAATATATATAAAAGGTTCCTAGAAAGTGTAATAATTTATTCAGGCAGTCCTGGTCTATTAAGGTTGGGTTCCGCATGAAGCAGCCAGGTGCAGCATCTGCGTTCAGAAGCCGGAGATGGTGGTTCCACATGTAGCTTCCAAATGCTGCGGCTGGAAGTTCATCAGTTCGTAATCTGGCTTCAGCGGAGTATATTGAGAAGAAAACTGGTGTTGTGATTGTTAATGGAGGAAGAGGAGTCCCATGTTATGAACAGATCAATTGAACCTATGCTTTCCCGAAGAAGAGAAGAAGGTTTTCTCTCTCTGTTGATTGAACTGCACCTCCAGAACGACGAGGAGAAATTCAGGAAGTTTTTTCAGCTGAACTTCATTCAATTAGATTTTAAATACTCAATTCTCCAATTAAGGAGCCAACAATTATAGAAATACACTTATTTTGGCAAAACTCCTCTTTATTATTCTTCAAACAAGTAACATGTTTCGGGACTTTAGTCCCATCCTCAGACTTTAACAGTATTTCTTTATGGTGTTATCACACCGTGTATTGTTTTTTTAGATATGTGAAATGACAGACACGGTGTAATAACACCATAAAGAAATACTGTTAAAGTCTGAGGATGGGACTAAAGTCCCGAAACATGTTACTTGTTTGAAGAATAATAAAGAGGAGTTTTGCCAAAATAAGTGTATTTCTAGATTTTAAAATTTCTCTATATTTCTATTTCTCTAACGTACTAAAATGAGCCGTTTTTAATAAAACTTTTTAATAAACGGGAGCTCAACAAGGCGTATTATGAAAACTAATAAACTGTGGGCAGACCTGAAATCTAGCAAATTGTGGGAAGACCAGAAAACAAATCAATACTTGGAAGTCTCCATTGCTGTGAAACCCACGTTTTTCCTTTGGTGATTTCACAATATATAGATAGACAATTTAGAAATTTTATTGTTTTTTCAGATGATGTATAAAGTTCCAGTTTTTTTTATTACTGTTTTGTCCAATGAACATTTTATTGACAACCCTGTTTTCGTTAAATAATTTTTATCATGTAAGATATAGTACAATTATGTAAGAGATATGTATATATAAATAAATTGTGGTATTTCAACCTGAGATTGTATCAAATTTTTTATAAATGTATATTTATATTTATAAAACCGGAAAACTGTGTTCTGTAATGTATTTTTAAGAATTGTTTTTCAAAAATACCATATATACATATACATATACAGTTTAAAATGGTATAAGAAACTTTGGTGATGTGGGTTTGCATACCACAGACACGAAGGACTGGTCCCTAGAGCAGTCCAAACGCAGCAACTCAGCTTCTCAATTTTTTGGCGGCAGCCCCCTCATGCAACAGTTCTATTTAAACCAACTGAAGCCGCGGAGTCTGGCAAACACAGCTGCTGCAGCTGGCTGCTCCATGCGGAACCCCGATTTTAAGGAGAGCCATGCCAAAAGACTTCTAGCCCTAGAAATGGATTACTGGAGACATTCATGTGCAGCATCATGGCTTCAGAAAGTTCCAAACACCGAAATTAGGCAGAGAGCGGAACAAATGGGTAACAACCTCTGCACTATTTGAGACTAAGAGGATAAAGTCGTTTGGGCATGTTATGAGGATGGGAGAGGAATGATGGCCAAAAAGAATTTTTGAATGGAGCCTGGAAAGAAAACGGAAGGAATGATGAATAGGGGAATGTGTGAGGAAGACTGGTTGGACAGAAAAAAAATGGAACGAACTTATTTTTTGCAAAGACATAGGACATATAGTTATAAAAAGTCTTTAATAAAATAAATCTCTCAAACCGTATCCACCATTCCCAGTATCACCAATATGTTGATGATTTACAAATTTACATATCCTTTGCAACTCTATCGGTAGGCTAGAGGCAAGTCGTAAACTCCAGGACAACATAAATAGCATGAACCAATGGGCACCAGAAAATAATTTGCATTTGAACTAAAATAAAACTAATGCTATCATTGGTTCAAAATCCTTCCTTGGGACGCTTCCCTACTATCGATTACTGTTCCTTAACAACTACTCTATTCATTTATAAAAATCTTGGATTAGCTCTCGATCCATATCTGTCCTGAAATAACCAGATTTCACAAGTCACTATTATAAAATTGATCTATGTTCTTACACAGTTTCTAAGATTCAGAGATCCAACTCCTTGTATTCTCCCTTATTGTTTCCCACTTTGATTATAGATGTATAAATCTATACAGGCAAGAATAAAAATATTCATTTTATAAACATAAACTTCTTTGACAAAGACTAAGATTAGGATTAGTCAAAGCAAAATAACTTAGGTTTCTCATCAGTTCCCTAAAAAAACACTCCCCCGAGAGCCGGTCAAAACTTAAATACAATTCTTTAAATATTTTTAATTAATAAAAAAATATTCAAAACAACAAATAGAAAATTATAATACAATAGGAGTTCTTTTTCAAACAACTAAAACTCACCTGAAATGAAAGCCGAGTCTCCTCGAGTGAAAACATCTCTAACTACTTTCTTCTCTGACTCCTTTTCATTGACGTAGCCTAAATATGTCCTTGCTGGGTTGTTAGGATTGATTTTTCCAATAAAAACACCAGGTTCATCTAAAAAATATATACATACATCTATTATGATATATCTAGATGAATATGCCAGTGCCTTCGAGGTTAAGTTTTTTTATATACAGAAGGCATTGACATTAAAATAGATTACCAGCTGTAATACAGAATCAGAAAGGTTGACAAGAGTCCTAGACATTATGGAGTGGTTCTGGAGAGGAGTAACTAATGAAGGGAGCCTACTGCCCACCCCCCCAAAAAAAAAAAAAATCGCAACACCTATAAATTTAGATTTTTTGAGCATAGCCCATGATTTATTTTACTTCTTGCAATGGGATTAATTTATAAATTATCTCATGAGAGACAGTAAGGATTATTCACCTCTTTGTAAACAAACGATGGATTAAATGAATTTATTACACTTCCTCTCTCAGTCTGTATTTACCATTTCATTTCTTTGGCCCGTACATATCAGTTTCTTTCTTATTTCATTATTTTTGTTTTATTCAAGCGATAATGAGTCGTTTAAGTGATGATTCACTCAGAATAATAACTCTATACGAAGAAGGTAGATTTTTGCGAAACATTGCTAATCACCTTGGATTTTATTTCTCTACTGTTTCAAGGACCATTAAAAGGTAATATGGTAAAATTCAGGATGCCCGAAAGTCACTAATCCTTTTAAAGTCGTTTTATGAAAATGCAAGCGCTCAGAAAACGCAGTTCAACAGTTTCAAAAGCATTAAAAACTTGATTGCTGGTGTTTGAGGGATAACAATCTCAGAGTCTACTGTTAGAAGAAGACTGAGAGAGGCAAATCTTTCATCCAGAAGGCGTGTGAAAGGCCTCTTAGAACACTGTAGAACACCGTAAACAGAGACTTTGATTAGGTAAATCCAGATGGCCGTGAAATAGTATGGAGAAGACCTTGAGAACGGTACAGTCAGTGCTGTTTATCAAAAACTGTGGCATTTGGAGGGGGCTCGATAATGTTCTTGGGTGGCATTTCTTGGGAGGCACGTACCAAGTTGGTACCAATTTAACGAGGGACCTTGAATGCTTTAAGGTATGTGGAAATGATTTTACAAGATCATGTAATACCTACATGTCATTCATTGGCCCTGAATCATTGCTTATGCATGATAATGCCCGGCCACATAAGGCAACTTGTGTTTCTGAGTACCTCAATGCAACAGATATCCATTACTTATGCCGGCAGTATACACTCGCCAAGGCGCTTTTCAACGAGGCCACCCGAGCCGAGCGGAAGCGAGCTATGTACACGAATGGTCCAAGTACACACTCGCCGAGTGGCTCGTAGACGAGGGAAGGCGAACTTTATAGAAGTTGGGTTGTTCAGTTTTATAAGCTGAAGCTAATGTTTTGTTGGAAGTTGATTAAGATGGATGTGAGCATTCTGGTTACTAGTGTGTACTGGGTCTGTTCGCCTTGTCGCTCATTTCCTCTCGGTCCTTTGACTCGTGTCCAGAGACCGATTTTTTTCGGAGTGCTGCCGAGCCGAGCAGAGCTAAGGCAAACTAACACGAGGGGACCCAGTACACACTCATGTTCGCCTTCGTTCGTCTTGCCTCGGCGAGTGTGTACTGCTGGCATTACAGTGGCCAGCAAGAAGTCCCGATCATAACTCAATTGAGCATGTGAGGAGCAATCTTAAAAGAAAGGTTCGGTCACGGGAAAGATTCTTCAAATATATTCAAGAAAGGAATTTAGATTAGTAAACATAGAATTAACAAGCTACTTTAGACTTAAAAAATCCGAAGATTCAAAATTAAAAAAACATTAATTAGCCCATGAACAAATATTTTAAAACAATTTAAAAAACAAAAATAAATTTGCTCAAACAATTTTATCACTGTCTTAACACACAAATCCTCAAAATTAATATAAGTACAAAATACTATTTTTGTCATAGGTGATAAACAAAAAGGAGTGGCAGCTGTTTCTCACGAATTAGATTTTAATCCCCTTAATAGTTTATTTTTTTTCTTTTTTCACAGAGAAAGCTAGGTATGCTAAAATGAGTTATCATATTTTGCAAAAAATTACGATTCATGAAAATCAAAACATCAAAATTAATAAAAAGAGAATTAATTATTACCTGCTTTACAAACAATACAAAGTCCATTTGCATCTCTGATCGGCTCACCAGTAGCTTGATCGACTTTAATGATCGATATTGGATAAACCTGAGGAAGGATACGAGAAACGAAACCAATGGCTCCCACTGTATTGTCAACATTAGCTAAATAAACAAAAACATATATTAAGATTAGTAAGAAATAATTTAAATTAGTATAAATAAACTTGAAGTTAAAATATATGTCACTTAATCATATATACAAATAACTAACATAAAGATTCATTAATATGTTACAATTTAGCAGAATTATATGCGAGTTAATACACTCCTGATTTTCTAAAACCACTTATAAGTTAGGCAAATATTAGATAATTAACAATGTTTTTTTCCCCACTATTATTTCTTTTATTTACTTTAAACAGGGGTTAATTGATTTTGAATCAAAATAATTTATTACTGAATATTGAATGTATATTTTTAAGTTTTATTACAAAATTTCAAGAGCACTCGAGACATATACATCTGTTGTTTGAAAGACTTTGTATTGACTTAAAAAGAACCCAGGAAGTGAGACTCAGATATCCACAAATTTTAAGAATTACGTTCAATGGAATTTTTTAAAAATAAGTTTAAAAAAAAATTAGATCACACTAATCATAGATTAGTTGCTACATATTTGTTTGTTTTCACAGGAAAGGTTATTTAGTAAAACACCTTACTGAAATCAAGACATTTTAATTCAAAATATTTACCCTAATTTTCTATGTATTTTTTTACGTGTTATCAGATTTTCGATCCCAGAACTGAAAAAAATCAGTTATGGTGAGAAATTAAATCAGAAGATGTGTTTTCGAACTGAAAATGGTTTTCTAAAATTTTACCTTCAAGGAAGATGTCAAAAATTCTGAACACATGGAAATCTGTTGGAGATAAGTCTGGTGAATAAGGTGGGTGTGGGAGGATTTTGTTAATAGTAGGATTAATAACGGCTCATTATGATCTGTAAACAAAAATGTAGAAAACAATGGAAGTATACCAATCCCACTTTGAATTTTTGAAATAATAAAAACAAACATTTCATACGAAACAACCCAATACATGATAAAAATATTTTTTATCTATACACACATTTATTAAATTTATATTTTACTTCTTAGACCAGTGATGGGCAAACTACGGCCTGCGGGCCAATTGCGGCCCTTCGGGCTTGTCAATCCGGCCCACGACATGGTCACACACAATTATACATAAGACAAAATTTATTTTCTGCAAAGCCAGAATAGAATTATTGTTTTCTTCTCGATGTGTTCCGAATCTTCTACCATTGTACCATATAAGTTGAGTGTAATGAGATAAAGTAAAAAAAAAAGTTTATTAGTAGAAAAACTTTGTTTTGCCCAATTTTTTCGGCCCGTCTAGATGTTTTTCTATTTCATTCGGCCCTCCCCTTGAAAAGTTTGCCCATCTCTGTCCTAGACAATAACATACTGACGATACTACAAGAGAGGACTCCCTGGGACATAAGGACTTTGTTTCATCATTTTCAATATTATTAATTTCATGATATTTTCAATGTGCACTTCAACAATTTGTAAACAATAATATGACAAAATTTGAAATTTCAATTTTTTAAATTTTATTTAGGAAAATGCAATTATAATAAAATGATTAAACCACAGGTCTCAACATATTTTCTTATTGAATCAAATATTATTCCTGAAGAGATTTTGTTCAATTAATACCAACGTATCACAACTGGGTTTGAACCCGCAATCTACGGTTCATCAAGTAGCACATTTTTACCTAGTACAAAGCACTTTAACCATACACTTTAGATATTACAAATATAACGAACTGGAAGATGTATAAGCCATAAATAAGCTGATTAAGTCTTATAATAAGAGATAAAACCAATGCCAGTTGAATCTATTTATAAATATTTTAAATAATCTGCTCACCAATATTTGCATTTCCTTCTGTAGCACCATAAAATTCAACAACTTTTGGGATGTTAAATCTTTCGACGAATTCTTTCCAGATTTGTGGCCTGAGACCGTTACCGAAAACTATTCTAAGTTTATGCTGAGTATCAGTTGGTTTCTTTGGTGTAGCTAACAAGTACCGACACATTTCGCCGATATATTGAGAGATCTGAAAACATATATATTTGTAAATAATTTTACAATAAAATTAACTTGAAGATTATATTTACTAAATAGGCAATTAACCAAAGTAATTTATAAAATTGTAATTTCCATAAATATGTTGCGATGTTCAATGAAGTACTATCGAGTCTCAATAACATTAGGGACTAGAGAAGAAATTCAAATTACAGAGAGTTCAAATTAAACGGAAATCAAATATATACATGAAAAATGTGATCTCTATTTATTTTTTAAAGAATAATTCATTTACCGTGCAATTGTATTTGGCAACTTCTTGAAAATATGCAGATGCAGAGAACTTCTTCCTGATGACAACTGTTGACCCGTAAACTATTGCTTGACCAATACACATAGCTCCTCCCGCGGTGTGGTAAAGTGGAAGGGGAGTGTAAAAGATATCGTTTTTCTTAAACCAAGCTTGGTATGATATAGCTCCAGCTAGGAAGAAGTACCTGGAAAAATTATTAGCTTATAAGATTCATAAAATCACTGATGCACAAAAAAAATAAAAGAAGACCATTCCGTCAAATGTAGGAATCCCACAAACTAAAAACATGTTTATCCTATCAATTGTTTACCAAAATTTATTCTCTTTTTATTACACTAATCTGAGATTGGTTATAAATAATAGACTGTCTTAATAAAAAGTTAGTTCAAAAGTTTTTATTGAAAAAGCAACATGACGGTTATTAAGAAATTCTCGTTATTTTAAGAAATTATAAGCACTAATAATCAAAAACCCAACCAATAAGCACACACTCAAATGAATGGTTAAGTTTAATTTATTTTAGATCGGTAGAATCATTTAAATACATAGGTGTAATTATAGATGAATGACATTTAATAAGCATGCTGAATACACCCTTAAAAAAAAAATAAGCAAATTATAGATTATGGTTTTTTGTAGACTAAGATTTTAACCAAAGAACACAAAAGTGTTGTTATACAACACACTTCAAATTATTACAGTACGATCTTCAATTTCGTAAAAATATAAATCAAATACCCGTATTATTAAGACGTGATAGAGTAACTCACACAAAGTATAAGTTAGATCACCTAGGTTGACCTTGTGTTAAAGATAGGCTTTGTATAAATCGTCAAGGTTTTGTCAATTTATGTCAACAAGATGTTACCTAGGGTTCAGTTCATTAGGGGCTGCCTGTGCACATCTGTCATCCCCGTGAGCACGCCTATGAGGAAGAGTTAACAAACTTTGATGGTATCAAACTTCTTTTACACCCATCATATAGTCCAGACAAAGCACTCTCAGATTTTTATTTTTTTTAATATACCCTATTATATCATTGACGAGCGATATAATATATCTGTAAATTCACTAATCATATTCTATCTCTAATATTAGTTTGAACTAATTTAAGCTCTGGAGCTGTTCCCATTTAATTCATGTAGTGAGATAAATTGAAAAACAGTATTAACACAGTTAAATAAACAGATAAGATTATTTGTATAAAAAATGAAAAATAAAATAAATTACAACAAAAACATTACAGAATGCGGGAAAAACATACCTTGCATTGGAAATTACAGCTGCTTTTGGAAGACCAGTAGTACCCGACGTATAAATGTAAAGAAGCCTATCATGGAAGTTAATGCCATCCAATGGCAGTGGTGTCGTGGGGCTGTCGGAGAGGAGTGGTGAAAGATTCCTCTCGCCGATTTCTCCTCCTGGATAGCGGGGTTCGCCTTCTGACCAGCTGTATAGGCGCACACCACTCAAAGAACCAGAGATCTCTCTCACCGCTAAAATAAAATAGATTATATGTATAGATACACATGAAAAAATTATTACTTCATTTCTTCATTTTTTTATACATACATAAAAACACATATACATATGTAATGTTTTTTATGTAATGTAATGTTTTATATACATATATATATATATATATATATATATATATATATATATATATATATATATATATATATAATAACACATATACATATTTCTAGTTTTAGATAAAAAGTTAACAAGTCACATTAACAAAATAATGAGGTATACAATAGAACCTTACTGTTAGCAATTTATAGACTTGGATATATCTTTTGGCTGGGGGGTCTCTACTAATTTGGTGTAAGGTTTTATTCACATTCAAAAAAGTAACATTTTGACACGCTCTAGCTCTGTTTGTATTGCTCGGATTGAAAATTTGTCGATATTTTTCCGAATATAAATTTAATGGAGAATATTTTATGTTATATATCATTTATCACTAGGACCTACTGTTTAGGAGTTATATTTGTTTGAACGAAAAAAGTCATGTATGCCTAAATTTTTTTATTGTTGGGAATTTCCGGTCAAAAAATTGATGAAAATTTTCTTATCAAAAATTTATTTGAGAATATATATATTTTTTTATATCATTTGTCACTAGAACCTACTGTTAAGGAGTTTTATTGTTTAGAATGAAAAAAGTTACACTTGAAACTGCTATTTTCTCTTAATCTTTTTATTTAGAATAATTATTTATTATTAATGTTAGTAATTTGATCCTTTCAATTCTAAAATGTAAATTGGGAAAATCAGTAGATTATAGATAGACATATCCATCATCTAATGTATTTCTTATTCAGGGAGAAATTGAGTTTTTTTTTTTAGGATTATTAAAAATAATAATTAAATACAATCCAGTAGTATTTAAAAATATTAAAAGCAATTTTAAATTAATAAGGTTTATATCCCCCTTTTGTGTTTATTACATCTTGTATCCGATGGTGTACAGGTCTAATATGATTTTGAATAAATTCTTGAGAGATATGCCCCATCTAATGCAAAACTGTTAGAAATCATATTTGTTTAAAATTTAGTAACTTAAATTTTTTGACACGGAAATGTCTTTTGGCTGGGTCTATTAGTCCAGTCAATAAACAAATTGTAGAGTGCATGGAATATGCGATAATTTTTGACTTCATAGCTTCGTTAGGAATAGTTAGAAGGTAAACATACTAAAAGTCCCCACCACTGGGGGGGGGGGGTGAGCTAACGGTGGGGGGAGGGGAGAAGTTCAATGTTTTTGTTTATTCGATAATAACTCGAAAACGGTTGACTCTAGAAAAATATGTTTCAAACAAACATAAAAGCTAATTTAATTTCCTATAAAATTGATAATATATAAATTTTTCGTAATTCTAATCGTTTAAGTGATATTCATTATTGAAAATGGGTGGATTTCGGGAAAAAACAAATGTCTCCTCACTTTTTGTCAAACTTTTGTTTCTAGTACCTTCCGCAATCGTTTCTCAGAAAAAACTTCAGAATAAAAATTGTAGAGCATTAAATTTAGTTTAATTTCAAATATAGGTGTTTGGTATTTGATTCAAATGTTTAACAAAAAGTGAGTTAAACTTTTTGTTTATTTCTAAAATTATCTATTTCTACCCCCTCATTTTTTATCTCGCACTTCTCTGAAAAAAGATACTCATTCCGAAACTAATTATTCTTCTTGAAAGCTCCTTAAATTTACTATTAGAACCTATATAAGAAATTTTGATTAAGACCCATTAAATACCCATACCAGCATGTTAAAAACCGCTTACTATTTTGAAATCCAAGTTTTTTTGGCATAGTTTTCATTATAGCTACGAAACTAGTTGTCAGATCTGAAATTCATTTTTTTAAACTAAAATCTGATGAAATTTACTATCAGGCCCTATATATGAAATATTGATTATGTTACATAATATCACCAAAACCCGAACGCTAAATATGTATGTTTTGGCAAAGTATGACGATATCGACAAATTCAGTGGGCTGATTTGAGTGTATAACGTTACATAATCAAAGTTTCATATATAGAGACTGATAGTAAAAGTAAGGAGCATTAGAATAAAAAATAGAAATTTTGGATCGAACAAATAGTTTCGGAATGAGTACCAAGAAACGTGCGGCCCCAGTTAAACGAGTGCATGAAATATGCGATAATTTTTGACTTCACAGCTTTGTTAGGAGTAGTTAGAAGGTAAACATATTAAAAGTCCCCGCCCCTGGGGGGTGAGCTAAAGGTGGGGGGAGGGGAGAACGTCCCAATTTTGTTTTTCGATAATATCTCGAAAACGGTGGACTCAAGAAAAATATGTTACAAATCAAAATTAAAGCTCATTAAATTTCCTATAAAGTAATTTATATACACATTTTATTAACAATTGATAATTTTAGAAATAAAAAATGTTTACCTCACTTTTTGCTAAACACTTGCTTCAAATACCAGAAATGTATATATGAAATTAAAGTAAATTTATTACTCTACAATTTTAATTCTGACATTTTTTATGAAAAACGATTGTGGAAGGTACTAGAAACAAAAGTTTGACAAAAAGTGAGGTGACATTTGCTTTTTTTCCGAAAATCACCGATTTTCAATAACGAATATCTCGTAAACGGTTAGAACTACGACAAATTTATATATTATCAATTTTTTAGGAACTTTAATTAGCTTTTATGTTTATTTGAAACATATTTTTCTAGAGTCAACCGTTTTCGAGATATTATTGAAAAAACAAAGAAATTGAACTTCTCCCCTACCCCCCACCGTTAGCTCACCCCCCAGGGGCAGGGACTTTTAGTATGTTAACCTTCTAACTATTGCTAACGAAGCTATGAAGTCAAAAATTATCGGATATTCCATGCACTCTACGTCCCTCATTTCAGCACTCATTGACTGGACTATATTATAGTTTTCTTGTGTAACATAAATCATGGTCATCGCAACCTAGAGTATGATGTTAAGCGTTGTCATGGCAACCTTGAGTGCAATGTTAAGCGTCGTCATGGCAACCTAGAGCGTAATGACAAGTGTCATCATGGCAATCTAGTGGAAAGCTTTTTTCAAATTTAAAAATGTAATATTTTGATACGCTATAACTCTGATGGTGTTGCTCAGATCAAAAATATAACGACAGTTTCTTTGTCGGAAATGTTACAGAGAATATTTTTTTGGTTATATAACATTTGTCTCAAAGTAACACAGTTCAGAAACTATATTAGTTTGAATGGAAAAAGTCATGTTTTGCCTACATTTTTTTATTGTTGGGGCTTTTTAACATACTCTAGATCTCTTAGTGTTGCTCGGATTGAAAATTTGCCAACAGTTTTTTTTTTTGACAGAAGCAGTCCGTTACAGATATTCATGATATATGGTTTTGCCCAGGCAGGGAGAAATAATTTTTTTTAAATACTGCTTGCTTTTATTTAATTAATATCTTTAATAATTCTAATGTGTTTCATGTGTACTGGTTAAAGTATATGAGGATGTAAAAATCTAAAAAAATAAAATAAAATTTGTAGCTGAGAAAATGAAAAAAAAAATTGATTGGGTGAAAACATTGCCTGTCAGTATACATTATATCAATAGTCAAGTGTATTTACATATATATCATCCTACCTTCCATAAAATCTTCTCCAAAGATGAGCGCCTGACATTTTGCAATTGTAATCGAATGAACGAGGGAATTCTGCCTCAGGTTGTGATTGATCAAAGCGGTGATGATACCGACTTTAGAAAGGCCCAACCATAAACAGACGAATTCAGGTCTGTTTTCAAGCATCAGACCTACAGCATCACCTTTACGGAAACCATGGCTTTTGAACAAGTTCGCAACTCTGTTACTGTAATCTTCAACCTGCAAACAAAAAAAGAAAAGATAATTGATAATAATTTCAATTTTAAGAAATAAAAATAATCTTATTGATGAGGTATTTGTTGGCTGAGAAGTATTTAAAGATGTAGGTTGTTGTGTAGGGGCATGCAGTCATATCTAGTAGTCAGTTCATATCTAACAACTGAGGCGGTCCAGATACGAAGGGCGAACTCAAGAAAACCTGAATTGAGAAATCCAAAATTTAAAGTTTATACACAAGGGCTAACTCAACTTTTTATTATTTTTATTTATATTCATTAAACATATAATTTATATTAGACTTCAAAAAGTTGAGTTCGCCCTTGTATAGAAACTTGTGAATTTCTCACTTCAGGTTTTCTTGAGTTCGCTCTTCGTATCCGGACCGCCTCAATTCAAACTGGTGATTCTCATTTTTATCGTTTGTAAACATGACGTATCATGATAAACAAAAAAATAGTAAAAAAAAAAAAAAAAGTAAATAGATAAAATTATACAATCATTAGAGATCGCGCGTATCTGCGACATACAAGTCCGTTTAATTTCAGTGTTTGTTTTAACCAAGTATTAATTCAATTTGTATGTTACTTTAAATTAACAGTGAATTACAAATTTTACAACGAATAATTTAAAATAAAATGTTTGAGAAACTTACATGGATGGGCGCAAGTATTTCTGATACAAAACACATTTTTCTACCTTTTTGCCGTAGGGATCTTCGGTCAAGACTATGCTATGAATCGGGACAAAAGAAGAGGGTAGGACAGACGGGAAATCCCACGACGGCAGAGGATCAAGAAAAAATCAAACAAACATTTCCGATGCGTATCTGATAGATACGCGCGCCTATCGGAAGGTTAAGTAAGATGGATTTTTTATTTTGTTGAGATTTGGGCAATAAGGTCGTTCCAAGATAGGTATTGAGCGAAGGTATCTCAGAGGTTTTTAATAGAGGTATAAATTAAGGATGTGTCGGTTCTCGTTTCCAGCGATTCTTGAGGAAAGATTCGGTATCGAGATTCGATGACTCAAAGTCGATTCCTAGGAACCGATCGATATTGTTGGCGATTGTTTTATAATACATGATTATGTAGTTATTATACATACATCGATTTTTCAACCTAAACGAAAAAAAAATAATTAAGGTAATTTTAATAAAGATATTTTCCATCTTACAACAGACTAATTTTTCATAAAATAGATCAACATTGCTCGGTACAAAATTTTAAAATTCTTTTGAAAAATCAGTTATTGCTAATGCAAGCTATACGCTAAAGTATTGAAGAGAAGTATTCGCTATTCTATTATACAATGAAGATATAGGGTTACTATTTCCAACTGCCAAAGCCGAAGCACTAAATAAATTAATGCAGACAGATAATAGCATTATTTTATTAGAATTCTAGTTTCGAATGCTTAACATTCATCTTCAGTTCTAAAACATACAAAATTTTCAACACATCAGTACTGTGTTACATGGATTATATATACTCAAGTTTTCAAAAATGTAAGACAAGAAATAAAACATTGTTACTCTACCTGAGGAGATCGGATTGGAATTTCGCTATAAATCTAAATGAAAATAACCATAAATTCAATAAAGACTCGTGAATAAAAATAAAACACCAAGTAGAAAGTAGCCGAAAATTGAATATTAATGAATTATTAGAAATAATAAAATCGTTTAAAACGGACACAGATTTTCGCTTTAAAGGCCAGATAAATATTTCCAATAGACCCAGTTTAAATTTGTTTCCAATAGGAACTAAAAAATCCAATGAGTCATAAGGGAAATCCTATAGTAAACCCCAAACAATTTAACATACCTGCTTCCTTTTCCGTTCCACAGCTATTTCAGATATTTGTTCTCAGGTGAAAACCAATGTTTGATTTCTTGTTTTATATTTTTGAATACTAGACAAACGATCAAAGCTTCCAAAAATTACAAGAGAATCATTTACATGACAGTTATTAGACCTATATGGACATACGGAGTTGAGCTTTGGGTCTCCACTAAACCATCAAATTCTTCTCGAATCCAATCCTTACAATCCAAAATCCTTCAAAAATCCTTAATGCAACTTACTTTGTCACAAATAAACTTATACATAAAGATCTCAATGTTCCATATGTTGCTGACTTAGCCCAAACCAGATACTGATCCTTTCAGGGTAAACAGCACTCCCAAACGAATCCATTAGTGTCCCAACTTGCATCTCATTCGATACCTGATAACACTTCGAGGCGTCTGAAAAGAAGATGGCCAAGAGACCTTCTAGTTTAGAACCTTTATTGAAGTGCTACTAGTAAGTAGTTTTTTACAAATGATTTACGTCATTATAATCATTTCTTCAAATTTACTTGATGTATATTTATGTACAGTTGTAAATATCAATAAATGGTTAAAAAAAAAAGAAGAAAGATAAAAAAACATGTTTGAAAACTTTAATATATATAATCCATGTAACATAGTACCAATGTGTTAAAAAAATTTGTATGTTGTAGAACTGAAGATGAATGTTTAGTATTTGAAACTGGTGTTGTATAATAAAATAATTCCAATAGAGGTGGCAATTAATTCATCAATCCTAATTGTATTGAACCTTATATACCATTATAACGCGTACCTCAAGTGATTCTTAAAAGACTTTTTGTATCCTCGATTGAAGATAATTTTTTATTTTAATTAAATGCATCCCCAGACCTCCCAATCACATCCCAAGACCTCCTAATCCCATCCTCAACCCCCAAAACAGAACGCTCCGGTCCATAATTTACCCTTAGTAGTCAAATTACCGCCTCGGTAGCACCATCCAATTCCAATCCATCCACCTATTCAAACCAACTCTTCATCCCAAATACCTTTACATATTGATTCTGCTCCTACTACCCTACGAGGCGTCCAGCCCCCCTAACCACTACTCCTATTCAAACATATAATCCATACCAAGCTCCAGATTCATTTCCTCTTCCCCATCCAAATACCAATGATATAATCGCCATCCTTTCCTCATTCCTATCTGAACTAAAAGAAACTATCAAGCCCCTCATCACCCTTCTTACTAGAGCCCTTACGGAAATTCCATTTAATACCGCTAGATGAGCGCTAAGCCTCTGGCTGTCATTTTATGGAATGCAAACGGACTACAAAACCACCGAGACGAACTTTACATTTTTCTCCATGACAATGAAATAGATATTGCCCTGCTGACTGAAACTCACTTTACTCAACGTACATATTTTTACATACGAGACTATATCACTTCTAGATCAGACCACCCAGACAACACCTCCCATGGCGGATCCTGCATCCTTATCCATAAATCAATACCTCATTCTGTTATCCCTTCCACTTCAATCGACACCATTCAATCAGTATCCATTCCATCAGTATCCACCATCAACCTCAGTATCCATTTCAGCTCGTCCTTTCCATGTAACATTTTCAGCTGTATACTGCCCTCCTGGTAATTTTCTTTCTCATAATCTCCTTGATTCCTTATTCCGATCCCTCGGACCGCGCTTTATAGCTGGAGGGGACTATAACGCCAAACACCAGCGATGGGGTTGTCGAACAACCAACGCCCGTGGCAGTATCTTATCCCGTATTTCATCCTCCAACTGTTACTCTGTCCTCTCACCCTTGAACCCGAGCTATTGGCCTACATCCCTCAAAAAACGCCCTGATATCCTGGATATATTCATATCTTCCCAAATTTCGTCCTCCCAAACCATCATTAAATCCCTAGATGACCTCTCTTCTGATCATAGCCCTGTCCTGCTTCTCCTACAATCAAATCCCGTTCCAAAACCCTTTCTTCCTAGACTGATCACAGGACGAGTAGACTGGGACGGATTTCGATTTGATATTGAAAACAAATTGGACTTAAAAATTCCCCTTAAAACAAAAGAAGACATAAACTTAGCAGTTGACAAACTTACAACATCAATACGAATTAGTATACATGAAAATACCTCACACCGGAAAAATCATAGAACTCAACAGAATAATCTGCCACAGCATATACGCACCTTATTAAGTGAAAAACGCAGAGCAAGGGCGAAGTGGCACCGGACCAGATACCCATCCGACAAAAAAAAAATACAACAATTTAACTAACAAACTTAAGATAGAAAAAAGAAAATTCAAAACCTGCAAAACCATAATGAAAGACTTAATACTTGTGACAAATCATTATGGATGACTACGAAAAAACTTCTAAAGTACAAAAACTTTAATCACCCTCTCCTTACAGGATCTCAAACCTGGACAAGATCTGACGAAGAAAAATCCCAAATTTTCGGACAACACCTCTTTAAATCATTTAGCCCACACCCTGACATCTTCAATCCTAATCACCTTGAATGTATTGAAGCAGAACTAAATATTCCACTCCAACTGTCTCCTCCTCCTAAAGCATTTCATCCTTCCGAGATACCAAACATAATCCACCGATTACCTTCAAACAAAGCCCCAGGACACGACCTAATCACATCTCATATCCTAAAACTTCTTCCTCGAAAAGCCATCCTATTCCTAACATACATATATAATACTGTGCTGCGTACTACACATTTTCCTGACTCCTGGAAATTATCTATAGTTAAAATGATTCCAAAACCCAAAAAACCACCTGAGCTCCCATCCTCATACCGTCCTATTTCCCTTTTCCCGATCATGGGTAAAATCCTTGAAAAACTAATTTTAAAACGCTTGTATCCTATCCTAGATTCCCATCATGTAATCCTAGATCATCAGTTTGGATTCCGAACATCACACTCCACAATCCAGCAATGTCATCGTGTGGTGGACGTTGTCTCCTCTGCATTGGAGCGCGGAATGTACTGCACCAGAGCCTTTCTCGATGTGGAACAGGCGTTTGACCGAGTTTGGCACCCGGGACTGCTTTACAAACTCCGTAAATTCCAACCTTCTACATATTTCCTTATTATTCGATCCTATCTCACTGATAGAACCTTCAAAGTAAACCATAAATTTTCCAAATCGTCTCTCTTCACCCAATCCGCTGGCGTTCCTCAAGGTAGTATCCTTGGTCCCATCCTCTACACGGTGTATACAGCTGATATCCCGACTCATCCTACCACTGTCCTCACCACTTACGCTGATGACACATGCGTGTTATCCGTAAATAATGATCCTTTCATTGCATCCCAATCACTACAATCTCATATTATTAACATTCAAGAATGGTGTCGAAATTGGAGAATAAAAATAAATCCAAATAAATCCCAACAAATAACCTTTACCCTTCGTCGTAAACCTACGACTTCCTGTCCAACAGTATCCTTTAATGATATTCCATTAATCCCTGTTGAACAGATCCGCTACCTTGGACTCCACTTGGACAAACGTCTTACTTGGAATCCACATACAAGACTAAAACGACAAGAAACTGCTAGTCGTTACAGACTACTTCAACATTTACTAGACAAACGATCAAAGCTCCCAATTAATTACAAAAGACTCATTTACATGACTGTGATTAGACCTATTTGGACGTACGGAGTTGAGCTTTGGGACTCTACTAAACCATCCAATTCTTCTCGTATCCAATCCTTACAATCCAAAATCCTTCGAAAAATCCTCAATGCTCCGTAATTGTGACCAATAAACTTATCCATAAAGATCTTAATGTTCCTTATGTTGCTGATATAGCCCACAGAAGATACCTATCCTTCCATAGTAAGCTCCATAACCACTCCAATCCACTAGTCTCCCAACTTGCTTCCCACTCCATTCCCAATAATCCTCCGAGGCCTCTGAAAAGAAGATGGCCTAGAGACCTTTTAGTGTAGATTTTTATTGAAGTGCTACCATTGAGTTGTTCTTCACAAGTTATATACATGCCATTGTATTCTCTATCAACACATTTACTTGATGTATATGTTTTTGTACAGTTGTAAATATCAATAAACGAGAAAAAAAAAAAAAAAAAAAAATTATTAAATGCTTATACCGTTTTCGGAACCTTATTAAAATCATTACACCGAGAAATATCAGTGAATTCTCCCATCAGTGTATAGTGAAAGGTTTTAGTTGAACATATTTTCATCTAACATTTCTATCATTGATTCCTTAAGTAATAAATCGAGAACCTTTGTGATATTTATCTTCTCTAATAACAGTTAATAAAGATGACTATTTTTTGTACAATATTTGAACTACAATTAACTCATATAATGAATGCTGTGGATAATAAATGTTATAAACTGCTAACTAATTTATTTCTTGGGCTATTATTGTATTTTAATAAGATTTGGTTTGCTTTTTAGCTCTGAATTCGATTATTTTATGTGATAGGAATTTATTTTTAAACCGAGGTACCGAGAATCGAGAATCAAAAAGTTTGCTAATGACACATTACTGGTATAAATAATTATTTTTTTACAAAACCTCGCAACCGCCCTGGTAAAATACTGAAATTTTTTTTTCTTGAAAACCCACACGAATTCGTAAAATTTGAATGTGTTTTATGTGCCTGCGTACATAAAACATACCTAAAATCAATCGTACATGACCTTTTGGCTTACGCCCAGTAGATTCTGAAGCGATTTCTGGATCGTTTCCAAACGGCTTAGTGGATAAACTCGTTAGCTACCAAACATACAAGCGCTATTTTCTTTTTTCAATTTTCTGGAGAACATTGAATTTCTTGTGATTATTGATATATTAAGGGTACTTTTCATTTCTGAAGAAACTTAAATTGGATGCTTGTCATAGATTTTAATGTATAAGATTTTTTATATTAACAGTAGACTACTATGTCGGATAAGGGAAAACACAGACATAAGAGAGAAAATCGATTATAACAAGAAAAACTTATCAATGTAAATTTTTTTAAAATAAGTTAACTTAATGCCCAAGACAAACTTTCATGAAGAAGAAAAAGGCGACAGAACAGACCTTTCTATTAACTTTTTTCTATACTGTCTTTCAGTGCTTTATATTAACCCTTGATCCATTAGCAAGCAGTAAGAGTGAAGTGACATTTGGAGGAAGAAAAAAAAAAAAAAAAAAAAAAAAAAAAAAAAAAAAAAAAAAAAAAAAAAAAAAACGGCTTTGGTATCTCCACTAACCACTGTAGTCCGAAGGGCAAGACCTTTTCAAGAAATCTTACCCTAAATTACTAATGCATGCTGCTTGCAGATCAACCTGCTTTGTTAATTACGCAAAACTCTAAATGGCCCTGAACAAACTCTTTCAGTATTCTCTTCATAATTGACCTCGGGACATCAAACTCAATTGATTATATGAGGATTTTTTTTGTAATGCCATTGATAAGAGATACTAGACGAAATTCTTTTGTTCTTGTATCTAAAGTACTAATGGCCTTCTAGATAGTATTTCAGCCGATGCCTTGAAAATATTATTTAAAACCATTAATGCTACACCTAGTATACATTTTTGTATTTCTAAATTGTATAAATATTTTTTAATCCATTTAATGAAATTTACAAATGAATAACAAAATATGGTACATCCAGTAATGGGTATAACAATACACAAAATGTTTAGATAATACATTCTTCTTCCTCGAAAAGCCATTCTATTCCTAACATTCATACATAATGCTGTACTCATAACATATTTTCTAGATTTTTGGAAATTCCTCATAGTCAGACCTACCTACATTTCCTTCATACCTAGAGAGATATATGCTTAAATGAGACAATTATGCTGCCCAACTTTATTGGGTTGCTATAAACACAGCATACTCATCTATCCAATTAAAGACAACAGTGTAATTTATAATTTAGTTATAGTTATATAATATAATACTTAATAATACCTAATACTAGACAAACTAATAACATTTTGTTTTCTTTTTCCTTTCTTTCCCTTCTTTCCCTTCTTTTCCTCTTTCACTTTATTCTTTATTCTCTTTTACTTTAAATAAAAGATATTTGTAATACAAGAAAAACAAAAACAAAGGGAACCAACTTCAACATTATTATCTGGGAAAAAAGTTAGCCAAGTCCGGTGAACAGATCGTCAATGTCTGGTGAATAAATAATCAGGTAACTAAAGAAAAATCCATGAATGGCTTCAGTAAATTAAATTTTCTTTAAACTAATTAATAATTAAGTCCACTATTTTGGTGAAATTATGTCAACAGATTTTAACATGAAACATGTTTTGCCGGTACCTAGTTGGTGAAAAGCGATTACGTTTTTGGGGAACACGTGGGCGTTACGTGTAGTTTGATAGTTCGATATAAGGAGAGTAGGAGCAGTTAGGAGCTGAACTATTAAATGACTCGGATTGACTGTTGCTCGGATTGAAAATTTGACGACATCTTATTAGTCAAAAAGTTTGACTAACAGAAAAACTAGTGGATTTACTACAGTAAACGTTCAAAGTTCAAAAGTGCTGCCCTGCAAAGTTGCGATTTTAGACTTAACAACTTATTCCCTGTTCATATTACTGAACGATATATCCAAAATAGTACTAGATAATAAAATTTCCAGTAAAGGATGGGCCTTGTATCAAAACTTTTAAACGTAATCAATAGAAATATATAAAAGGCAGCTCGAAAACAGATACAACTCAAGATGAGGAAAAATGACTGGAACAGTGGGTAGCGGATTGTTACCTCAAATAATTTTGATTTGAGAGGACAACTTAAAATTATTATAATGTAAATTTTATATAAAAAAAAAAGAAGAAGTTATTTAATTTTCAACCAAGTTATACACACCTGTCCCGCAGTCCATTCTTTTCCCTCGAAAATGAACAGAACTTTGTTCGGGTTCTTTTGAACGACATCCTCCTTGAAGACTTGAGCGACTGACTTGTTTCCTTTCGATATTTTCCTAACGGATAGAAGGAAGAGCAGGTAACGTGAAACAGCGCTGAAAAGAAAAACAAAATGCTTTATTAGTCCAAGTTAATAAAGTAATACAGATAAATAAAAAAGAAAATAAATCGTTAAAAAAAATTCAGTACAACTTAAGGAAACAAAGAACAGCAAAAGGATAAAAAAAAATCTTCCATTGCCAGAACTCAAACATAATAAAAATGAGAAAGTGAAACATAAACAAACCTTATTACCATTATTATCTATTTATTGAAATTTACAAAAAGTTATGAAAAAAAATAAATTTATCAAGTAAACGTTAAAAAAACTTAACATTAGAATAAGTTGGAAATATAATTGCAGTTAAATATAATATAATAATGAAAAATAACGATAAATATGCAACAGGCATAATATTGAAAGAAAATTTTGGTAATCCATTTTTTTTCTTTTTTAAAGTAATGCTGTAACAGTATAGTATCGATATTTTATTAAAATTCGACATAATGAAAAATGGAAAATTGAAATATAAGCAAACCTTTTTATCATTATTAACTATTTATTAAAATTTACAAAAACAAAAAAAAAAATAAAAAAAATAAATTTATTAAGTAAACGATAAACGAAATTACAATTAAAATAAACGGTTAAATGTAATATGACAAAGAAAAATAAGGAGAAATATGCAACAAGCATGATGTCAAAAGAAAATTTTGGTAATCCATTAAAAAAAAAAAGAAAGTATTTTTAAGGTAATAATATTATTAATATTATTGCATTGCAAGTCTTTCTAGTCCTGATAAAGACTTGCAATTCAAGTCGAAACGTTGGCTTTCACAATTAAAATAAAATGACAATTATATTTTGATCTGCTGAGTATCTATGACTGCCTACCCTATCTACATCTCTTATTACAGTGTTGTATCGATAATTCTTCATAATTCTGAAACCTGTATAATATTTTATTCTTGATATATTTGATTAAGGTCTGTGATACAATAACGACTAATAACGATTAGAAATAAACAAATAAATAAACAATGACATATGATGCATGATGGAGACGCAGCAATAGGTACCTCTTAACCCATTCAATGCGGAAATGCAAATGGTTTTTTTTTTTGCCCCGATGGGAAATTTTTTTCTCGTATGAATGCTGAAAGACTAATAATTAAACATTAAGTAATGCTCTCCGACCGCCTCACAGTGGGACGAATGGCCCTAATTTCCAGACATGCACTAAAAATTGAAACTATTTTATTGCGATCTCCGACCACTTTGCACCATCTTCTAACATCTTAGGAATAAGAAAATGTGGAAATTTTTCTGAATTACATTGTGAAAATGCTGTTTTTAAAATAAAAATGTAATGAAAATTGACATAAAAATACACGAAATCGTATTTAGTGATTATTATTGTTCCTGTAACTTTTTAAATTTTACTAATAATTATACCTCATAATCACAAATAAAAAATTACTTTCTATTTCGTACTAGTCTATTCAAACTAAAAAAAAATTAGTAGTGATGGTTTTATCATTAGAAAGAATTAGGATTTTATAGAACAATGACATGTGGAGTAACTTTCAGGGTGTTTCGAGTACATTAATGCGTGTTGAAAAAAACGTCCAAATTTGTCCAAAAAATTGACTTCATAGACTTTTACCTTAGGTATTTAATGAGATAAATACGTTCTATTATTTTCCGAATATGGCCGAATTAACCCGTGGTTAAGCATAGTTTATATATTTCTAATGTTGTAATTAGACCTAATTAAACCATCAACCTTTCTTTATTATTATTTGTACCTTTCCCAGTTATGAAAAACAAAACAACATTTGTAATTTTTAGTTTAGAATTGTATTTTGTTAATTTTAAAATGTTTAGTCTTAGTTATTTTATTTTCTTACGTTTT
This sequence comes from Euschistus heros, assembly GCA_003667255.2. NCBI lineage: Eukaryota > Metazoa > Arthropoda > Insecta > Hemiptera > Pentatomidae > Euschistus > Euschistus heros. Next base: position 287,448 of record RCWM02000752.1, read on the forward strand.
CCCAGATTGCAGTAATGGTAATAGGCCCATTAGGTGCATATATTTCTACGTGTTCTCATGCATATATTTCTCGACATAACGCATACTTAAATAAATATTAATACAAACTATTGTTATAATAATACATAAAATATTTTTAGAATAATCCTAAAATAATTTAACTTTAATTTAAAATAATTGCGTTAAGATGAAAGTTAAGCAATGATTATTAAATGAATTTATACGCTAGTTGATGAATAGAATAAAGATTGGAGAAAAAAAATAATTGATTAAAAAATATATAAATGAATAAAAAAGAGAAAAAATAGAAGAAAAAAAAGTATATATTATAAGGAGTAGGTAAAATTATATAGACAGTTTATTCGTTGCGCTCCATGATCTCAACGTGATCCACAAATAGTCTTAGTTATTGTATGGTCGTTTGTTGTTAACAAATGCCAACAATAGCCATAAAAACATATAGGCAGCAACTGAACCATCAGTCTGTATCCAGATACATGTTTTGATAGCTTTAAGCCATAGTCAACTTTTTTTTTTTAATGATCACTTACTTAATTATCGCGGGAAGTCAGGGTTAATTTACAGGTTAGTTTTTTTTTTGTTTTTTTTTTTTTCATTTAAATGTCGACAAACCCTGATTTCTTAAATATTTAAAAAGTCCGTTCGACGAAAAAGGCATACAATACATATAACTCACATAAGGGTAAACTGATTGATTTCCAGATTTTTTAAATTTGATAGAGCACATCAAAAATCATAGAAAATAGTATCCCTCGAATCAAAACACGAACAAACGAAAATTGGATTTTTGGACACACTATTGGTTAACAGAGCAAAATCTTGAAATGATAGGCAAAAACAGACTTCAGATTCGAATCCTACACCCTTGAAAACATACCCATATGAAATTTGAAGTCGATGCAAAAATTTTTGAGGCTAAAATTGCGATGTCTAGAAAAAACACCGTTTCGTCCCACTGTGCGGCGCAATAACTCACATAGCATTAACAGGTATGCAAGTTTAAAATGTCGTTTTAATTCCAATAGAATGCGCTCTTAGCCTATTGAAGGATTTGCTTATCTCTAAACGCTATTTTGTTTGTTAGTCATTTGTTTACAAAAGTCAGTTGTTTTTAAGTCGTTTACGTGGACGTATCATACCTTTCTTTGGTGTTAAAAATGTCTAATTTTAAGCCAAATAAAGAGCATTTGCGGCATGTCATGCTTTTCTTATTTAATCAAAAGAAAAAGGCATCTGAATGTCATCGAATTCTTGTTGAGACTTATGGCGATGTTGCTCCAACCGTCAGGACATGTGAACGTTGGTTTCAAAGTTTCAAACGTGGTGATTTTGATGTTACTGATCAAAAACGAGAAAATCGACCAAAAAAGTTTGAGGACTTCGAATTGCAATCTTTATTAGACGAAGACAATACCCAAACCCAACAAATGATGGCAGAACAGTTGAATGTCACTAGGCAAGCCATTTCCGATCGCCTGAGAGCTATGGGAAAGATTCAAAAGGTTGGAAAATGGGTTTCACATGAATTGGACGAACGACAGATGGAAAAACGAAAAACTGTGTGCGAAATGCTGCTTTTACGCCACGAAAGAAAGGTTTTTTTGCATCGAGTTGTAACTGGCGATGAAAAATGGATTTATTTTCAGAATCCCAAACGAAAAAAATCATGGGTAACGCCAGGACAACCATCCACATCGAGTGCAAGACCGGATCGTTTTGGGAAGAAGACAATGCTGTGTGTGTGGTGGGATCAGAAGGGAGTAGTCTACTACGAGCTTCTCAAACCCGGCGAAACAGTCAATACCGAGCGCTACCGACAACAAATGATCAATTTGAGTCACGCATCGATCGAAAAACGCCCAGAATGGGCTCACAGGCACGCCAAAGTCATTCTTCAGCATGATAACGCTCCTGCACATTCAGCCAGATTGACTAAGGAAACGATTTCTTCGCTTGGTTGGGAACTCCTACCCCACCCGCCGTATTCACCTGACCTGGCGCCTTCTGATTATCACCTCTTCTCATCGATGGGACACTCATTGGCGGAGCAACACTTCAACAATTTCGAAAACGTACGAAAATGGCTCGATGAATGGATTTCAAATAAAGATGAAGCATTCTTTTGGAATGGTATCCATATATTGCCCGAGAGATGGACAAAATGTGTAGAAAGCGAGGGTCAGTACTTTGAATAAAATATATTATACTTTTTTTTAAATTACTGTGTATATATTTTAAGAAATAAACGACATTTTAAACTTGCATACCTGGTATATAATGCTCCCCGCGTTGAATGGGTTAATTTATCTATTCTTGACTTAAATTATTTATTTACTTTAGCATGGGACATGTTTTACCGGTGACCTAGTAGGTCAAAAGAGCTACGTTTTTGGAGAATGGGAGGGCGTAGTTTGATATTAGGAGAGTAGGATCAGTTAGGAGCTTAACTCTTCTTATAGTAAATGACATTATTACGAGGCAGGTTCTAACGAGTGAACTCCAATGACTAAGTTTCTCATAATATGAAATAAAAAAATAGTCTGGACTAAAATTAGTCCGTAGAATTTCAAGGCGAATTTTTTTTTTCTTTTACTTTTTTTTTTTTAGCAATTATTAAGAATTAAATTACTAGTTCTCATTGGTGGTCACTTTTTGCCAACATTTTTTTAAGTGTTGTGGCTTTTTTGACATTATCTAACTCTGTTGGTATTGCTCGGATCGAAAATTTGACAACAGGTTCCTTATCAGAAATATGATGGAAATATTTAAACATGGAAAATGTTTTACCGGTGACCTAGTTGGTCAAAAGAGTTACGTTTGGGGGGAACGCGAGGGCGTTACGATTAGTTTGATAGTAGGAGAGTAGAAACAGTTAAGAGCTCAACTCTTCTAATACTAAATAAACACTATCTTGACTAGGAGGCATGTTCTAATGAATGAGCTCCTTTTGACTCTGTTTCTCCTAATACAAATAAAAAAATTTAACCTGGATTGATCCGATATTGCTCGATCCCTTTCGGCTGTTCAACATTTTGGAACAAGTTTTACTAAAAGGGATACATTTTTTGGGGAATGTGAGGGTATTAAGCGTAGTTTGACACGCTCCAGCTGTTGTGTTGTGTTGCTCGGATCGGAAATTTGCTTCGTGTTAAGTTATCAGAAATTAAATAGAAAATAGTTTTTGTTGTATAACATTTGTGGCTAGGACCTATCCCTTAGGAGCTATATAGGTTTGAATGAAAAATAAATCGCATATGAAACCTCTATTTTTAAGTGTAGGAGTTTTTTTTTGACACGCGTTAACTCAGTTGGTATAGCTCGGATCAAAAATGTCTACATTCAATTTGTCAAAAAAATTTAATGGGGAATATTTTTTGTTGTATAACTTTTGTCCCTAGGAAATACCGTTTAGGAGCTATATTGGTTTGAATGAAAAAAATTCACGTTTGAAACATCTATTTTTAAGTGTAGTGAGTAATTTGACGAACTAAATTGGTGTTTTTTACTTTAATAATTATCTTTAATTTAATTAGCATATTTTTATTTTAGAATAAAATAAGATAGAATAAACAATAAAACAAAAAGGGGAAAATCTTAAGAAATTACTATCATTAAACTGAAAGAAAATTAAGAATTGAATTAGTCATCTAATATAATACAATAACAAAATTTTATTTCGTTTTATCGTTTTCTGTGTACACAAAACTATTCTGGAAATAAACAATCATACAGATAAGCGGAAAAAAATAAAGAACATAAGGGCATAGGTAGTCAGTAGAGTTAAGATATTTAATTTGAAAATTTATCTCCTACAGAAAACTGAATCAAAGGTAAGTGAAAAAAAAAAAAAAAAAAAAAAAACAAGAAAAAAACATACGAGCATCAACGGTCAAGACGACAACCCCTAAAACATGTTCCGTGTTATTCTCTCTTTAGCCGGCAGCCTCACTCAAGGGGGCCAGTTTTTATACGGTTGGATATATCTTCAACAACAGCATTTATTTATTTACTTATAACAATAAGTTCATTGGAATATACAGGGTGTTCGGAAGATCGTTGGTCAAAAAATTATCTCGGGTAGGAAGGTTCATTTTGAACCTATTTAAGATCACCTACCTACAGTCAGTCCCAAAAGTATTCGTACACTCTCATTTTTTAATAAAAACAGGATAGATTCGTTATAAGAATTGGGGGGAAAATTAATTTAAGTTCAGTACTCTTAGAACAAATAAATAACCTTTGAAAAAACATATTTTCGAAATTTAAATTAAATACCAACAAGAAATAAAAACACTAATCATATAAAAATAGGAAAAATAGGTTACCCATAAGTATTCGTACAGTCAACTTTGACCTCTAATTCAACTATGGCCTTATCAGTAAAAGTAACAATTCTTTCCTCCAGTCCACCTCTAGGCTTTATTATACACGAATTCATTTTAGAATCTAGTGAAAAAATTCAAATGGGGCGTAAGGGGCGTGAGTTAACAGTCGGTGAACGTGCAATAGTCATCAAGCTTCATAACGAGTGCCGCTCTCTAAGAGAAATTGCGAAAATTGTTAATAGGAGCCACACCACAATTTCTTCAGTCATTAACAGGTATGGTGACACTAAATCACTAATTTCTAAACCACGAATAGGCCGCCCCAGAAAATTAAATGACCATACTGAGAGACTTTTGGTTAGAAAAATTAAAATAAACCCTAAAATAAGTGCAGTAAAATTAGCGGGGGAACTGCAGAATGACCTCGGACTGTCAGTGCACAAAAACACAGTAAGGAGGTGTTTGTACAGACATGGTTTCAATGGAAGAAATCCACGGAAGAAACCTTTCATCAGTGATGTAAATAAAAATAAGAGGCTTTTATTCGCAAAGTCATTCCAAAACCACTCTCAGGACTATTGGAAGCGAGTAATTTTTACCGACGAAAGCAAATTTGAGACTTTTGGGTCTCATGGACCCAAAAAAGTGTGGAGGAAAAAAAAATACTGAGCTACAAATGAAAAATTTAACTCCTACTGTAAAGTATGGTGGCCGCTCTCTCTTATGGTTTGGGGTTGCATGTCTGCCAGTGGGGTTGGGAATCTAGAATTCATTGATGGAATAATGGATGCTAATCGTTATGTGGACATTTTAAAACGTAATTTGTGTGTAAGTGCGGAAAAGATGGGGATTAGAAATAATTTTGTCTTTCAACAAGACAATGACCCAAAACACACTGCCTGGAAAACAAAGATGTGGATACTGTACAACACTCCAAAGTGGACGCAAACTCCTCCCCAGTCTCCAGATGTTAATCCCATCGAACATCTGTGGGAACATTTGAAAAAAAGAATTTCTACTTATGATATTCGAAACGTGGAATCACTCAAGAGAGTGCTTCAAGAAGAATGGAACAACATACCCATATCAGTGACAGAGAAACTTGTGTTTTCCATGCCAAAAAGGCTCAGGTGCATAATAAACTCCAGAAGAGGTCCAAGAAAATATTAATTAATAAAATTAAATGTTAAAAATAAAATTGTTTGTTAAAAATTGATAGTGTACGAATACTTTTGGTTACTCTGTTTTTGACATTTTACAAAGTTTATTGTTGTTTTTCACTCGTTATTGTTCCTAAAAAATTTGAAAATATGTTCATAATTAAAACTGTTATTTGTTTAAATAGTAGTGATTTTTTTTTTTTTTTTTTTTTTTTACAAACCTTATTCACAATTATGTGTTTCTTTTCTGAAAAATTGAGGTGTACGAATACTTTTGGGACTGACGGTATATACAAAGTCTTACGGTTTTTTTTTTTTTTTATGAATTGTTTTGTCAAAATGGCCAAATCCAAACATTTATGCCTTATAACTCCGTTGTTTACTGATATATCAGCGCCATCCCCCCCCCCCCCTGTAATTACTAATACATTGTCCATGTAAAATAAAAAAGATATGGTGCAAAAAAAAAACAAATACAAAAAAACGGGAGATCGTTAAATCTTGTCAAAGGCAAAAATTAAAATTATGAACTTCAAGTTTAGGTTCAATAAAAAAAAAAGTAAGCGCAACAGCCAAATCCAAATTGTTTTAAAAACTTCTATATTTAATACTGTTTAAAAAAATACCATTTGCAGGCACGCAGCACACTGACAATAATAATAAATCGAATCATATTTTTTATGCAAAACGTAACAAATAGTTGTGTTTCTTTATAGCATAGGTTAAACTGCATATTTTCTCTTTCTTTCTCGGAATTTCGATTTTATCAGAGTAAACTTTATCTACATTTTTGTAAACAAAAATCAGGGAACAAAATTAAACTAATTTTAAATTATTCATATATTTAATTTGTAGAGTATCGCAGGTATTGCTCAAAATGATCTCCACTATTTCTAATACAAGCACGATATCTTTTTCTTATTTCTGTGGTGGTTGTTCTTAAAACAAATTCTTCTTTCATTATGGTAAATGCGGCATTGATATTTTGAATAAGTTGTTGTTTTGAAAACAATTCTTCATGATAAACCAAATCTTTGGCACGGCCCCAGACGTAATAATCGAGCGGCGTGAGGTCTGGAGACCGTGCTGGCCACTCAATTGGACCCCATCTTCCTATCCAGGATTGTGGGAAACAATTGTTTAAACATTCTCTTACAGGTATGTTGTAGTGGGCTTTTTCAAAACAACAACTTATTTAAAAAATCAATTCCGCGTTTACCATAATGAAGGAAGAATTTATTTTTAGAACAACCACCACAGAAATAAGAAAAAGATGTCGTGCTTGATTTAGAAATAATGGAGATCATTTTGAGCAATACCTGTGATACTCTACAAATTAAATTTATGAATAATTTAAAATTAGTTTAATTTTGTTCCCTGATTATTGTTTACAAAAATGTAGATAAAGCTTACTCTGATAAAATCGAAATTCCCAGAAAGAAAGAGAAAATATGCAGTTTAACCTATGCTATAAAGAAACACAACCATTTGTTACGTTTTGCATAAAAAATATGATTAGATTCATTATTATTGTGAGTGTGCGCTGGTGGCACCCTTTTGTTACTTTATAAAAAATAAAAAAAACTAGATGTGCTGCGTGCCTGCAAATGGTATTTTTTTAAAGAGTATTAAATAGAGAAGTTTTTAAAACAATTTGGATTTGGCTGTTGTGCTTACTTTTTTTTTTATTGAACCTAAACTTGAAGTTCATAATTTTTATTTTTGCCTTTTACAAGATTTAATTATCTCCCGTTATTTAGGTATTTGTTGGGGAATGGCGTTGATATATCTGTAAACAACTGAGTTATAAGGTATAAATGTTTGGATTCAGCCATTTTGACAAAACAATTCATAAAAAAAAAAAAACCGTAAGACTTTGTATGTAGGTAAGTGACCTTAAATAGGTTCAAAATGAACCTCCCTACCCGAGATAATGTTTTGGCCAACGATCTTCCCAACACCCTGTATACCAATATATATACCATATATGGTAATCGAGAAAAAAAAGTTGATAAATAACAGTGTTGATTGGCAATACAATCGTAATTCCCTCAGAGCAGTACTGCGAAATAGAACCTACATAACCGGTTTCGAGTGTGCTCCATATTATTCAATAACCAACAATAATATCAATGCTATATTAATTGAATTTGATTGATTAAAATACTTAAAAAAGAATTTGTTATTATTTTATATATAATCTTCGATAGATTGTTTAAATCAATATTTGCGTTTCGATAGTTTATTGGTATCGAATCGAATAACTTCTTTTTTTAATTTAAACAATCATAACTGTTATTAAATAAAATAAAAAATAAGTCAAGTTCTTTCAATATCAGGTAACTAGGTCAAGTATTCATTATGTTTATTTCTTTTATCAAATCGGCAAAAATCTTCGATAACGGAAATAAAATAAAGCGATATTTTCCGACTTGTTATATTGCTGGACAAATATGTAAAAATAACAGCTCGATTTACAGACCAACTAAAACCAAATGCTTATTGATAAGCTAAATAAAATACGATACTACCAATCTAATTCCAAAAACATAAGCAATAACTTTCAGGCGGGGAGGTGGGAAGGGCAAAAGATTAAATCACAATAAAAAATTTAATACATTCGAACCTCAAGTGGAACGAGAAAATTTCGATATACGGAGGTTCGATTAATTGACTGGCTTCGATATGCAGAGGTTGGAGGTTTTTAATAAAATACATATATACTCAATGTATATATGTATATACGTTATGTATATGTATATGTGTATTTCCTAACTTTTCACAATTGTGAATAGGGTGTTCGCTGGCACCAAACCGTTTCACAATATCGCACTCATTGTCAACTTCCGGAATTTACCGCTTAAATAACTTTCATTTTTTCTTCATACGAAAGTGTTTTACGCTTTGCCATTTTCGAGAATCAACTACAGAAGAAACGTATCAGAAACTGAAACAAACCGGAAATAAATATGGGGAAGGAGGCGTAACTACAGTTAAAAGAAGTACTTGATATTGGCTATCAGTGATTGCAAACACCTAGAGCCCAGCCCTGCTTGAGACTAGCTACAAAACGCCTCACATGTTAAAAATGGAAATATCCATTAGGTAATCAGGATGGTAATTAATGGGAATTCCAGATTGTGTAAGTGTGATATCACATTCCCATATTACAGAAAAACAATAATTATCTAATGTTTGTTTGTTTATATTATATTGTAATGGTTTCCTAGAACGCCAATTATGTCTTTAACCATGTATATTCATTAAAAAAATAATTATCTTAAATTATACGATATTTATGTCAGTATTTGCTACAAGGAAGGGATATATATATTTTATATATATATATATTTTATATATATATATATATATATATATATATATATATATTATTTTATTTTTTGAAGAGAAAAGATTTGACCTGGTCGGGATTCGAACCCGAGTTTCCACCTCTCGAGTGTGGCGCCTTATCCAACTAGGCCACCGGGGTCGTATCCGAACCAGGCAAATCCCCTCTCTTCAGTGATCCATAATCCACCGGATACGACCCCGGTGGCCTAGTTGGATAAGGCGCCACACTAGAGAGGTGGAAACTCGGGTTCGAATCCCGACCAGGTCAAATCTTTTCTCTTCAAAAAATAAAATAATATATTTAATAATAATGAGTAATATCAAGAAAAAATTACATATATTTAAAACGGTGACGGATTGTCACGAGATCCAAATTTAAATGTAATGTTCAATATGAACATTCATCCCCGGAATTACATCGCGATTTGCGAGTGCCCGGGGGTTATGGATCACTGAAGAGAGGGGATTTGCCTGGTTCGGATACGACCCCGGTGGCCTAGTTGGATAAGGCGCCACACTAGAGAGGTGGAAACTCGGGTTCGAATCCCGACCAGGTCAAATCTTTTCTCTTCAAAAAATAAAATAATATATTTAATAATAATGAGTAATATCAAGAAAAAAATTACATATATTTAAAACGGTGACGGATTGTCACGAGATCCAAATTTAAATGTAATGTTCAATATGAACATTCATCCCCGGAATTACATCGCGATTTGCGAGTGCCCGGGGGTTATGGATCACTGAAGAGAGGGGATTTGCCTGGTTCGGATACGACCCCGGTGGCCTAGTTGGATAAGGCGCCACACTAGAGAGGTGGAAACTCGGGTTCGAATCCCGACCAGGTCAAATCTTTTCTCTTCAAAAAATAAAATAATATATTTAATAATAATGAGTAATATCAAGAAAAAATTACATATATATATATATATATATATATATATATCAATTTATTGAAATTTACAACTGTACAAATATATACATTAAGTAAATGAGCTGATAACGATTACAATAACATATCAAAACTTGAAAAGAACTACTCATCAGTAGCACTTCAATAAAAATTCTAAACTAGAAGCGTGTAGAATTCTAATTGGTCAAAAGCGATACGTTTTAGGGGAATGCGAGATTTTATATGCGGGAGCGTTGCGCGTAGTTTGATATTAGGAGAGTATGAACAGTTAAGAGCTCAACTCTCGTTATATTAAATAACACTAGCTCACTAATGAGTGAGCTCTTTATGACTCTGTTTCTCCTAATTTGAAATAAAACATTTAAACCTGGATTCGACCGATCTTGTTCGATCCCTTTCGGCTGTTGTGTATAAAAAAATTACTCTTCTTCGGAAATAAACAATACATTCACACAGGTAAGCGGAAAAAATAAAGGACATAGACGTTCAGCAGGATTAAGCTACTTGATTTGAAAATTTATCTTTTACTGAAACCCTGAACAGGTAATAAAAAAAAAATATTGTCGGTGAGAATGCCAATTCCGCTATGTGCATTTTAGCACCTTTTATAACATTGAATACAAATTATGCTTTGGTGCACATGTGTAATTATTTTTGGGGGTAAAATTACGAAAGTTTTTAGTCAGAACCTGATCCAAGCTGAATTTGCGTACAGTCCAATAAAATAAGGCTCCAAAAGTCCGTTTTCAAGAAAAAACTGTCGAACTTTTATTCTCACCGGTTATTTTCGGCTTTTTACCTATAACACGAAAACGAAGCTTTTTTCAAAGAAAGTCTTTGAATATTAATCGTAGCAGGAATTATTACCAACGCAATGAAAAAAAACAAAAAAAACTAATTCGAAATCGGACCATTTACCGGGAAGATTTGGAAGAGTAGCAATTGGCCAACTCACAGTCCCACTTCTCCTAAAATATGTTTGTCGTTCTTTTTTGTCTATAACTTCGAAACTATTTGTCCGATTTTAAATTACTTCTTTTCATCTTAAAGCTGATTAAATATATTATTAGACTATTAAATATGAAGTTTTAATAATGTCCCTTAAAAGCACGCTAAAAAAACTCGTACTGTTGTAAAATCCATGTTTTTTTGTACTTTTTTCACTGTAACTCCCAAACTATTTGCCCGATCCAATATTTCATTCCTTCATTTCAAAGCAAACCCTTATTTTACAGGATTAGTATTCGAGTTTTTACATTAGACGAGGGATTTCATTTTAAAACGAATTTTAAATCGAAAACGGAATTGGCAATCTCACCGACGATATGAATATCATTGACGGCCAACCCCTGAAGCATGTTTCATGTTATTCTTTCCTTTAGCCGATTCTCACCGGTTATTTTCGGCTTTTTACCTATGACACGAAAACGAAGCTTTTTTCAATGAAAGTCTTTGAATATTAATCGTAGCAGGAATTATTACCAACGCAATGAAAAAAACAAAATATGTTTTTTGTCTATAACTTCGAAACTATTTGTCCGATTTTAAATTACTTCTTTTCATCTTAAAGCTGATTAAATATATTATTAGACTATTAAATATGAAGTTTTAATAATGTCCCTTAAAAGCACGCAAAAAAACTCGTACTGTTGTAACATCCATGTTTTTTTGCTCTTTTTTCAATGTAACTCCAAAACTATTTGCCCGATTCCTTCATTTCAAAGCAAACCCTTATTTTACAGGATTAGTATTCGAGTTTTTACATTAGACGAGGGATTTCATTTTAAAACGAATTTTAAATCGAAAACGGAATTGGCAATCTCACCGACGATATGAATATCATTGACGGCCAACCCCTGAAGCATGTTTCATGTTATTCTTTTCTTTAGCCGATCAAGGTGGTCAGAGTTTTTTTTAATTTTTATTTTTTTAAAATCGTATAAAGGAAAAACTATAGATACATTTTCAAAAGCAAGCAATATCAAAGTGGAGTGATAGGTGGTAGGTGGACCCCATTGAATCAAGTCAAACGTGGCATCATTGTCTATGGGGGACAAAAGAACGGGAATGAAAGCAGTTTAGCGCCGATAAGAATGAAGAATGGGGTACAGTTAGTTACAGGAAGAAGGGGCTAGCCTATCAACATAGACAGCTCTAATAGAATACTATGTCCCACTACAATGTTATTTAGTACTTTAAAGAGTACTTTAAAAGTAATTACAAGTTTTGATAATATTAAAAATAAAAAAAAAAAAAAAAAAAAAAAAAAAAAAAACTAATCCCTGACTGGGAAAAACAATAGGTCATGGAGATGTCTAACTATAATCTTCTGTTTTTCCAAATTTATATTTTAGAATCAAAGGGATCAAATTACATAAATTAATAATTAAAATAAATTGAGACATGTGAATGGAAAAGGCTGTAAGTGCGAAAAAAAAAAAAAAAAAAAAAAAAAAAATTAATTGAAAAATGAATAAGTTGCATCACCAATGTAATGGAAACAGTGGTAAGTACCTTTCTTGGTACTAAGCCCTTTACGATAGGTACCTACCAGTAGGGTTGGGCGATATCCGATAGTTACTGTCGATATATCGATAGTGCATGCCTATCGATGGTCACTATCGATAGATCTTTTTTACTAATTTCAAGTTTTGTAACTCTCGGAATTATGCTGGTCTGTCTCTGACCAGTGTCGAGTTCTTTGGAAGTTGAATACGGAATTCCTAGAGCTCAATGGTTCTCTGAAAGATTAAGCCAAAGGAAAGCAGAAATGCTAGTTTTTCTTTGGGGAAATATGTGGCTCAAGGAGCACACTTGACTCTTGAAATTAACTAAATCGTTATTTTTCATTTCTGTAGACTTGATTTGCTCATTATTATTGTAAACATGTAAATTGTAAATACCTTTTTTAAAATTAAAATAAATTAATTTTTTTCTCTTATCTTTATGATATAATCTTATAATTTATAACCCTGCAAATTTCAAATAGTAAGTAGATAATTGAATTTAATTAAATTATCTGAAATTCTTTATTGAATAGCTTTGAAAAAAAAAAAAGAAGAAACTATCGACATATCACAGTTAAACAATAAAATAAATTTAATAAAAAATTGATATTCACATTACTCTAGATAACTTTTAAGAAACACATCAATGTCGAGTATTGCCATTCAGTTAGAAAATAGTTACGAGGTTGTTGGATAAAATAACTTCAAAAATATATGTTCGATCCGAAATTTCTTTTTTCCATTTGAAAGCTGGTTAAATTTACTATGAGATCCCATACATGAAATTTTGATCAAGTAGCATGATATACTCACGCCATCACGTTAAGAACCTTATTGTGAAATCCACCTTTTTTCAGCTTTTCTCGCTATAACTCTGAAACTATTAACGAGAACTGTTCTGCAAAAATATGTTTTTACAACAGTGTGGGATTTTCAGCGTGGTTGTGTGGGTATTTCATGGGATTTAAAAAATATATTATATATGAGGCCTCATAGCAAATTTTACCAGTATTTAGATGGATAGGAGAAATTCTGGATTGGAGAAATAGTTTTGGAGCTAAAGCCAAAAGAACACCGACAAACGTGGTTTGCAAAAATAAATAAATTTTGATTATTTGATAAATAAACCATAAAAAGACGCGAGAACAGTATTTCCCCCAAGAACCTACTTTTGACGGTTTTTTTTCATCTACCGTATTTGAGAGAACCGCTCAGCCCACTGGTACCAGTTTGGTCTCAAATAAAAGCTAATTCAATTTCCTGCAACTTCATAATATTTGAAATGGGATGCGTATTTTAGTAGATATTTCACAAAATATGTGACCATATCGAAAGAACATACATTTTTTGAAGAAAAAAAAAAATGGCCTATTTTCGAAGAACTGTATCTTGGGAACCAATAGCTATGTAGAGATCAACCTGGTCTCAAATTTTAGAAAATTTCGTTTAATTTAAAAGTATGGAGAGTGACTATAGCGATCAGACGCTTCCTTAACTGACATATTGAGCAAAAACTAAACATAATCTGACAATTTTAGCATTACCAACGACTTTTTCCCGACTTTCGCCAAATTTTTGTGCATTCCCGACTTATTCCCTAATTTTTCCCGACCACACGAAATTCCCGACATATTCCCGAAGTTCCCGAAATTCCCGACTGGTAGACACCCTTTCCTATCGACAAATGTTATATAACATTATCCATGAAATTTCTGTTAAGGAAAGCTAACTTTTGAACAATTGCAACAGAGCTAGTCAAAAATGTTACATAATTGAATGTGGAAAAAAAGACATAATTATAAAACAGAGATAAATAATTAATAGTGAACATTCAAAGCACATTTAAAAGCTTCGTTGTACATCTATGGGGGTCATCTATTAGATATTTCCAATTTTTTTTTATAAAATTATTTTATTTATAGAAAATTGCAACTTTATTACAAACAAAAAAAAAAAAAAAAATACAATTAGTAAATATGCTGTGTACAATGTAAAGTAATGAAACCATTCTTTAAGGGAAGTGATATGTTACTTGAATGTTTGGAATTCAGCGAATGAATCATCATCGACTGATAACACACAGGTGTCATTAGAATAGCTTGAGAGGATGAGTTGGGATATCAGCTGTATACACGGCATAAACAATGGGACCTAGGTTACTACCTTGAGGAATACCAGCAGTCTGAGGAAAGTTGGATGACTTTGTGGAATTATTTAATTGGTTCTAATACTACGTTCTAATAGTTAATTTTTCAATACTCAATCCGAAAGATATGAACGAAGGATGAGGAAATATGTAGAAGGAAGAAATTGGCGATGTTTAAAAAGTAGTCCTTGATGCCAAAGGCGGTCTCCAAAAAGTGAGACAATTCTAAAATTGTCAATTTGATAAGGTGTTTTACAAAAGCAATTTAATCTCCCATCATTATTTATTTAAAAAAACATATAATATTAACAATGATTTTCTAAAATGGGCGACATTTCATGGCTATTGCCACATTTTCAAGCCCTAAAACATTCAAAAACATTCATGTACGACAAATGCGAATTAAGTATTGATAATGTGAAACAATATTCATCTAAGTACACATTATATATAATTAATGAATTACCCTTCTGTGTCCATTAATATTTGGATCCGTCTGATGAACTAAAAAATTGTTTAATGACTTAAAAAAGTCTTGTCACTGGTATTGCATATGAAAAATGTATAATGTTCTATTACACTGCTATAATTTTGTAAAATTTATTATTATCGTTATGGCTATTGTTAAATTATTATAATTACCTTAAATAACGACAAATCTCTTTAGAACTTTAATATGGATTACATACTACATACTATCTATCCCTGTCACTAACTGCAATAAGGTCTAAAGGTTAAGTTTAAATATTTAATTTGTTTATCAATAGTGTATAGTGGGCTCCTATTTTTTGTGTGTCTGTTTTGAAATTTACAGTCAAGTCCAAATTATTTGTTATGAAAATGGATTCTAAAATTTAAAACGTCGCCCATTTTAGAAAATCATTGTTAATATTATATGTTTTTAAAATAAATAATGATGGGAGATTAAATTGCTTTTGTAAAACACCTTATGACTAAACTCTCCTTTGGTAGTATATATTGTATAATATTGTTAATTTAGTTTGTTAATTAACTTGAGGATAAAATTTACAGATAAGATATTAGACCATTCTGGCTTTGAAGGTATTAACAAATCAAAATAAATTTTAAAAAAAGAAGAATATTAATGGTTATTTTAGGCAGAGGAAAGTTAAACTCCAGGTTTAGGAAACAAGCACTGAGTGTAATAATAAAACTGGTGGATGGTAAATATTTGAGAACTGGGCTATTGACTCAGGGATACAGCTTACACCACAGCAGTGGAATAATAAACGTATAAATACCATTCTGCAAGTAAAAGTTCAGTCTTTAGTTTCTTTTTACTTTAAAATATTATTTAAACACCAGTGGCAAATAAATTCTACTGAAAAAGTTTTAATTAGATTTTTATTTGGATTTAATATACCTGGGTCAAATAAAAAATATACAGTGGAACACCGTTATATAGACCCCCGAAAAAGCGACTCCTCGCATAAACCGTTCCTTTTTTTGCGCTAGAACCCCTCTCAATAATCCGACCTTTTGAAACATCTCTCTTCGCATAATCCGACTATTTCAATGAAGATAAAGATCCATTGTTTCCGGAACGGAACTTCCTGTTTCTGATAAGTAATTTGTAAATATTTTCCTAGAAAGATGATTCATTGTTCTCTCCTGGTTGTTTGAAAAAAACAGTTTGATTTTAGCTTCCACAATGTTAACATCAGGCAAAGTGTTACGAGTGTTACGATATCTCAAAAAAAGAAATCTTGTACTATCGCGGAAAAAAATACTATTAGTAATATAGTGATCTCATGTTTTAAAAACTTGGAAAAAGAAATGTAGAGGAATGGGATTAGAACTAGTAGGTACGCCCATATTTACATTACAATTTGCGGACGATCAGGTTCTCATTGCTCAAGACAAAGATGATATAGAATATATGACTCGAAAGATCAAAGAAGAATATGAGAAATGGGGCCTATCAATAAATATATCGAAGACAAGGTACATGTGTGTGGGAGGTAGCACAGATGATTTGGAGATAGGAAACGACATAATTATGAAATGTGATAAATATAACTATCTTGGAGTACAATTGAATAATGAAGGGAAAGATTCACTAGAAATAAAAGAACGTCTAAGACAGGGAAGAAGAGCCATAAAAAGATTGAACGGAATTTGGTGGCACAATAAGATTTCGAAAAAAAGAAAACTGAATATATATAATGTTGTCGTAAAAAGCATAGCATTTTATGGAGCGGAAACATGGAAGCTAACAGAAAGCGAAAAGAGCAAAATAAAAGCATTAGAAATGGATGTCCTTAGAAGATCTTGTTGAATCTCGAGAAGACAATAGGTAACAAATGAAAGAGTAATGCAAATAGCCGACATTAAAGAAACTTTTATCGACAACGTTACCAAGAAACAGCTGATATGGTACGGTCACGTGCAGAGAATGCCAGAAAACAGACTTCCAAAAGTAGCTCTTAAATGGGTACCGACTGAAAGAAAGAAAAGGGGAAGACCTATATATACACTATATATATATATAGTGATCTTTATCTTCACAGAAATAGTCGGATTATGCGAGGAGAGATGTTTCAAAAGGTCGGATTAAGGACTGGAAAAAATCAGGATCAATTAACTTCTTTTAGTGCGTTTTCAGATGACACAAAATTATATAATTTTTTTAATATATTAAAATATTAAAAAGCTAAGAAAACTTGCATCGGAGCTATTGGATGAAGCGGTTTGGTTATAGTTTTGCCAAGAAATCAAATCAAGTATGTATTACTCATCGTAAATGTTTTTTTTTTTTTTATTATATAAATTTTGTATATAATTTAAAAATTTAGTTTTTCAGATTTATTTGTACTAAATAAATTTGACGTTTTGTATTCTAATTTTTATTTTTCATTCACCTTTGAACATATGTGTATAATTCACCAGTGTAGACAGACTCCGTTTAATCCGACCTTTTTATGGGACCGACCTCACCCCAAGTCCCAAACAGGTCGATACAACGGGGTTCCACTGTACAAGAAATATTTATCAAAGTTAGTAAAAGTTTTTTGAAACACATAACTGGGTACAAGTGTTTATTGTAGATTTTTTAGTGATATAAAAACTTATTAAAATTGTATACAAAACTATTTTCAACACTTAAAATAATTTTTAGTTAAAAAAAAACTAGGAAAACACACTTTTGTAGCAAACCTAACTAGAAAGCTAAGTGTGGTGAACAATTTGCAGCAGTGAGACCATTTAAGTTTTCTAGTTCAAGATTCAAAGCTATTTTTCCCGAGAATTTATAATAATCAGTTTTTCCAAAATAACATATCTTAGAGTAGGAATGGGCAAAATTTTAATTCAAAAATCCTATATTACACAAAATGTAATGATCTACAACGTTTAGTATATAAATTTTTTTGACTGGATTTCTGTGTAATAGACTCTTAATCATGACAAAAACTAACTATTTGTAAAAGTTGGCAAAATTCGCCAATGTATGACAATCGATTGTTGCTAAACGCCTCAAAATTCAGCTTAAAGGTCTTAAGACGCACAATTTTATTAACTTTAATTTTGTAAATAAAACATTTTTTCGGTTTTAAAGTTTGGGTCCTTAAACATTTTCCCCTAACCAAATTTAGTTCCATTTTCGATATTTAATTCCAACTTTTGCAAGGCAGACCCCAATTTTGAGGGTAATTTAACTAGACTAAGTGAGAACATTAGAACAAAGTTTTGCAATTATTGTATTGTCATTGGTGTATTGAAACGTGTGCAAATTTTTAAGTTAATCAGATAGCTGGAAATTAGTGAAAATTGCGATGGAAGATTCCGTAACATATATGTGAAGTTAATAAAAGCGTATTAAAAATTAAAAACAAGATTTCAATCAAATATTTACACTACAGCCGAAGAAATAGTAGAAATGAATCATTATCGGAAATGAAATATCGATTTTAAAATAGCTCCACTCGATTCTAGCATTCTATTTTTATGAACGCCTTATTTGACCTCTCGTACGGTGCATCGTCCTCATTCCGAGATCTCATGACTGACATCATGACCTACTTTTCTGCCCCACATCCAATTCACTAAATGGTCCTTACGCTCGAAGAAGTAAGCTAATGAGTTCGAATAAAAGGACTGATAAATATATAAGAGAAGTAATATATATTATTATTATTGCTAATAAAATGAATAAGAACCAGGTAGAAGTTAGGGAAAGAATTCTCAGGTTAGGAAAGAACAGATAAAGCGTAGAAAGCGGACAGTAGGTCAGTGGTGTTAAGGTCAGGTGTGTCGGGTGATCACTGCCAAGGTCCTTTGATAATATTATCCTTATGTAAAAAGAAAATGAATGACGAGAGATATTGAGATCATTATTAAATAATAATAATAATAATACGGTAACGGTTCGGATGGCTGACACCAACCCCTACGAGCGCCCAGAATACCTTTTATCGATTCTAACCTTGTTCCGATTTATTTCGATGTTCTAGTCGCTGCTTTCAGAGGGGAAAGGTTATTCTCATTCATTTACGGAGAAACTCTAAATCCATGTTCAAAGTAGTATTAACTTCTGTTTATTTTCTGATATTAAAATGAGAAATAAGGAAATAATGAAGTGGAAATAAGAAAATATCAAAATATAAGTCACTTAATCAATTTTGAATTACTATTAATTAAATCAAGAATTGATATAATGCTAAACCACCAGTCAAGTTAATTCCTGATAAACTTCCTCTCAGAGCAGTGAAAATAACAAATTATAAACATATAAAAGACAGAATCCTAAGTATTTATTAGGCATAACTCCTATTTATTTAACATTTGTAGCTAAGCAACATGTTTCGGAGACAATGTTCCATCATCAGGCTTCTAATTTTTTTTAAAAAAACACATTAATCTATAACATTTTACCAATAGTTTTACAATTATATAGTACGAGTAATTTTTCATTTACCTCTTAATCACATTGTCTATTCTCCACGTTATAAGGATTATATAGTATAAGACAGAATACTAGTTGAAAGTGATGATGTTAATTTCTGCTATATTTTCTCAAGAGAAGTGGAAATAAGAAAACATGAAACCTGTGATATAATTTCTCACACTTATTTTTAGATCGGTATGTTTTATTGAATTAACTATACAATCTGTCTCACTTTAGGACAAAACGTAACATGGATGACAAAGAATCCATTCCCAAAATATGTATACTGAAATTTTATCACTGAAATTGAAACATAAAATAAAAATATACAAAACACCAAATCCATGTACAAATTAATCTTGTTAAGTTTTGTAACACTTCAACAAGATTTAAATTTTATCACTTAAATTGATATAACAAATATAAATATATAAAACACCAAATCCATGTACAAATTAATCTTCTTAAGTTTTGTAACATTTTTACACATAAGATAAGATGAAATAAGAAAACATGAATTGATAAAACACTTAATCCTCGTGTTGTTAACTTCTGTTTCACCTCTTTATACGAGGGTGAATCAAATATAAACGGCAATTTTCAAAATTATATTATATTTATATATATATTATACAGAAACTACCTTCAACATTTTTCAATGTAGTCCCCTGCATTATCTACACACTTTTGCCACCGATTTGGAAGCTTGAATATTCCCTGTTCATAAAAAGACTGAGGGCGAGTTTTTAACCATTCGCGCACGTGCTTTTCGACGTCTTCATTGTTTTCAAATCGTTTTCCTCCAAGATTTTTTGAGGCGCATCGTCACATGTGATGAGACGTGGGTCCACCATTACACCCCCGAATCGAAAATGGCAAGTAAAGAGTGGCGAAGGAAGGATGAAGGCTGCCCAGTGAAAGCCAAAACTCATCTCTCAGCCGGAAAAGTTCTTGCAACAAATTTTTTTTGACCCAAGGGGAGTTCTACTCATTGATTTTCTTCACGATCAACGAACAGTGAATGCGGCTTACTACTGCCAGGTGCTACAGTCAGCAAAAACCAGTTACCGGAACAAAAGACGAGGTGTGCCCAGTAGAGATGTCATCCTTCTCCATGACAACGCAAGGCCTCACACCGCATTGTTGACAAGGGATAAATTGGAAGAAATGGGCTGGGAAACTCTCGAACACCCTCCTTACAGTCCAGACCTGTCCCCTTGTGACTATTTTTTGTTTGCGCCCCTGAAAGAATCACTTGGAGGAAAACGATTTGAAAACAATGAAGACGTCGAAAAGCACGTGCGCGAATGGTTAAAAACTCGCCCTCAGTCATTTTATGAACAGGGAATATTCAAGCTTCCAAATCGGTGGCAGAAGTGTGTAGATAATGCAGGAGACTACATTGAAAAATGTTGAAGGTATAGTTTCTGTATAATATTATTCAATAAATATAATTTTGAAAATTACCGTTTATATTTGATTCACCTTCGTATTTAAGAAGACTGAATATCAATATAACACACTGAACAACACAATCCAAGTTGAAACTGTAGAAGTGATTGTTTACATGTGAGGTTATAGGGATGAACTATCGATAAATTTAAACTCGAAGTGAAGCGTAAGGATCGAACAGGTGGGTGTAGCGCGGGTCAAGCAAATTTGGTGGTGTCGGCCACCCGAACCTTTACCAATAATACAAATATGTTTGTCAGATGACATGTTCCCAGTTTTATCTAAGAAGAAAAGGAAATACCAAGAGCTGGCGGCAGAACTCAAGCAATTATACAGGCTGGATAAGAGGAGTGTCTTATTGGAAAAAATTCTAGAAGCAGCATTGTTGAGAGCTGCAACAATAGTTCAGAAGTTTTTGAATTCTAAATACTCATTGATTGTTGACTACGTTTGGTAACCAGAACAAAAAGAAAAACAAAATAAAATAGGTAATATGTTTCATTTAATTTTACAAAATAATAACTATAAATATCAGTGATGCGTCAGTACCAACATTTTTCACCGTTACTCGATTAGAAAATAATTTTTCATTACATGTAATAATCGATATGAGAGCTAAAAATGCAAACCAAATCTTAGTAGAATCTTGTTTTTCTACTAACAAGGGGACGTTTGCAGTTGTAACTCACAGATTAGAATGCCGATTTGGGTGTGGGTATTAGGGACCTATAATAGTGCAAAACTAGAGTTATAGCCGCCAATGGGCATTAGGAGCCGAGAAAAAAAATAAAATATGAAAATCACATTTTATTTATTTTTTTCTTCTCACGCTTTAGGTTGCTCAAAAACTCTAAAATAATGACAAAATTCCAAGGAAATCCGCTGTAAATCAGTGGAAATGTTTTTTCTTGAACAACTGACCTCAAATTTCGATTTAACGCACTGTATAAACCCTTATATGTGAAATTTTATCAAAATCAAAAAATATTGATTTTTTACCTGTTTCGAGTAGGTTAAAATTTTGAAGTTGAGATTTCATCAACATTTTCTAACGGCCATAACAACTGCTGCGTTCAACCGATTACAATAGTAATAACGTCAATAAAATCCATCTTTTTATCCATGAATATAACATTGGGATTACTCCAGATTTTAGTGAACAAAAACTGATGTGAATGAAAAAATCCGAGGTCAGCTATAACCTGAGATATCTCAATAAGGAGAAATCCTGCGACCTTCAGATTTGGGCTAAACTATGAAGTTTTACGGCTTCTAGATGATCTTAATTTGGTCTTAATCGGTCGCAAAATATGTGAGATAGCGCAAATTATTTAAATTTTTCCAGAAATTGACAAAACCTTCTAAAATCCTACAAAATTTTAAAGGAAAAAAAAAGTTATTTTTGATTTCGACAAAATTTAGTTTCTACGTGTTTTTTTAGATAAGGAATCTGAAAATAATATCAGTTTTAGTTTAAAAATTTTCCTCACCCATATTTTTATTTCAAATTGCATTGAAACCCTAAGATTGATGAATAATCTAAAATTAATATCAGGTTTTGGTTAAAAAAAAAACTCCCCTTACCTATATTCTTTTAAAATGGTCTTATTTAAAATTTATTGTGTAAAAATTAAAATAATAATAGAAATAGATAATTTTTCTTATTTATATAATATAGGTGAGGAAAATATTTATTATCCACAACATACAATATAGAGGTTAATTGCTTTTCAAATAATGTACAAAAAATAGTTCATTTAACAATTTATTACTTAAGTATGTGTTACGTATGTGTTCAACATTCCAAAACATTCCACTAAACACTGTAGGTAGAGTATGAAAGCATGAAAATTAGCATAAGCATTTAATGGAATGAAAAACAATCTTTATTCTGGGATTATTGAAATCCTTTAAGAATAACCAAAAATCATAATATGGAATAGGAACAATAAGGAATAGTTATCCTATTTCTTCATTCCTCTATAGTGAATACATATCTTTAACGATTTGAAGTTTGGTTTGCAATAATATAATACAAATTCCGTACCGAGCAATATTGATCTAGTAGATATAACATTTGTCCTTAATTATAAGTTTAAAAAAGATTTTTAAAAATAAATTATTTTCCTTTTTTTATCATTAGGGAGAAGAATGAATACAGGTTATGTATATCTATTTAATAACAAAATGATACTACGTATGCAATATTATTAAATTTGTAAATAAAGAAGTTTATGGCTTAATCACTAATTTATTTTTGTCAAAGCACCGACATTTTATCTTTCGCCGCATGACCTCTCTCCATTGTCTAAAGACTATTAAATCTTACTAAATTGCTTCAGTCCTGCCTTCGAGATATTGCAGTGCCTTCTTCATGAGAAATCGTTAATGGCAATTCGTTTCCTATTATGTTAATGACCGTCATTCCCATCCTCCTGCATTCCGTAGTAATGCTCGTAATGGAACGAAGTCGCAAATCTTCGATGGTTTGCGACTAAAATAGTTTTATATGTTATTCCTAGGGTATAAGGTGTTCCAGAATAAAGTTTTTTTTCTTATTTTTCTTCCTTTGCATCAAACCTGAACTACAAACAGTATTCTGCCATCTCCACAAATCACGTTACCAATGTTCCTAATTGTGAAATCATTTCAAAACGTATTGAAATGAATATAATATGAAAATTGCTAGCTATTGCGTTCAAAATAAATATATAAAAAAAAATGTCTTTCGAGCATACAGAGTCCTTCATATTGATACACTATTTGAATAACGCATTGATCATTAAAATCACTTATACATGATTAAATTTTACAGTATTGAAGATGTCCACGAGGCAAGATTGACAAGATAATTTTTAATAACTTTGAGCCAAAAAATAAGATAAACCAAAGAGTACTCGAAAGGATTCGCTAATTGGTGAAGAAACACCTTTTGGATTTCACGACGCCATATTCCATCAATCAAGTGGTATAATTCCTTTGGCTAACAATGACCAAGCATTAGACACATCATAAAAATAATTGTCCTTCAAACAATAGAATTGTCACCCCACGGGGTCAACGGTCCACGGTCAAGGCGTTAAGAGGAAGGGATCCTTTTAAAAAGAAAAATATTCAACAGAACAGCTAAAAGATTGCGGCTATACATAAATATACATAATGAATGGGTTAATAGTTTCAGAGTTTCAGCCATATTATAAGTTTGTCTGGAAAATACAGTAGAACCCCCCGTCGTTATGATGGACCAATTAATTTTTTTTATTTTTTATTTAGATTCTTTAGGAAGCAGATATTTTTTATTTGATTTTTTTGATTTTAACAACATTTATTTTATATGTGTAATATTTATTAAAAAAAAAAATAAAATAATTTGTAAGAATAATTCTTCTTATTACATAGGTACTTGAATTACTGATTTCAGAAACAACACAAGTCAATATGTTTATACTATAACTTATGTTGTTTCTCGAATCAGCAATTCAATTGTTAATTATGTATTGTTCTAGAAAATAATTAATGAAATTAATAAATAGAATAACAAAACAAGCTTATATCGTATCAATGTGATGTTTCTGGTAACTATAAACTAATACAATTCATATTCTATGAACGGTAAGGTAATGTTCTTCTGTATAGGAAATAAAAATAAAAATAAAATTAATGAACACGACTAAGGATTGGATGAAACGAAACTTCAACTGGACTACTTTAAATAGGAGAACACCGAGCAGAATTATCTATTAAAATCGATGGGGCAGTTACAAAATTGATTTTATATGTGTAATATTTATTTAAAAAAAAAAAAAAAAAAAATTTGTGAGAGTAATTCTTACTATTACAGCTTGGAAAAAAGTCCTTGTCCGTCCATTAAATAAAGTTCCTTCTCCTTCCTCAGTTTCCCACTTTAGACCTATATCAATCCTATCAAATTTATCTAAACCATTAGAAAGATTAGCACATACCCAACTCACCTCCTTTCTTGACTATAAAACTCTCCTTAATCCTTTCCAATCAGGATTCCGATCCGGATACTCCACGCAGTCTGCTTTGGTAAAAATTACTCAAGACCTTTGCTACTCCTTAGACCAACAGAATATTACGATCCTGATCCTTTTTGATTTTTTAAAAGCTTTTGATTCTGTTGACCATACAATCCTCCTCTCCAAACTCCATAACCTCTGAATATCCAATAGTGCGTTAAGCTGGCTTCATTCTTTTTTATCCAACCGTTCCCAAACAGTGATTATACCTGGAAAACCTCACTCATCTTCACTACAACTCTCGCGAGGAGTACCCCAGGGATCTTCTCTTTCACCTACCCTATTTTCTATTTATATTAACGACTTGCCGAATCGCATCCACTACTCCCAATATCATCTTTATGCTGACGACTTGCAAATATATTTATCCTTTCATCCTTCAAATATGCTAGAGGCGACTTGTAAGCTACAGAAGACATAGATACCATTAACCTTTGGGCAGTGGAGAATAAATTAAGTCTAAATCCAGAAAAAACAAAGGCTATTCTCATTGGGTCAAAACCTCACCTAAAAGCTCTTCCCTACTGTCCACTACTTTTCCTAAAAAACCGTCCAATTCATTTCCAAAATTCCATTAAAAATCTGGGAATAACTTTCGATAAACATCTTGCATGGAATAGCCATATCTCTCAAATCACGAGAAAATCTATTTTTATTCTTAAGCAACTTTCACATTACCGTGATTCATTACCATTAAGTACTCGAAAACTTTTAGTATCATCACTCATTTTTCCTAACTTTGACTATGGATGCGTAGTATATGGAGGACTGTCTGATGAGCTCGAGATGAGATGTAAAAGAGTAATGAACTGTTTTATTAGATTTATTTTCGGGATCTCCAGACGTTCTCACATATCTCACAGGTATTCTGAAATCGGGTGGCTGTACCCCGGTTTTCGACGTCAATACTTCCTGGGTGCTCTCATATTTCAAACCTTGAAAACCAAAAAACCCACCTATATCCATGACCTCCTTACTCTGCGCTCCTCCATTCACCTCTTAAATACTAGAACCCAACCCATCAACCTATACACTCCGGCGCATCGAACTGCATCCTTCGAGAAATCCTTTATTATCCGTGCTTCCTCGTTATGGAATTCATTGCCCATCACAATTCGAAAAAGATCCACTCTTACTTCCTTTAAACATCATTTATTCCTTTACCTCCTTCATTTTCAATCTTCCGAGCTAATGTAAAACGTGAATATTTATGTAATATACATTATAATAGTATACATAAGATGTATCATTTTACAAGATGTCACAGTTATCTTGTAACATATAATTTAATTATTTATCAATTTTTATTATTATCGATTGTTATTATTTATTATAATTAATTATCAAAGCCAGATGATTGTCCTATGTACTGTAATCATATGTTATTCTTAGGGGACAAGTAGTCCCAGAATAAAGTTTATTTTCTTCTTCTTCTTCTTCTTATTACATACTTGAATTACTGATTTCAGAAACAACACAAGTCAATATGTTTATACTACAACTTATGTTGTTTCTCGAATCAGCAATTCAATTGTTAATTATCTACTGTTCTAAAAAATAATTAATGAAATTAATAAAAATAGAATAACACGACAAGCTCATATCGTATGAACTATGAACTAATATAATTCATATTTTAGGAGCGGTAATGTTTTGTTTCCGGGAGTGGGGAAAAAAAAACGAAAAAAACAAAAACAAAAAAAACAAAAAAACAAAACACGACTAGGCATTGAAGGAAATGGAACTTCTACTGAACTATTTTTAATAGAAGAACACCGAGCAGAATTGCACTGGTCAACACAATTTTTGTTTCCTTCATTTTTTTTAATTGTTATTGGGTATTTTAAAGGCCCTGGCTATGAAACAAATACTGACAGATCGCTAACAGCTTTATTTTGTATAGTATAAAGTTTTACTGTTTTCATTAAAAAATGTAAGGAAATTAATACATAATGTTAACAAAATTTTATTGAACATTATTATCAAATGATCTTTTATAGGATTTTTTTGAATAAACAACTTTAGGTAGATATCTTTGCATAAAATATTTGTGCATTCTTCTTTCAAAGTCGTCGAATGTGCAACTTGTTACTGCTATGGAGCAAAACACACTTTACACTGCTTTCGCTGCTGTCCATAAAAATACACCAATCCCTATGCTTGTAGTTTATTAAACCCATCTGTTGCAAAATACCGCCAACATATTACAAAAGACTAAATCCTTCTCTTGAGAAAAATACGGTAACAGATTCTTTTCTCGGGTACGATAAAAAGTAATGTTGGTTTCGGAATTTAGCAAATTTGTTTCTTTTAATGATATTCTGAAGATTCTTTCGGTAAGTCCAGATCCCTCACTAAGTCATTTTGTTATTTCTGATTAAATGGTTAAGGTTCTCAAAGGCTACATTTGTAATCTGGATCAGAGTCATCACTTGATATATTTTGTTCGCGGTCACAGAGATTTGGGTCATCAGAGGGTTTAGATGCGCTGGGTTATACCTCTCAAAATTTTAATTGAGATCGTTGAGCAGAAGATAATTTAGGATGTGAAGAATTACTTAGATTTCCAGGGTTCATTCTGTTTATTTTCACAACCCAGAAGTAGCAGACGTCACGATGGTTTTGAGCTTCTCGCCAAATCATGGGAGTTACAAACTTCACTGCATCTCTTTTCCAGCTGGACCATAACCGTAGACACACAACATATTTTTGGCAAACAATATGAGGAACTCATGGCTTGTCCTGATTGTACAAATCTATTTTGAAGTATTGATGATATGCAGTTTTTACAAAGCCTAATATAGGTTTTCAATGTTTTTCAAATATATATTCGCCACAAATATAGCAAATACAATCTGGATCAAGCACACAACACCGCCTGAACAAATTCATATCGAAAACAACAACAGAATATATTTTACTGTCCAACAAAATTTAAAATCAAAGTAAAAATACTAAATAAGGTTGGTAAGCTATAACACAAAAACAAAAGCTGTTAGAGAAACATTGTTGACATATATAAAAAATATGTATCAAATTGAGTTAGGAACAACAAAATAGTCACAGGAAACCAACAATTTATTTTTTTTTTGTTTAACAGTGTTATCTATTAAAATAGCTGTGGCAATTACAACTATTTTTTTTCTCTTTCCATTTATAGAAATTTACAACCGTAAAAAATATACATCAAGTAAATGTAGTTGATAACGCTGTACAATAATCCATGTAACATACTACTCATGTTTTGAAAATTTTGTATGTTTAAGAACTGAAGATGAATGTTTAGAATTCGAAACTAGTTTTCTAATAAAATAATTCCAATAGGAGCGGCAATTAATTCATTAATCCTGAGTCATTTGTAGTTTTAGGTACTTAGTAATTATTTTTTTTTTCAAGGAAATATCTGGAAAATTTCTACCCACAAGTAATCATTGACAGTTGAGCCGCCATTCGAGTCCTTGGCCAAGAATAGCTGCGTGGTGATTTTGTTTTTCTCATTTTTCTTCGAATCACGCCTTTGTATATCTGGATTCCTGTCTGTAGAGAATGCGTTTTAGCTACACTAAGTAAAACACACGGTTCAAATACATATCTTATTTTCTTTACTTAAAATTCACTATTTCAACGACTGATGATTGTCCTAGGCCGGTAAATATTTATTTCTGAAATGAATCTCAACCATTTCTCTCTCTGGCTAGAATAGGTTGGTAGCCTGTAGGGTAAACTATCCTTCCTGGAGGGGTGACAGATTATCGATTGTTCAGAACTATCGATTGTTTTTCAAGTAATCGAAGGCTTCGGTTCCTAGGATTTGAAGGATAGATATTTAATTACGATATATTTGTTATTTACTCGTTGAGAAATCCTATGCTATGTTATAAATTATTTATCAAAATAAAACCATCCCAATATTATAATAAACATTTAAAATATTTAATGTAGATATTTATTGAGATCTAGACGCTGTAGCTTAGGGGGTAGGGTTATCTGGTTATTTTTACTTACCATTTCTGATATTCACCTTTAATTTTAGCTTATTTTGAAGTTTTTTTTTTTATTTACAATACATTTTAAAAGTACTGTACTTTCTAACAGCTTTTAAATTGTTTCTACGTTCATTTCTATTTTAGTTTTTGTACAATAAAGCTTATTATTTATGTTACACTCTGATTCATTATTATACAACTTTAATTAGGGGGGGGGGACAAAAACAAAACAAACAAGCAAGGTTTTCTGTTTAATTGTAATAATAATAATAATAATAATAATAATAATAATAATAATAATAATAATAATAATAATAAGATTTACAGGTATCAGGATCTGGCAGCAGAGCTGAAGGCTATATACAAGCTGGATAAAGTCAAAATTTTGCCGGTGGTAATATCTTGCAATGGACTGATTCCAAAAACTACAATAAATTCTTTTAACGAAGAAAGAATATTACTTGGAAAATTAGAAGATGCACAAAAAGCAGTACTTTTGGACACAACAGCAATACTCAGAAAAACGCTTAACTTATAAAATTTCGGTTGGTGAAAACCCCCGAAAGAATACAATCACCACTTTATGTGCGAATTATAAAATAATAATAATAATAGTAAATTAATAGCTGACGAACAGTTAGGGACAAGAGAAAATTCTAGGGGGTGTAAAGAACTACTACTAATTGACAGTTTCATAGCTTCACAAGTGAAAAAAAGACATCGTGATATATCAATATCATGGATTGATTATCAAAAAGCGTTTGATTCAGTACCGCATGACTGGCTCCTTCAAGTGATGAAGATCTATAAAGTGGACCAGAACATAATAAATTTACTGGAACGTCTCATGAAGCTGTGGAAAGTGTTCCTGACAATGCCCGACGATAAAAGAGAACGTTCCGAGGAAGCAATATCAATTAAAAGAGGAATATTTCAAGGCGACTCCTTGAGCCCTTTATGGTTTTGCATGGCAATCAACCCTCTTAGTACAATGCTCAATAGTTCAGGTAAAGGCTATCACCTCAACACGGAAACAGTGCTGTCCCACTCAATGTACATGGATGACATTAAGTTGTATGCCAGGAATGAACAAGACCTTAGAAGCCTCCTTGAATTAGTGAGAGCCTTCAGTAGCGATATACACATGAGCCTGGGCATTGATAAGTGTGCAGTGCTTCATTTAAAAAGAGGGACGGTTATAGAAGTAAGAAATATGGAACTGTCAAATAGTATTGTACTTAATCATCTTGATGAACGGGACTCATATAAGTACCTGGGGATTTATCAACTTCTAGAGTTTAAGAAGGATGTGAAGAGACAATTCGAAGATGTGTTTAAAAAGCGTTCAAAACTCATCCTAAAGACATATCTTTCAGGAAGGAATTTGATAAAAAGTTTGAACACTTGGGTTATCCCTTCGTTGGCTTACTCTTTTGGGATTGTCAATTGGTCTACTACGGAGTTAGAATCAATGGACCGATACCTTCGAGTTCAGATGGTAAATGCCCGAAAACGCCATCCTAAATCCTCCGTGGCGAGATTGTATCTTCCCAGAAAAATTGGAGGTCGAGGTCTAACCAGCATTTTTAAGGCATGCCGCGAGCAAGAAGAAAATCTCCGCGGTTACTTCAAATCTAAGGTTTCCAGAGTTGCCTCCACCATTGTAGAATTAGATAAAAAATTTACTGCTTTGAATTTGGCATCAACAGAAAACCCTCTTGTACCAACCCAAGAAAATCTTCTAGATTCTTGGAAAACTAAAGAATTACATGGAAGGTTCTACCACTCCATTACAACCACTGGAACTGACGTTGATGCCTCTCTTATGTGGCTGCGTAAGGGAACCCTATTTCCAGAGACTGAAGGATTCCTATTAGCGATCCAGGACCAGGTGATTGCTACAAACGTTTATAGACGTCGAATATGTGGCGAACAAATTAATGAACTATGCCGGTTGTGCAAAGCTGCAGCGGAATCGATCCAGCATATATCCTCTGGCTGTCAGGCTCTGGCAGGTAAAGAATATTTGCTGAGGCATAACTGCTTTGCCAAAATAGTTCACCAAGCTGTGGCCAATAAATACGGGATTTTGGAAAAAGCGGAAGTACCTTATTACAGGTATAACCCAAAGCCTATAATTGAAACAAAGCATATAAAACTATATTGGGACCAAGCTATTTTGACAGATCACACTATCCCTCACAACAGACCCGATATTTTACTTGTTAACAAAGATAATAAATCAGCAGCTATAATAGAAATAGGAGTGCCAACGGATGATAATGTTCATCGCACGGCTGCTGAGAAAATGAGGAAATATTTGGATCTTGGCGAAGAGCTGAAACACCTGTACCGTCTTGAAAATGTGAGGGTGTTTCCATTGATCATTTCTAGTAATGGCTTGATCCCGGAGATCACAGTCAACTCAATCAAAGAACTGGATCTCACGAATAAAATTCTACAAGATTCGCAGAAGGCAGTCCTTCTGGGAACAGCCAGTATCATCAGAAAATTTTTAAACATAAAAAAATAAATAAATTCCGTGCCTAACCCTTGACTTTGATCCGGGTAGGTGCTATTTTTCCGGAAAAAACCGAGTATAGGAGAGACAATAATAATAGCCTTTTATTATATCTATAACTCAACAAATAAACCATAATTCAAATAAATAATTATGGTTATTATATGTTATAATCAAAATAAAAATTTAACATATCTACAAATAAGTCCACAATTATTATCATATTTACAATCAAAATTCTTCTGTGAATTTGAACATGGGCCTCCCCTCAGACAGTATAGACCTAGACGTTCCCAGACGACCAGCCTACTGGGAAGCCTGGTTCGCGATTTGGATCCACTTCTCTTTCCATGTATCTATTTCCCTTGCCATTCTCCACCATAGTGGTCCGGCCTTCTTCTTAAAGAAGTCACTCCATCTTTTCAACTGTCTTCCTCTTCGCCTATCGTAGTAACAGGGTGTCCAGTCACTTCCATTGACCACCTTTTATCAGTTCTCCTTAAGATGTTTCCGCCCATTCCCATTTTTGTTTCTTGATATGGTGAATTATGTCTTTGAGGCCAGTCTTCTCTCTGATGACACAACTTCTAACCTTCTCCTTCCTACTTATCTTTATCATATTCCTTTCTATTCCTCTTTGCCAGCTTATCAGTTTCCTTGTTTAGGCTTTCGTTAGGGACCAAGTCTGACTATCAAAGGAGACGGCTGGAAATATACAGGTATCGAAGACTTTCTTTTTAATCTCTTTCGGGATATCGTTTTTCATTATTGTTTTCAATGTCCAGTTCTTAGCCCAACCTATGGATGTTCTTCTGTCCACTTCCTTCCACGATTTATTTGTAAAAGAGACCAACTGCCCAAGGTATTTATAATCTTGTACTTATTGTAAGCTATGATTTCCAACTTTTATATCTACCTTTTCCGAGTTCGTGATTAGCTTTGTTTTATCAAAATTAGGTGAGAGGCCTACTTCTGTACACATCTCCAATAAAGTTTCCATTGTCATTTTGAGGTCTGCTGCATTGCTCGCCAACAAAACAGTATCGTCTGCAAATCGGAGACAGTTTAGCCATCGTCCGTTGATCTTTATGCCGACATTCTTCCAATCTATACGCCAAAATACTGTTCCCAACACTAAGATGAACAGTATTGGTGATAGAGGATCTTAATTGTAATATAGTGTACCAATTTGTTATATCTCAACTTGTTTGATGGTTAATCGATTGGTCGAGACGTCGCGTGGTCTCGATTAACCGAGCCATCAATGTTATAATTTAATTTTATTATGTATTATTATTTTTTTCCACCAAACATTCGATTGCTGAACAAGACATTAGGTAATCTTTGTACGTACATTACTACGGGAAGTTCGGGGGATGGGGGATACGGTCTACTAGAATTCTACTACCACACATTTAATTAATGCATTGATTTTATACACAGCTGAAAATTTAAATAATTAAATATTAAAAAAAAAATATATATTTACTTAAGTATAGACAGGTATATTTATAGCTGTAAAGGCAAATTCACAAATAATATAATTTATCAGAAATATCTTTTTTATTTAAAATATCCACAACCTTCCTTGTATCTAATGATATAAGAGGCATCTTTATCGTCTTTTATCTACGTTTATATTGTGAAACAGTTGACAAGGTTATCTCAAGTTGGGTACAATAGGTGCACTGTCGTTTTTAACAAGCTTGTTAGTAAATCATAAATGTTCTATTGATGCCATTCTATATATATATATATATATTTATATATATATATATATATATATATATATATATATATTTATTGACTGTAACTAATAGATGTTTAATAAGGTTCTAGAGGTTCTCAATCAATAAAAATATTTTTTATCAATAAATAGTTATTTTGGCGAAGCACAGTGGGGCAAGTAGCCCTAATTGTTCGCATAAACTAAATATTCTTACTTGCATCTTAAATAATCATCAACATTGGTTCTTAAAGCTATATATCATACATTGAAACATTGAAAAACCTAAATCACTCACTCTATTTGTGAATAATACGAAAAAACTTAGAAAACAGTAAATAACAAAAATTCACACTTTTCAATATTTCCTCATCGTCTTCGCTGTCTTCTTCTTCTGTGTCAGACATATTTTCGAAAGAACCAGAAAGATGGTTTAAAGCCTCTGTCGGTAGTGACTTTTTTCTCGACTACACTTCCGTAATGTTCACGGTATTTTTCGAAATCCTTGCTACGAGCTTCCTGTACCATAAATAAGAAACTTGTCGAGGGTCGGTGACATCGGGTACCATGGGCACTTTTCTACATAATACAATATCAGCATGAGAGAAAAATCGCCCAGCCTTATTTCCATCGTTACTATTTCCAAAGCCAGGTTTAGGCATGTCAACAATCAAACCACGCCATTTTAAAAAAAAAAACTATCTTGGATTTGACTCTTGGTTTCTTTAACAACTTGTTTGTCTTCATTGCTGCGATCTTGCCATTTTTTTAAGCGGAAGCTTGTAGGACAGGTGTATGATAGGTGTATAGGATAGGAAATAAAATGATTTTTTCGTCTATGCACTAACAAAGGAGAAATATTTTTTTCCGACGCTGGGGCAGATTGGGGCAAGATTTTTCAACCATAATATTTAGATAATATAATAGAAGATGGTGGAAAAAAATATGCTTGGACGGGTTTGGAAGGTTACTAAACCCTTCGCTACATATAAACTAAAACTAAAACCAAAATCTTATTTTATTATATTATTAAGGCAAATATAATACTATATTTCAAAATTATATACCTGAAAATGATGATTCCATGCCATAAAAATATAAAAGTATTAAAACTGTATGTGAAAAAAACAAACAATCTGTTAGTAACAAACTGATGCAGACTCTGACATTGATGCCACTGAACTTTGTCCACTTTCACCGATTATCAGTACAAGACATGACCGTTATCAGCTTGAGGAATTACATTATTTTGTTCTGCAGAGCCTTAACTAACAGATAATTAAGTCATCAAGTTAAAAGGAAAATTTTAGTTTTAGGACTTTCTGCAACTTTTTCCTTTAGTTTGCCCCACTATGCGACGTATTGAGACTATATTGTTCTCATATTCATGCCCTACAGTGAAGAACAGGTTACAATAAAATTATTAATACAAAATAAACCAAAAAAAAAATCGGTGTATCCGAACTAAAATGTAATGACTGAAAAGCGAAATATACGGTAAAACTGAACGATTGATAAATCAAAGAGTAAAAGAACATATAAGAGGATGCTACAATAAGAACCAAAATTCCAATTCGCTATTCATCTGATTTAAAATAACCATAAATTCAATAAAGACTCAGAAGTGAAAATAATACATCAAATATTTATGAATCATTAGAAATAATAAAATTTTTTAAAACCGATCCAGATTTTTGTTTAAACGACCAGATAAGCATGTCTAATATCACCATTTTAAATTAGTTTCCAATAGGAACGGAATAATCCAATGATTCATTAAGGGAAACCCCAAGGTAAAAGGTCCAAAAATTTAACCTATAACCTGGCCCTTTCCCCTTCCACGGCGGATATATTTCAGAATTCTGTTAGATCTTCTCAGGTGACTACCAATATTTGATTTATTGTCTTACATTTTGAAAACTTTATTATATATAATCCATGTAACATAGCGCTGATGTGTTGACATTTTTTGGATGCTTTAGAACTGAAGATGAATGTTTTGCATTCGAAATTAGTTTTCTAATAAAATAATTTCAATAGAAGAGGCAATTAATACATCAATCCTAATTGTATCGATCCTTCTATACCATCATGAGTACCACAAGTGATACAAATTACTTGCCCTTTTATATGATAGTAATAAACCCACACACATACATATATTTCCAGTTCCCTCTGACTATTGTCAGTCACAACTAATTTTATATAACCTTTAGAGCGAGGAACTACAGAAAGATGGGCCGTTTATGTGAGAAATATAAATGGAGCAGACGACAGTAGTGGGGAAACGAATGAAAACACGTGGCGATGAGGACAAAATTGCTGCCGGTACTGAGTGTGAATATT
Source organism: Euschistus heros (assembly GCA_003667255.2). Classification (NCBI taxonomy): domain Eukaryota; kingdom Metazoa; phylum Arthropoda; class Insecta; order Hemiptera; family Pentatomidae; genus Euschistus; species Euschistus heros. Next base: position 322,848 of record RCWM02000752.1, read on the forward strand.
AATAAGATTAAACCAGGGGTTGGTCCATTCCTTCTCAACTGCGGTAATTGCTTCTAATTTCCGCTGTGCCGTCAGCTCTTTCCAAAGATTATCAGAATATAAATTCAGATCTACAGTTTTTTGTTTTTTCAACGGTCGGATTTTGTTTTTTTTTTCATTCAAGATAGTTACTATAAACATTTTGCTGAGAAGGTCTTATTTATATTCGTAAATACGAATATGAATATATTCACATAAATTATTCTCTAGGGATATATTCGTATTCACTAGAGTGAATTGAGAATACAGTTGTATTTATATGTATAAATAATGAATACAGGTGTATTAATGTGTCTGAATGTAAATACAATAGTATACAGACAAAAAATAAGTAAAGATATGCAGATAAAGGAAAAATTAGCATTTTTAACACAATTTACACTTGTGAATACAGCTGTATTATATAAAAGGACTAACAGATCACTAATCAGTTAGTATTCAGTAGTGTGCATGTAAAGGTAATATTTATTCATGGAAAACCTAAACAGCAATTTTTTTTTTTTTTTTATGCGGAAGTTTTTGTAATTATAATTAGTAATGATATCAGTTATTCTACGTTTTCCCTAATCCGGCGCGGTGCCGGACCCCGGTAACGCTGGATAAGAGGGAGTCTACTATTGAACCAATATGTACCAATTTTTAACTACGTCATCTTAAGAGTTCTAGGAAGGTTTAGCAATAATTAAATCCACTGCTTTTTAAACAAAATAATTTGTTGTTAAAAAAGTGACAGTGTGTGGATAACAGTGAAGTTTAAAAAATGACTGATAGGTGGCGAGCACCATTCTACATGAGAGGTTACAAAGGTACCGTTTTATATAAAGCTTCAAATTGATAATAAAATTTACATATATTCAATTGAATTGTTAAAGAAGATTTGACTATCTATACCAAATTTTAACTAAAATAATTTTCATTGCTGTAGGAAGGTTTAGCAATAATACAAATCTAAATGTACATTGCCCTTTAATGATATTCCACTAATCCCTGTTGAACAAATCCGCTACCTAGGACTTACGTCTGACTTGGAATCCACATACAAGAATAAAACGACAAGAAACTGCCCGTCGTTACAGACTACTTAAATATTTACAAGACAAACGTTTAAAGCTCCCAATTAATTACAAAAAACTCATATACATGACTGTGATTAGACCTATTTGGACGTACGGAGTTGAGCTATGGGGCTCCACTAAACCATCCAATTCATCTCGTATTCAATCCTTACATTTTAAAATCCTTCGAAAAATCCTTAATGCTTCTTACTTTGTTACCAATAAACTTATCCATAAAGATCGTAATGTTACATATGTTGCTGATTTAGCGCACACCAGATACCTATCCTTTCATAGTAATTTCCATAACCACTCAAATCCGATAGTTTCTCAACTTGCTTCCCACTCCATTCCTGAAACGAAGATGGCCTAGAGACCTTCTAGTGTAGAATTTTTAATAAAGTGCTACTGATGAGTAGTTCTCTTCAAGTTTTAACATGATACTGTAATCGTTGTCAATACATTTACTTAATGCATATGTATTGTACAGCTGTAAATTTCAATAAATGTATATAAAAAAAACTCTTTGGTAGCACTTATAAGGTTTTATAATAGAAAGATTCTAGGCCATCTTCTTTTTAGGCGCCCCGGAGGGTTATCTGGAATAGAATGTGGAGCAAGTTGTGACATTAATTGATTTGAAACGTTGTTAAGTTTATTATGAAAAGATGGGTATCTGGTTTGGGCTAAATCAACAATATCTTACAACAATAAGGTCTTAATGGATAAGTTTGTTAGCGACAAAGTAAGGAGCATTGAGGATTTTACGAAGGATTTTGGACTGTAAGGATTGGATACGAGACGAATCGGATGGTTTAGAGGATCCCTAAAGCTCTACTCCGAAAGTCCATTTACTGTTATGTAAATGAGTCCCTTGTAATTAATCAGAAGGTTTGAATGTTTCTCTAGTAAATGTTGAAGGAAGTCGAAAACAATGAGCTGTTTCTTGTCGTTAAGTCTTGAATTTAAAATTGGGATAATTTTTAAATTTTTTTTTTTTTGCTATAAAAGGGGAGGTTCAAGGGGTATACAACATTTTATCAGAAAATTTCAAAGACAGAAAAAGGGGGTTGTGAAGAACTAGTATAGAGCCCTGGGACACGAAAGAGCCTAGGAAATACTGCCTGCATAAAGAAGGGCTGGATCCAATTCAATTCAGTATGGAGGCTAGTTACTTGAGGGACTGGGGGAAACATGAACACAAATACAACGAAACAGTGATATAAATATAGCACTAAAGTAATATGAATATTATAAATTAAAAAAACAAATATCTATATATTTTTACTAGCTTGTACAATCAAGGTTTTATCTTCTCTTAGAACAAGAATAATTAGATAATCTATACTATTTTATAGAAGGACAAGCCTTTTTCCGTTTGTGATTACTAACCAAGAAAACTATTGAACCAATCTGTACCAAATTTGAACCACATGATTTTAATTGTTCCTGAGGAAGGTTCAGCAATAATAAAATATACCTATTTTCAATTGATTTTTTTATTAAAAAAAAGGGATAATATAAGGTTAACAGTGAAGTTAGGAAATTGACCGATAGATGGCGAGCGAGATACTACATGAGGGGTTCCGAAGGTACGGTTGATATAGCGCTTGATATTGATAATAAAATTTATTTATTTACAATTAAAGTATTTTAATATGCGATGTGACATGTGAATCACAGGTGAAGCATCATTCCGCAAAACAGTTTACAATGATAACTACTGAACCTATCTGTACCAAATTTTAACTACATCATTTTTATAGTTCTAGGAAGGTTTGGCAATAGTAAAATTCACAATGTAAAATGAGAGACACGAGGTTTAATTTTATAGTTAGAAATAAAAATCCAACCAGATCAAATCGATAAAATTATTTATGCCGATTAAACATTATTGCCAAATCAAAATGTAGATCCCTTTCTTTTTGATATTGTGTGTATAAATATGAATCATTGGCCTTTACTTGTAAGCACTTATAATGCAGTCCATTATCCGGAAGGATTTCTTAACAGTCTCTGTCCATCTGGATTAAAAACTCATACATTAAATTTAAAAATTGTATGTCTAATTCTGTACCATTTGGGAAAAACTAGATAAGTTCATTTTTGTCCACAGTAAGATAAATATTTTGAGCAACCCATATTTCAGAGTGCTGCACATCTTGTAAAAGTAGACAAGTTGTAATGTCAATTGTATAAAAGGATACCATTGCCATTACAACTTGCCTTCTTATACATGCTGAGTATGACTCCAATATGGGTTGCTCAAAATATTTATCTTATTGTGGACAAAAATAAACTTACCCAGTTTTCCCAGATGGTAAATAATTATGCTTTTACGTAATCTTCGAACACTTTATCAGTGTAATTTTAACCATTTTAAAAAGTACTGTGTGTGAAAATATCGTTAAAGAAATAATGACCAATTGTATACAAACTTAAATACAAGATTTTTATAGTTAAACGAGCTGGCGAAGCCACGACGCACAGTGGGACGAAACGGTGTTTTTTCTAGACATCGCAATTTGATGATGATGATGATCCGTGGCGCTACAGCCCAGCATGGACCTTGGCCTCCTCTATGAGCTTTCGCCATGTAGCTCTTTCTTGTGCGGTCGCTCGCCAGTTGCGGGCTTTCAGAAGGTCCCTGGAGTCCCTGCTCACAGCTGCTACCTCTTCCTCTAGCTCCATGGAGCCTCCCATCCAATAGCTTCCTTGGGATTTCGTCAACTGACATCCGGGCAACATGGCCCGCCCAGCGCAGTCTTCCCAGCTTTATATACCGCATCACATCCGCTTCACCATAAATCTGGTAAAGTTCCCTGTTGGTCCGCCTTCTCCAATAATCACCAACTTTTATGGCCCCAAATATGCGGCGCAGTATTTTTCTCTCAAAAATGAGAACTTCTTTTTCTTCTGGGCTTCTGGTCAGGGTCCAGGCTTCCGATCCGTAGGTGAGGACTGGTCGGATTAGGGTCTTGTAAAGCTGGCATTTCGTGCGGCGAGTAATAGCTCGGCTTCTCAAATGTTTTCTGAGCCCAAAATAACTCTTGTTGGCCTTTAATAGTCTTTGGCTTATTTCAAGAGATATCCTATTTGAGCCACTTACAATTGAGCCCAAATAAGTAAAATGGTCTACCGTTTCAAAAGAAAAAGGTCCCATTCTCACCTCTTCTCCTACTGCAACACCCGCTCCAGGTCCAGCTCGCACGTACTTTGTTTTATGCTGGTTTACTGACATGCCTATGGATTCCGCAGCTTCAGCCAACCTCAAAAATGCTTCTGATAAAGAAGCAAACGATCTTGCCACCAGGTCCAAGTCGTCTGCAAAACCAAGTATCTGCACCAGCCTGTCATCGCAATTTGAGCCTCTAAAATTTTTTGCATCGACTTCAAATTTCATCTGGATATGCTATCAAGGGTGTAGAATTCGAATCTGAAGTCTGTTTTTGCCCATCATATCAAGATTTTGCTCTGTTAACCAATAGTGTGTCCAAAAAATCCAATTTTTGTTTGTTCGTGTTTTGATTCGAGGAGATTACTTTCTATGATTTTTGATGAGCCTATCGAATTAAAAAAAATCTGCAAATCAATCAGTTTACCCTTATGTGAGCTATACGTGTTTTATGCCTTTTTCGTCGAACGGACTTTTTAAATATTTAAGAAATCAGGGTTTGTTGACATTTAAATGAAAAAAAAAACAAAAAAGCTAACCTGTTATACTTAATTAACCCCGACTTCCCGCGATAATAAAGTAAGTGATCATTTAAAAAAAAAAAAAAAAGTTGACTATGGCTTCAAGCTATCAAAACATATATCTGGATACAGACTGATGGGTCAGTTGCTGCTTATATGTTTTTATGGCTATTGTTGTTATTTGTTAACAACAAACGACTATACAATAACTAAGACTATTTTTGGATCACGTTGAGATCATGGAGCGCAACGAATAAACTTCAATAATCGAATAATTTCAAGTTTTAAATATATATATTTGCATTTTTTAAATTTTTCCGGCCTATTTTATCGTTTTAGTAAATATATATTTCAACTTTAACATAAATAAAGACAAAATTATTTCAGAAGTTTACACGAGATGACAGAATGGAATACTATAACCTCTAGGATAAATTTAGAAAGAAGGTAGGGTAGCATTGTGTAGGGGTCCCACCAAATACCAAGAGCACCTGGAGCCGTGCCAGCTGCCAAGTCAATAAGTATCACTTGATCAACAGATAAATATTCCATATGTATCCTTCCATTCAATGCTTCCTTGATTAGTCCACTCAGCTGATCATGTACTTGACTTTCAAGTCTGAAGAGTAAAAAGAAATTTAAAAAAATATTTAAACATTCCCAAGAATGGGCAAAAAACAAAATTATTACATTATTGTTATTTGACGACAGTTTCTTGAACAGAAATTTAATGGAGAATATTTCTTAATATAACATTTCCCGTTTAGCAGCTATATTGGTTTGAAAGAAAAAACGTCACGTTTGGCTTTCATTTTTCAAGTGTTGGGTTTTTTAAAAGTTGAAAGCTTTTTTGAAAGTTTGAAAGCTTCAATAACGTTATATCATGTACGAAAATGTACGAACCACACTTATGTGTTCGCATAATCATTATAAATAAATAAACATCAGTTTTATGGCTAAAAAGTTTGAAAGTTTAAAAAGAGTTGGGCCGACTAGTCTGCCATATCACACATACATATTTCTATGCTGAAAATAGGTTTATTGGAATAAAACTACGTTCTTTATTCATTATAATTTTTTTTTTGGATTTATCTTTAGAGTTTGTTATTCATTCTAGGAATAGAATCTCTCTTTTTTAAAAATTAATTATCGCACTTAAAAAAAAAAATCATGAAAATAACAAACAAAAATTCGATAAATTCTATAATACTGAATTAACCTCTAATGCAACCTATATATATATATATATATATATATATATATATATATATATATATATATATATATATATATATATTTTTTTTTTTTTTTTTTTTTGTGTCAATTAATTTTTTAAAAATCTTAATCGAAATGTAATATAAAGGTTGAAACAGGTAAAAGAAACTGCTAATTAACTAGGTAAAAGAACATAGTGCTAATTTACAATTTCATAGAGACAGAAATTTTACAATTACATGTAGAATATTTTTGTTATATTTAATATAAACACGATATCTTTTTCGGCATGATTGAATTTTAAATCTTACAATTAATTGTCTAAGCTAAGTAAACATTTGCTTCATTAAAAATATTAAAAAAGACTCCGTTACACACCAACCCATTTGATAAAAAAATTCAGGATCAACAAATACATGTAGCTACATGTATAAATGACTATAAAGCTATAAACGAAGTGCATAGAACATTGCCGATATTACGCGAATTCCACCGAAAGCAACGATCGGCTTAGCCGAATAATCAGGCTTTTTACTAGCCGACTAGTCGGCCAAAGTCATGTCTCTAATATAAGCATAATTTCTTTTTGTACTGCAGCTATAACTATTTTTATACTCAGAGAAAATAAAACAATAGGCGACTGCAAACAAATGACGGATTGTTATTTTAAAACGACGGTAACCGGTTTAGTAACAACGACGTAATCTCAAGGAACTAAATATAGAACGGAGGTATTATTGAGACTAAGAGAGGAGCTCTGTAGGTCAGAGTATAACAAGAGATGAAGCAATAGAAGATAAAACGAGATAAGGCAGTTGTAATACACGGCAAGCTAATTATACAGGTGTTTGTTTGCTAACACATTACAATGTTTTTTTTACAAACAACAGGTTTTCATATAAAATAAATAAAAAAGAAACAAAAACAAAATACAATTAATGAGAAAATATTCAATTTTTCTTTGACGAGAAAAAACAATAGATTCAAGGATATGTCTCTTCTATAATCAACTGCTTTTCCCAAATTACATTTTAGAATTAATGATATTCCACTAATCCCTGTTGAACAGATCCGCTACCAAGGACTCCACTTGGACAAGAAACTGCTCGTCGTTACAGACTACTTCAACATTTACTAGACAAACGATCAAATCTCCCAATTAATTATAAAAGACTCATTTACATGACTGTGATTAGACCTATTCGGACATACGGAGTTTTGGGGCTCCACTAAACCATCCAATTCATCTCGTATCCAATCCTTACAATCCAAAATCCTTCGAAAAATCCTTAATTCTCCTTAGTATGTGACCAATAAACTTATCCATAAAGACCTTAATGTCCCTTATGTTACTGATTTAGCCCAGACCAGATACCTATCCTTCCATAGTAAGCTCCATAACCACTCCAATCCACTAATCTCACAACTTGCTTCCCACTCCATTCCCGATAATCCTCCGAGGGGTCTGAAAAGAAGATGGCCTAGAGACCTTTTAGTGTAGATTTTATTGAAGTGCTACTAGTGAGTTGTTCTTCACAAGTTATTTACATGCCATAGTATTCACTATCAACACATTTACTTAATGTATATGTTTTTGTACAGTTGTAAATATCAATAAATGAAAAAAAAAAAAAAAAAAAAAAAAAAATTTAGCATAAAAAACAAAACAAAATTACTTCACTTAACAATTAAAATAAAATAACAATCAATGATTATCCGAAATCAACAAACTAGAGAGAAAACAGCTGTTTCAAACGTGACTTTTTTCATTCAAACCAATATAGTTCCTTTACGGTAGGTCCTAGCAGCGACAAAGGTAACGTTACTAAAAATATTTTCAATTAAATTTATGTAAGTAAACTTTAAGCAAATTTTTGATCTGAACAAAACTAACAGAGCTAGAGCGTGTCAAAATGCTACATTTATGAGTTTAAAAAAAACGTTAAAGCGAAAAAGTATAGACTCCCCAGCCAAAAGATATCTCCATGTCAAAAACACAATGCCATATTTTATTGAAAGTCTGGAGAACATCATAAGTATATAGTATATATATATAGTAAATAGTAAACTATATTATATAAAGTAAATAATATACAATATTGTACATAGTAAATAAGGCCCATAAACTCTGCAAGAAATTTTTAAACGGTTGTTTCACATAGGAAACTACTAAAATACAAGAAACTGCTCTTCATTTTCGACTACTCGACAACATTTACTATACAACCTTTTCAAGCTCGGAATTAATTAAAAATGACTTATCTACATGAAAATGAAAAAAAATAAACTTTATTCTGGGACTTACTGTCCCCTAAGCATAACAATAATGCACAGTTAATAGTACAGTTGTCCGGCCTATTATATACAAATTAAATGCTTCACTAATTACAGCATAAATTTTTGTACATAAATATATATATATATATATATATATATATATATATATATATATATATATATATATATATATGAAAATATAAAAGAAAAAAAGAGGGAACACTAACTCTAAGTATTTTTTTAATTATTGACATATTTGCGGAAGATTGATTGTCTAAAAGGTTCAGAAATAAATTATTTTTAAAGGAAGTTATGGAAGCTGCTTTACGAATAGAAGTGGGTAGGGAATTCCAGAAGGAGGTAGCATAAATGATGAAGGATTTGTCAAAGGAAGCGGTTTTATGGGAGGGGATATATAGGTTAAAAGGTTGGGATCTAGTGTTTAGGAGGTGGATAGAAGAACGCAGAGTTAATAGATCAAAAATATAGGAAGGTTTTTTGGTTTTTAAAGATTGGAACTGGAAAGTAGTCAGAGAGTATTGCCGTCGGAATTTAGGAAAGAGCCACCCAAGTTCAGGATATCGGCAAGTAACGTGTGACCGCCTGGGGATCCCGAAGATAAATCTAATGAAACAGTTCATCAGTCTCCCCAGCTTCATCCCGAGATCCCCAGACAGCCGTATAAAGCAAGCAACCGAAATCAAAGCAAGGGAAAACCAGAAGAGAGGACACTAAAAGTTGACGGGTATTCTGGGAAAAAGGAATCTCGAGATCTATACATGACAGTGATTAGAACCAATTAGACATACAGGACTAAGCTTTGGAGTTCCACTAAATCTTCTGATTCTTCTCGTATCCAATTATTACAATCCAAAATTCTTCAAAAAATCCTAAATGCCCCTTACTTTGTCACCAATAAACTTATCCATAAAGACCTTAATGTTCCATATGTTGCTGAGTTAGACCAAACCAGATACCTATCCTTTCATAGTAAGCTCCATAACCACTCAAATCTAATAGATTCTCAACTTTCATCTCACTCCATTCCCCATAATCCTCCGAGGCGTCTGAAAAGATTCTTCTAGTGTAGAATTTTTATTGAAGTGCTACTGATGAGTAGTTCTTTTCAAGTTTTGACATGTTATTGTAATCGTTATCAACTTATTTACTTGATGTATTTATTAATACAGATGCAAATTTCAATAAATTGATATATAGATAAAAAGATATCATAGTCGCCTAATATGGCTGTATATGTGCATCTCAATAACTTTTGAATTACACTCTATCTTACTCGAATGGGACCATAATACAAGCTAGTTATATCCTGCAATCTTAAATGTTGGAAAATATTCTCTGTGGTTGTCTTTCTAACAACCATTCATTTGTTTTTGCGTTGTCATTTTTTTTTTTTTTTTTTTTTTTTTTCATTTCAAGCCGCGCAGAATTTTGTTTTTAATAATAATTGAAGTGAACGTGTGTCAATTGTCCTTCGTATTATGTCAGAAATTGGTATCATCGTTATTCATATCGATCTAGATGTTACATATGTGATTTGGCCCAAACAAAATACATATCCATCCATGACAAGCTACATACCCTTTTGAATCCACTAGTCTCCCAACTTCACTACATTCCCCGATAAAACTCTGATGTATCTGAAAAGAAGATGGCCAAGGGACTTTCTAATATAGAACAGTTATTGATGAGCTATTAATTTACTTACTGTATGTAGTGAATACAGTAGTAAATATCAATAATAAAGTATAAATATATTTTTTTTAAAATTAGTCACTACTCTTATTAGACCGAAACAGAAAGAAGAAAAACAAACAGCAAATGAGTCGCATAAACGTAAATACAGTCCTGCAAATAATTATAAACTCAATACGTAACCAAAGTATTATTTCAAACATAATTCCATACACATAAAAAACAATATAAGAGAGCGTTTAAATGCTATTGCCTCAGTTTATAATCTTAACAACAAAACATGTAAAAAAAATCTTATTTACGTTGTGGATAAATATAGACTCAGGTTATTAGGTAAATAATGTTTATGAAACATTGTCAATTCAGTTCACCTTTTAACATCAAAAAGCGACTTTTAGTGTGTTATTAATTCTTTTAAAATATACCGCGCGGGGCTCAGCTAAATGCAATTGATCAGCAAACGGTTAATGACTTAAAAAGTGGCGGTATGACACAAAGGTAAATTGCACGCGAATTAAACCGAATCCCAGTTTGTTGTTAAAAAACACTACGGGAAAAATAAAAGAACTGGAAGGCCTCCAGGATTTTCCAAGATGTGAAACGCGCCATTTTAAGAGAAATATCAAAAACAATCTTCTGCTTAACTATGGGTGTGACGCCAGCTTAGTACGGAAATAAATAGCTGAGACCAGGTATTTAAAATTTTGTATTTATTATATCAGTTTATTGAAATTTACAACTGTACAAAATATATACATTAAGTAAATGTGTTGTTAACTATTGCAATAACATGACAAAACTTAAAAAGAACTACTTATGAGTACATGCACTTCAATAAAAATTCTACTCTAGAAGGTCTCTGGGCTATCTTCTTTTCAGACGCCTCGAAGGATTATTGGGAATGGAGTGGGAAGCAAGTTGAGAAATTAGAGGATTTGAGAGGTATGGAGCTTACTATGAAAGGATAGATATTTGCTTTGGACTAAATCATCAACATATGGAACATTGAGATCTTTACGGATAAGTTTATCGGTGACAAAGTAAGGAGCATTGAGGATTTGGATTGAAAGGATTGGATACGAGATGAATTGGATGATTTAGTGGAGCCCCAAAGCTCAACTCCGTACGTCCAAATAAGTCTGATCACAGTCATGTACATGAGTCTTTTGTAATTAATTGAGAGCTTTGAACGTTTGTCTAGTAAATGTTGAAGTAATCTGTAACGACGGGTAGTTTCTTTTTGTTGTATTTAAAATATCGTAAAATTATAAGGAAACCACAGCTCAAAAAGCATTTGTTATAATTTTAGGATATTTTAAATACCTAGTCTCAGCTATTCGTTTCCGTACTAAACTGGCATTTCATCCAAGGTCAGAAGAAGCACCAGTTTTTTATATTTCTCTTAAAATAGCGCGTTTCACGTGCGTGGAAAATCTGGAGGCCTTCTTTGAGAGTGGGTTATACCAGGTATGCAAGTTTAAAATGTCGTTTATTTCTTAAAATATATACACAGTAATTTAAAAAAAAGTATAATATATTTTATTCAAAGTACTGACCCTCGCTTTCTACACATTTTGTCCATCTCTCGGGCAATATATGGATACCATTCCAAAAGAATGCTTCATCTTTATTTGAAATCCATTCATCGAGCCATTTTCGTACGTTTTCGAAATTGTTAAGTGTTGCTCCGCCAATGAGAAGAGGTGATAATCAGAAGGCGCCAGGTCAGGTGAATACGGCGGGTGGGGTAGGAGTTCCCAACCAAGCGAAGAAATCGTTTCCTTAGTCAATCTGGCTGAATGTGCAGGAGCGTTATCATGCTGAAGAATGACTTTGGCGTGCCTGTGAGCCCATTCTGGGCGTTTTTCGATCAATGCGTGACTCAAATTGATCATTTGTTGTCGATAGCGCTCGGTATTGACTGTTTCGCCGGGTTTGAGAAGCTCGTAGTAGACTACTCCCTTCTGATCCCACCCACACACACAGCATTGTCTTCTTCCCAAAACGATCCGGTCTTGCACTCGATGTGGATGGTTGTCCTGGCGTTACCCATGATTTTTTTCGTTTGGGATTCTGAAAATAAATCCATTTTTTTCATCGCCAGTTACAACTCGATGCAAAAAACCCTTTCTTTCGTGGCGTAAAAGCAGCATTTCGCACACAGTTTTTCGTTTTTCCATCTGTCGTTCGTCCAATTCATGTGGAACCCATTTTCCAACCTTTTGAATCTTTCCCATAGCTCTCAGGCGATCGGAAATGGCTTGCCTAGTGACATTCAACTGTTCTGCCATCATTTGTTGGGTTTGGGTATTGTCTTCGTCTAATAAAGATTGCAATTCGAAGTCCTCAAACTTTTTTGATCGATTTTCTCGTTTTTGATCAGTAACATCAAAATCACCACGTTTGAAACTTTGAAACCAACGTTCACATGTCCTGACGGTTGGAGCAACATCGCCATAAGTCTCAACAAGAATTCGATGACATTCAGATGCCTACTTCGTTTAGAGATAAGCAAGAACTGTAAATCCATTTTACAACTTGCATACCTGGTACTTCTTGTAACGCATGTACTTGAACTTGGGCATTCAAAAACATATCTTTTAGTCGATGAATCGAGTGATATCTATGCTGCCTTTCGATGTCCCTTATTCTCAGGTAGAAGCGGCAACAATGGACCATAGTCATTGGCTCAGGCCGGCCACGCCCTACCCCCGCTGCTACTTTTGGGCCAGTTGCCTTCCCAGATCTCACACAGTTGTCTTTTCATTTTTTATACAGCTGTGAATTTCAATAAAATAAAAATAGCTATGAAAAAAAAAAAAAATCTTAGCACTTTGAGTCCCTTTAAAAATTTATGAATGCTAATTCAATTTTGAGACTAAATAAAGTTTAAGTTTTATACTAACATACCTTCGGGAAATCACTAGTTTCCTGTAGGTTTAAATAAGATGTATTAATAATTAATAATTTGAGATAATAATAATATTTTTATTGTTTTATCAGTTCATTGCCCGCCTGCGGTTCATAGCAAGGGGGGAGGAAGGAAGGGCAATCTATTAGGACACGATCATTTCTTATTTAGGAAGCGGCAATAAAGTTAAATTGCTCACCCGCATAGGGACTAGATCCTGTCCCTAGTTTATGTATGTAACCGCAACAGAACAACAGGACAACATAACGAGGACCACAATATAGGACAAACATCTTGTATGGTACGTACTAGATGGGAAGGCAATGCGGATTCATTACAGTATATTATGGTAATTAATTACCAACAAAGGTTTCGGGAAACATCAAGAAGATAATTATCTATACCATTATATAAAAGGACAAGCCATTTTTAATTTGTGATCACTAAACACGAAAACAACTGAACCTATTGTACCAAATTTTAACCACACCATCTTTATAGTTCCAGGAAAGTTTAGCGATAGTAAAATATACCGATTTCTCAATTAATTTTTTATTTAATTATCTGTTGATAACAGTGAAGTTTAAAAATTGACCGATAGGTGGTGAGCGCCATTCTACATGAGAGTAACAAAGGTAAGGTATTATATAGAGCTGGAAATTCAAAAGAAAATTTACTTATATTCAATATAACTATTAAAAATGTTATGGGAGTTTGGTAAATCATGTAGATCCTAGTGAAGTGTGAAAATGGGCCGATATGTGGCTCGCGTCAATGTACAACAGAATTTGCAATTATAAACCACCTTTACCAAATTTTGACTAAACCATCTTCATAGTTCTATGAACGTTTAGCAAGAATAAAATTCATTGTAGTAAAAATTTAAATTCACAAAGTGACTGTTGAAGTAGTCACTAGACATACATTACTATACAAACGTTCAAAGCTCCCAATTAATTACAAAATATTTATTTACATGACTGTGATTAGACCTATTTGGACGTACTGAGTTGAGTTTTGGGGCTCTACTAAACCATCTCATTCATCTCGTATCCAATCCAAATTCCTTTGAAAAATCCTAAATACCCCTTACTTTATCACCGATAAACTTATCCATAAACACATTATTGTTCCATATGTTGCTGATTTAGCCCAAACCAGATACCTATCCTTTCATAGTAAGCTCCATAGCCAGTCAAATCCATTAGTTTTTCAACATGCTTCCTACTCCATTCCCGATAATCCTGAAAAGAAGATGGCCTAGAGATCTTCTAGTGTAGAATTTTTAGAGAAGTGCTACTGATGAGTAGTTCTTTTTAAGTTTTAACATGTCGTTGTAATCGTTATCAGCTCATTTACTTGATGTGTATTATTTGGTGAAATAGAAAAAAAAAAAAAATGAAAGGAGCCAAATTTGAGGATTTGACAAAGGATTTTGACATGATAAGGAGCATTGAGAATTTGACGAAGGATTTTGGATTCTAAGGATTGGATTCGGGAAGAGTTGGAAGGTTTAGTGGAGCCCCAAAGCTCGTATGTCCAAACGGATCTAATTAATGTCATGTAAATGAGTCTTTTGTAGTTTATTGAAAGCTTTGAACGCTTGCCGAGTAAATGTTGGAGTATTCTAAAACAACGAGCAGTTTCTTGTCTTATAGTCTTCCAAACTAGACGTTTGTCTACATGGAGTCCTAGCTAAGAGGGTCTGTCAATTAGTATTATAAAACCCCTTATAAATCGTTATTTCCATTTCAAGACAGTTTCTTTTCTTTTTTTTTAAAGTAATGAATCACAGTTTCGTGACGCCCTTTCTTCCCCTTCAACATAATCTTATCAGCCAGCCTGTTAATTACATCGTCTCAGTGACAAATGCAAACTGAGCTTTTTATCTTTAATGTAATATGACCCTTTGGGTTCAACCTTCGTTATCAGTAAGCGATTGTCTTTTGTCAGCTAATTGTTTCTCATTAAACTTAAAAAAAAAAAAAAAAAAAATCTTTCATAGATATCCAAAGTCTATAGATAAAAATGTATCAGAAGAAAATAATTTTAGGAGTTTATTAAGAAAGAAATTATATTCACTACAATAGAATTTGTATTCTAGCAAACTACAAAATTACCTAGCCTCACACCATTTAAAAACGATGGAAGTTCTAAAATTGTATTAATAATTAGCATCGCCCGCTCCCATAAATAAAGAACTTAAAATAATTTAAGTAATTGAAGTTTTATTTGTTGATTGATAAAAATATTTATTTAAGGGTGCAATCGTGCATTATTTCTTCAATGATAGTTTTACGCATGGCAGTAATGTTAACCTGGGTGAGATTGCATTGTTAGGTGTTTGATGATTACATAAAAGCATAGACGGTCAATTTTTACTTGTCTGACAAGTTTTACTTCTATCAATCACTTGTCGCAATACATATGTTAATCTTTTTTAATGATTTAATTGAATATAAGTAAATTTGATAATAAATTTTAAGGTCGGTTTAATACCGCACCCATGTAACCTCTTATGTAGAATGGCGATCGCCACTTATCGTTCAGTTTTCAAATTATAATGTTATCCACTTATCATCGCTTTTTTAAAAATAACAAATTATTAAAAAATCTTAAAATTTATAATTGCTAAACCTTCCTTGAACTATGAAGATGGTGTTGTGGTTAAAATTTGGTATAGATTGGTTTAGTCGTTTTCTTGGTTAGCGATCACAAACGAAAAATGGCTTGTACTTTTATATAATATTATAGATATAAATTGTATTACTGAAGATAGTTACTGGTGAATTTAACAGCCTAGCTTTTATTATAAGTGTTTGTTGTTTGTTTATTTCGTTTAACGTCACTTTATGCTGCTATGGCTAATCGGACGATGCTGCAGTGGGAGTCCTAAATTTTGCCTATCCAGGTATAATTAGGATAGGGATCTTTAACGAGTACCTGACATCGCACAGGCTCGGGACCCCTATTTTACGTCCCTTCCGAAGGACGGCATAGCTAAGGATTTTTTACTCCCTTTAAAAAATCCTAAGGTAATCTGCCGGGCTGCGAACACCCGACCTTGGGTTTAGTAGGTTGCTATGCTAACCACTACACCACAGGTGACACCAGATATATGTAATTGTTATATGTGTAAATGTGAAACTTAACGTATCACATTCACTGATGTTTGCACTAGTGGTTACTATGTTAGATGTGACTAACACAATAACATCATAAACAAAGAAAGAAAATAAACATATTTTCTGAGAGAGACCAACAAGGGAAGTTAATTTTATTCTATGTTTATGTTTAGATAAGATTGTTATTGTATTCGTTTAAAGTACTTGTATTGATACCCGATGTTAAAAAACTAATAAACCATGTTTAAATTTGCCAATCGTCTAGCTGTCCTTTGTCAACAAAGTTACATATGTAACACGATATGGCCCTTAAATAACACTTATGTCTATCGATAAATCGAGTGAAATCGATGTCCTATCCTTTTCAAAAAACTATCATTTCATATTAAACCCCATACCCAGTCTAATCCAATAATCTTCAAACCTGACCCACACACAATTACCTAAAACCCTTCGAAGTGTCTGAAAAGATGATGGCCAAGACACCTTCTAACGTAGTAAGTAATTCTTAATATGATAGATAGATAGATAGAAAATACTTTTATTAATAATATTTACAGAATTTTATGTTATTTACAAAAGTGTTCAAAGTAATATTACTGACATAGCTACGGCTGTCTGTCAGGAGCGCTTTTAATTTAAAAATGATTTTAAATCATTATTGTTTATTTATTTTTAAATATGTAAATATTTATTGATTTATTAACTAATCTATTCACAAACAATACAATACAAAAAATACAATACAATCTAATTACCTATTATATAATCAATTATTAATCATTAATTACGTCTTATACAACAATATCATAATTATCATATATCCTATAACAATATCTCAAATAATAATATATATCCACCCATTATTATACTATTCAATAATATCTAATTATTATCATTTTTATTTATAACATATATTATCAATCAACATCCAAAGAATTATCAGGTTATTAATAATTAAAATTTTGAATAAGAAAGGAACGGTAGATATAGGCTTCTTTCAAGTAACTCACTAGAACTGCCCTGTCTTAACTGGGCACTTTAGGTATTTGACCATATCAATTTCAGTCATAGTAACTACACCAAAATATTTTTTTCCTCATTCCCTCCAAGACTATACAACGTCCTAAATAATGGAATACTTCTTCATTTTCTCCAATATTACACATAGAACAAATGTAATTCTGTCCCTGGTCTATAATAATTCTGTCTAAATTACATGATATATTTAGAAGCTTAAATTTCACCAATTCATGTTTTTACCTTTCAATTTCAAAATTGGTTGCAGAAGAAGTGATCAAAAGAAAACTATTATGGTTTAAGGAATGGATAAATTTATCCGAGAAAGTCAAAAGCAACTTTAACACAGTTTTCAATTCTGCTGAACAATTGAAGAAAGATTTAAAAGCCTTGAAATCTAGCCTAAAATTCTTAATATGTTATTGACAAGACATTGTAATCATTTTCCTAAAATTTACTTATTGTATATAATCTTGAATACAGTTGAAAATATTAATAAATAGTCAAAACAGATAGTGACCCCGATGTGATTTGTGACAGTTTTCCGGACTAAAATGAGTGATCGGAAAAAACGAAGAAGGTGAACACGTGACTGAAGCTAACACTTCTAAACCCTTTAGAAATATGCATATGCAATATGCATTTTCTTTGTTCTCGAGGAACAATGAGTCCTAGAATAAAGATTATTTTTAATTAATTTCAAAACTTTGCAGCAGTTTCAGAAGGAGTGCCATTAGAAGCAAGGATAAAATATATTTTTTTTTGTACTAGGTGCGTTAACTCTCCCTGAACCTCCACTGGATTTGGCTAGTGGAACGCAGCTAAGTGAGCAGCGTTGGGAATTCTTTGAGCCTGGCTTGCTCTTCCAAATTGGGGAAGACAAGATTGGTTCTGGGTTTCTAGTAAAACTTTTCCAGGGATGCTAGTAAATATTGAGTATGATTGTATTCAAGATTTCTTTCTCAATTTTAGTTTCTATAATATTTATCCAAATTTATTTTGTATCATAATTATGAATCATCATTATTACTATGAACGGATTCGGTATCTGGTTTGGCCTACATCAGCAATATATGGAACATGTTTACACATAATTTTTTTAAACATAAAATATTTTAGATTGCGAGAATTGGATGTATATTTTAACTATATATTTTTCTTTTCTTTTCCTCTATTTTATTTTATATCATTGAATATATTGTATAAAAGAATATTTGTCATCCATATTACTTAGTATGCTTGAGCGAGTCCACTGTTATTAATACTTGTAATTATTTAAAAAAAAAAAAAATAAACCATGCGAAAAATAAAAGCAATCATCTAATTATCCTTGAGAATAAACGCGTAGATGAGTGGATCACCTCCAAGGAAATGAGGAGCCATCATGATGATCTGCAGAGCTGAACAAGTTATAATTAAAACGCTTTCTATCGACAATTAATTGTTACGGATAGTTTTATATTTTGTGCTCTGTTTATTTCACATTTTACGAATCAATTTATTTGTCAGGTTAGAACAATTCTATTCATTAATGCATTTAAAAAAAAAAAATACATTTTGTCCTTGATCCCATTCCTTCAAAATTCTCGAAATTTCGTCAAAATCTATCCAATCATCCCAATCCTCTGGCTCAATCCCTTTCCAGCCATAAACTTCCTATGACCCTCGCAGAAGGTTGAAACTGCAGCTTCCTGCAGCCAAGTAACTTTTTGTAATATAAAGTTATGTTGGAGTCCTGGTAATGACCAGCTTCTTTACGCAGGTCCTGAGCATCTGTGGCTATTGAGAGCAGCGCTGGATCTCATCGGGACTACCCTTGACTCCTAATAAGTGGAGGAACAGGCTCGATTCGGGGTTCCCCAGTATGTCTGTAGTGTACATTTAGTGTGAATGTATCATAGTAATTTTTGTTACTTAATTTTAACTATAGGCTCCACTAAACCATCCATCTCGTATACAGTCCTTACAATCCAAAATCCTGAATGCTCCTTTCTTCGTCACAAACAAACCTATCCACGAAAATCTCACATTAGACCTATAGCTCATCTAATGGGAGGTGTAATGAACGCAAGGGGAGGATATAAACCTTATTCATTTAAAAATTTCTTTTGCATAATAACATAATTTAATTAATGTTTTCAATAAACCTAATACGTTTTATATGACCTGGATGAAGTATAAGGTGACGCAAATCTCTAGAAAAGAATGATAGTGTTAGCCAAGAAATGGAATAGTCCAATTTGGTGGCAGTTTTTGCCTGTAAGTGTAAAGTGTAAAAACGGACACTGGTATTCATATGGGTACACTTCACTACTGGTTTCATGGGTCTCATTACCAATAAACGTCATACTTTGATCCCATCACATTATGAATAAAATATAAATACTGTAAATAGTTTAGTTAAAAGTTAGATTAAGTTAGTTATAAGGTTTTGTTATACTGTTGTTATAGAGGTATCCTCACCACTCATTAATCTCAATCTAAGCCTTTTTAAGGATCATTGCATCACCTTATCAACTGATCTCAGCATACCTTCAAATACCAGGTAGGAATGGTAGAAAAAGGTAATCATTTCGTTCCATTTCTTATAATGTATATGTATGTTTTATTTATGTGTATGTGTTATGTGTTTAATATTATTTTGTTTCTTTTAGAGGAATCAGAAAAAAACAAACAAAAAAAACTGGCTTGTTGGGAGATATTGAAGACTGGTGGCAAGGACTGTCTATGGAGCCATTTGCTAATATAAGATAGCAGTGACGGGTTGGAACCATTCTTTCAACTAGCGTGGATGCAGCTCGAGGTATTGCGCTGATTGGTGTTCATTCATGGTGGACTGTAAACTTTTGAGGGACATTTGAAATCGTTTTCCTTTCGTGTTCTTATGTTTATTTGAAAAATAATTTCACAACGATATCTAGAAAGCAGAGAATCTTAAGCTACTTTTTGAAGCACACCTTTGGTCACGCACGGTTTTAGGTTACAGTTGATAGTAGCCATCTTTTTTAGGTGGAGTTGGTGTAAATATGGACGCTCTTTCTTGGTATAAACATGGAACTTCGACGTATATCTTGTTGGAAAGTTCTTTGAAAACGTTCCTAAATGTGGGAACTTAGATCGTGCTGGGGATGAAAGAGCCAGTTATGATTGCGATTACTGTAAATAATTTTTTTTCCTGTAATAAATAAACTTTTTACCGTTTCGAATTGTTTTATCCTGTTTTTAACTAAACTTCCCGTCAAAAGTATTGCAACACTTTGAAATATTTGAATTTTAAAAAAAATGTATTTTATTGACTATTCAAAGTCAGTACCCATCACTTGCGGTGTGCCAGAAGGAGCAGTATCATCTCCGGTGTTGTTCAACATCTATACTGCTGACGTAGTTGGCAAAAACTACGGTAGGGGGACAGTAGCGGCTTTTGCAGATGATATTGCCATTACCACCAGCAGCATGAACCTCACAAGAGCACTACGCCAAGCCGAAACTGCCTGCGCAGAGATTACTCAACGGCTGAACTCACTTAACATCCAAATGAATCCAGCTAAAGCGGACTGCGTAGTATTCTCACACCAGCGTGGGAAAAAGACAACACTAACGAAGACTCTGCGAGTAGCAGACACAACCATTGCCCCCTCAAACTCTATCGTTTACTGGGGTGTCACTTTGGATAGAGGGCTGAAATTCTCAGCACACTGTTACAGGGCGCACCGCAAGGTGAGGAAGAGATCTTACCGTCTCCACCACCTCCTTTCCTCTCCAGCACTTTCCCTGCGACTGAAGTTGTGCATCTACAAAAGCATGTTGAGGCCTGCACTCCTGTATGGTGCCCCTCTTCTCACCCGCCTTTCTGACGAAACTAGACGGCATCTGCAGCGATTCCAGGACCCAATGCTTAAGAAGATTGTAAAAACGACTTCCTTAAAGAAAAAGAAGCCTACACGAGAAGACTTACACGAGATCTTCAACCTCCCGACGGTCCCGGAATTCATCCAGCGCCGGTATGTCAAGTTTCTGGACTCTCTTCAGTTTCTGACGAACCCCCTGTTCAGAACCTTGACACCAGCGCCACCACCGGTCCGCTGGCAACTAACAACCGGACCGTAACCAAGACATACCAACGGGCAAATCAGAACCCACTGGCCACTGGTCAGAAATGTGACCACAAAGACATTTTTTCTTTTAAGTCGTAAGTGTAAATAGTTTTAAGTTTTCCTTACTACATGATTTAGGTGAGCCCCATCACCTAAATATACTGCTTTTGAAACCCACAGCTCAAGATATCATCACAAACTTCCTGTTGGCCTTACAGGGTACCCAGTACAGAAAAAGGCCAAACATTCCTAGAAATTCCTAAATTCCATTCCAACTCAAGAAATCATCCAACAGGGGCTCTGAAGTCTATAATAAACATTCCTAAACTGGACATAAACAATTTTTATTTAAATAAATTATAATATTTCTTCCAATAAACAAAAAAAGTTAGAAAAATTACTTTTTAAAATTTTTCATTTTTTACAATTTTAACTTTTAACTTTTTAATTTATATTTAATAAGACATATTACCCCCTCTGGTTTACTATGACTGCCTCCACTAGTCTTGGCATACTTGTAAATAGTGAAACGAATGATAGACATAGACTGAAGGAAATTTGAAAAAAAAAAAAAAAAAAAAAAAAAAAAAAAAAAAAAAAAATCTAAAATTACATCGTTCGGTATTAACAGGGAAAAATATTGATGTGTCTAATCCTTAATGTCTCACGTTTAATAAATAATATCAATATGAATATAAATCATGTATGGATAAGGTAAAAACCAGGAAAATCTTAAGAATTATGGATGTTGCAATACTTTTGACGGGGAGTTTATTTTTGGTGACCTTTTTGAAGAAGGCCCATATTTACAAACAAATTTTTTTGTTGCTATTTTAAAAGCTTTTTGTGAATTGTTGTTTTTGAAATTGAATAATTCATATCAATCATTGTCTTGCTTTCGTGCATTTAAGAAACTTGTTATAACTGCTAATAAAAGACAAAAATCTAGAATCTTTCAAGTTAAAAGTAACTTTGAATCAAAAACAAAAGAGGATGCCCATATTTACACCTTTGTCTCTCCTAAATACACATTAACGTATTATGCACACCTTGGAAAATACTTATTGTAATTTCCATTCCAATGCTTCGAAATAAGGAGACTACAAAAAGAAGAAATTAGGGTAAGTACATACATGGAGGTAAGTATTTCTTCCTCTTCAAATTGATTATTTCAGCAACTTACCTGTAAAACAGAAAAAAAAGAAAATTAACATACATTAAATGTAAATTTCTTTATTTATCAATAATTTACAACCACTTTTTTATTTGTCTTAATCACAATTATTTGTTAAATTGACCTGGTACGTTATCATATTTTTATAAATGAAGCGTAGAATTCCAAAACCAGCTATGTCCATTTTTAAAATTTTTCACAGCTGGTGGAAGAGGGATTATATTTTGTATGGCCGTTTTCAATTGATCAAAAATGTTTCAATAAAAATAAAAAAAAATATGGAATTGGTTTTGGAACCCCACGCCTCATATATACGAGTACATCCAGTAAATGTGTTCTTAAATTTAAATTTATTTTACTAATATTTAGTTTCCACACCTCAAATAATAAATCAGATCTATGATAATGATAAGTGTTATAATAAAATAAATACAAAAACTAAAATAAAATACAATTATATTATGAACATTGATATTTCATTGTAGATAAATATTTTTTTTCTTTTAATGACTGTTGCATTGAATACCTAATAAATGAAGGGAGAGTCGGGATATAAGCTATTTAAAAATAAAAAAAAATTATTTGTGGTTTAACGTCCTTATGTACTCCAACTAGGGCAGGAAGGAGGGGTTATCCTACAGGTTACCAACCTATTATATATATATATTATATATATATATATATATATATATATATATATATATATATATATATATATATATATATATATATATATATATATATATTTTTCGATAGTCAAAGTAGGCAGTTTAAGGTGGCTCGGTCATGTCCAAAGGATGGCGGAAGATAGACTTCCAAAAAAGATAATGAACTGCAGGCCTGGGAGAAAAATATTGAGAGGAAGACCAAGGCTGAGGTGGCTGGACAACGCCCAGGATGACCCTGCGAAGAATGGGAAGGAGTGAAGGCGGAAGTTGGAGGGAATGGCTGTCTGTACTTTGTGAAGTTAAGGTCTTACCAGGACTGAAGCGCTCAATAAAAAAATAAATATACATATATATTAAAAAAAAAAAAAAAAAAAAAAAAAAAAAAAAAAAAAAAAAAAATGCAACAAAACCTGATAAAATTGGTTCAAATAAGGAGAAGTATTTCATTTTTAATTCGTCTTTTTGTTGAATTATTCCAGCAATCTGCCTTATCTTAAGGCGATAAGTGATTTAGATAACGAAGAATTCATTCACACAATATGTGCAATGAGAAATTCTCACATCAGTGCAGCGGAAATAATAAAAATACAAAAAAAAAAAAAAAAAATTAACCACTATATTCATGTAGAAAATAATGTTATTTACTAAGGTTACACTTTTTTTTTACATTCTCAGGGAAGAGAAAATAAGAAAATAACATTATGTAAAATAGTAAATCCATGTTGAAACCGATGTTAACTTTAACTGTTAACCTTCTTACATTCCATAAGACGAAATAAAAAAATATATAAATGAAACACACTAAACAATACAATCCAACTTTAGTGCCCTACAATTTAAATATATTCGTTGGATTATGAGAATCAGCGGGGAACTTCTAAATTTGAACTACAAGAGGTATGTAGCAAGTGTTTAGCTTTTTTTGAGATTTTTGTCATCTTTAATCAGGTCCAATGTATATTATTTCCTGTGTGTCCTATCTTAAGGGAATTCAGAGTTTTGCCTCTTTTTGCATTCAATAAAAAGGCAAAACGAAAAATTACAATTATATAGTTTAAAATGCTTTTTTGTTACTTTACCAGCGAAATTATGTAATTCGTCATTTCCGTTATTTCGCCAACCCCTCTTCCCCACTCATGACGAATTATCGAGTTTCGACTGTATAATTTTTTTCTATTGAATATATCAAATACTTAAAAATAAGGCCATAAAGATTAAACTCCTCTGATAGCAAACGCCAAGAGTAATCTTTATTGTTTTTTCTGCTAGTATGACTGGAATGAGTACATGTATGTATATTGTTTTGTTCAATAAAGATATTATTGTTATTATTATTATAATTATTACATCGGCTTTTTAACTCAAAAACTTTTTTGTTTTCTTGAAATAAACCGATGAGCCT
Organism: Euschistus heros; assembly: GCA_003667255.2. NCBI lineage: Eukaryota > Metazoa > Arthropoda > Insecta > Hemiptera > Pentatomidae > Euschistus > Euschistus heros. The sequence goes on from RCWM02000752.1 coordinate 347,237, forward strand.
CAGGCGGCCGATTTGTTCCCGTCATTGTTAACCTTTTCCGTTGGGGTCACCTGTGGTGTAGTGGTTAGCATACCAACCTTCTAAACCCAAGATCTCGGGTTCGCAGCCCGGCAGATGACCTTAGGAATTTTTAAAGGGATTAGAAAATCCTTAGCTATGCCGTCCTTCGGAAGGGACGTAAAATGGGGGTCCCGAGCCTGTGCGATGTCAGGTACTCGTTAAAGACCCCTATCCTAATTATACCTGGATAGGCAAAATTTAGGAGTCCCACCGTAGCATCGTCCGATTAGCCATAGCAGCATAAAGTGACGTTAAATGAAATAAACAAACAAACAACATGTTTTTCCGTTCATAGTTACACCAATCACTTTTTGGTTATTTAATCGAGTGATTTTATATTGGCTGCTGAAAAATCTTTCAATTAACGAAAAGTTAAAACTGATTAACAAAGTAGAAGAAAGGAGTAAGAAGCTGAGCGTTTGTTGCTAGTGAATTCCGCATTTCGCGTAGTTCTTTTTCAACCTTCATAAAGAATAAAAAAAAGATCGCCACTTGTGGGAGGCGGTAAGTCTACTCAAAATACACTCACCACTAAAAATTAAAAAAATAATTTTTAGAAAAAAAAAAAACAACACCGACTTCAAGATAAAACCTATATATATAGACACTTGAACTAAAAAATAAAAAATAATATTTTAATTACTTCGAAACAAAAAGCATTAAATGACAACCAACGAAATTACCGATACTTATATACCTATTCACAATTTATGGTCAGTTATTTTTGGAATCGGTGCCAGCCAAAAAAACAGAATTCGAAAGAAAGCGGGTAATTGTAAAGATGCTCCCACTTTTCATCACCACCTTACCGCTGTCTCCTGCCATTCACAAATTTGTAACCATAAATTGTGAATAGGTATATAAGTATCGTTAATTTCGTTTGCTGTCATTTAATGCTTTTTGTTTCGAAGCCATTAAAATATTATTTTTAATTTTTTAGTTCAAGTGTGTATATATAGGTTTTATCATAAAGTCGGTTTTGATTTTTTTTCTAAAAATTATTTTACTGTAGACCTCTTTGTTTGAATTTTCATAATGGATGCTATTCTTGCAATTGGATCCCATTGGATGCCTCTAATGATGTTGCGTTATTTTTTCTCTAGTTCTTCGAGAAGTCCTTTATTAGCATTTAGGGATAGGGTTTCAGCTTCATACATTACTAAGGGTTTCAAAACAGTTTTATAATGATGTAGTATAGTATTCTGGGACAAGCATTTTTTGTTGCAAGTTGAGCGCAACCATTATTACTATTTGAAACTCTATGTGAAACATCGTAAACCATCTGCAAGAGTGATGCGGGTTAGAGGATTTTGGTGGAGCAGCGGTTCTATTCTAAAGTAACTAAAACGATTTAGTAAATAGGAATACAATTGCAACGCGACTGATTATATATATATTTAAAATGACATTTAACAAAGACAAAAAAAAAAATATAATAAAATAAAAAATAAATCGATATATCAATATCTCTTATATTGGATAGGATATTTTTATTTATCGATACCAAACCCTAATGGTCAGTAATGACTCGACAAAACGACTATCCACCGCGTGGCAATTGTATGTAGATTTTGCCACCTGATAATAATTAAATCGTCCTAGTGTTATCATCACCTCAATACTAACATTGTAGGTCGTTGCCTTTACGAAAATACAAATTAATCACTACATTCAGCAAGGGAAGGTTTTGCTAACTGCCAATGAAGCTTCATGATTTATACTTTCTAAGGATTCGTTAATATTTCGATTTTTAATATTATTATGATTTTATACATCGATATGACTTTTGGCAGGGGAGTCTATAATTTTTGGGTGTAAATATTTTCTCACCCTCAACGAAAATGTAACATAAAATGGTTTGAATGAAAAATTTTAAAATGAGGATTTTTTAAAACGCTATAGCTTTGATCTTGCTCGTATCAAAAATCCTCCGATAGCTCACATATCAGAAATTAAATGGAAGATATTTATTGTTATATGTAGAGTGGAAATGAAAACCGGGCTGTGCCAAAAAATAAAAAATTAAGCATCAAAATGTGTGCTACGTGCCAAGCCCAATACACTGAAAAGCGGGTTATCTCCAAATACCACTTCTCAAGAGGTTAATACCACGTCTTAAGAATGCGCATGGGTCAATTCCATTGCCTCAGTAAATGAAAACCGGGCTAACTGCCAAGTTCCTTGGAACTCATTATGATGTTATAACATTGTTATAGAGTTCACTGTGTTGTTAGAAGTTTAATACGTTTATAGAAGTTTTTATCTACCATAAATATGGCAAAGCAAAACCATCCGCTAGTTTCATAATAGTCTCTGTCGATCTGAATTATTAACTCATACATTAAACATAAAAATTATAATGATGTTTAATTATGCTTTTACGTTATATTCAAACACCTGATCAGTGCAATTGTAACCAGGTTAAAAATTACTGCTATGTGTAAAAATATCGTTTAAGTTTTAAGTTTAAGGGTATGCTAGTTTTATATGGATTCATGCATCTTCTTCTGCGATATTTCTTTCTCATGTCTATAAGATTCGTACTATTGCATGTATAGTCAGAAAATTCTCTTATTTTTGTATTTATTACAAGTTTGAATAAAGAAATAATAGTGAAAGAAAAAAAAAGAAAATATTCCTACGGTAATTAAAACAATTTCTTTATACTCGCTATATAACAAGGTGACAATAAATTGTCATACGTTTCCCTATAATGATGGTAATTACTATAGCAATTAGTAGATCATCTGAAGAAGGCCTTCAATCTACCAGTGGAAACCAGAAACTACTGCCGAGGACACCGGTCTTCAAATACCAAGAGAGGTAAAAGAAGACCCTTGAACTAATTTTAATATCCTTATTTCGTAGATAAATAAATATTTGGGACATTAGAAAATAAAAAAAATCCACAAATAAAATGTAAATAATATACTGCTGATGTAACCGAACCGTTTTCTATTTCGTAGCAAACAAAACTTTCCTTCAATTATGGCTTGGAAGGTTATTCCTCAAAAACAAATTATTTTCTCATACACCTATTATCTACATTACTTTCACATTTACGCAATAACAAAATCGTTTGGAACTGAAAAATAAGTTGCATGGGAATAGTCGAGGAACAAAAAGAAGGACTATAAAATTATCCATGTTGAAAGAGACAACTTTTATTTTAAATTACTTGCACTCGCATATTATATTACAATTATTAATTATATTATTCGAAATGAATTTATAAAATTCAACTAACATAGCAAAATAGCTTCATTTAAATAACTTCAAGATTTTTTATTTATTAATTTTTTTATTTACAATTTATTGAAATTTACAACTGTACAATATACATTAAGTAAATGTGTTTAAAACGCTTACAATAACATGGAAAAACTTGAAAAGAACTACTCATCAGTAGTACCTTCAATAAAAATCTACACCAAAACATCTCAAGGCCATCTTCTTTTCAGACGTCTCGGAGGATTATCGGGAATTGAAAAGGAAGCAAGTTGAGAAACTAGTGGATTTGAGTGGTTATGGAGCTTACTATGAAAGGATTGGTATCTTGTTTGGGCTAAATCAGTAACATATGGAATATTAAGATCTTTAGGGATAAGTTTATTGGTGACAAAGTAAGGAGCATTGCATTGAGGATTTTTCGAAGGATTTTGGATTGTAAGAATTTTATTTATTTTCAGTGCTGAGATAATTTTGTATTCATTCACAGTATTGATTTTAATATATTTAAAATCTAATATTGAAAAATAATTTGAATTGAGAGTTCAAGAAAAGTATTAGGATACGATAAGAGATAAAAAAGAAAAAAAAAAAAAGAAAACAGTCCTTATCTGTTATCATAATCATACAATGAAAAGACTTCGAACGTCTAGAATTCAGTGCAGTCAGTAAACATATTGTTGAGTGCATGAAATATGCGATTATTTTTGTTCTTAGGGCTTCGTTAGTAGTTAGAAGATAAACATACTTAAAGTCCCTGGAGAGTAAACTAACGGTGGAGGAGTGGGGAGAAGGTCCCAGTTTTGAGTTTTTCGATTATACTTGTATCTAGAAAACGGTAGACAATTAAAATTAAAGCTAATGAAATTCCCTATAAAATTTTTAATTTAAATATTTGTCAAACTTCCGAAGGTTTTCAAGATATACGTTATTGTAAATCGATAATTTTCACAAAATAAAAAAAAAAAATTACCTCAGGGCTTCGTTATGAGTATTTAGAAGATAGACATACCAAAAGTAAAAAAAAATTGTGATCGATTCTGGGAGAATTTTACAAAAAAAAAACAAAAAAACAGTTTAGTTGTTCAACTATACTGAATTATATATTGAATGAGATTTAATTTTTAATATTTCCTTTTTAAGGCATAACTCTATGTGCATCTCCATACCGACCCTCAACTGAGGGTATGTATGGACATGCACTTGTTACTATGTGAGGGAAATCACAGTGAAGATGGAGCAATGTACTCCGAAACTTTTTTTTTTTTTCTTTTTTTTTTTTTCTTTTTTTTCTTTTTTTTTCCCCCTGCCTCAGGCATCTTTTGACGGCAGCGGGTTCAACATGTACTCCGAAAATAAAAAATAAACAGGAGTTATGCCTTAAAATGAAATATTAAGGTTTAGTTGTTCTTGAATCTGACCCCACCCCCCCCAAAAAAAAAAAAAAAAAAAAAAAAAAACAAAAAAAAAAAAAAAAAAAAAAAAAAAAAAAAAAAAAAACAAAAAAAAAAAAAAAAAAAAAAAAAAAAAAAAAAAAAAAAAAAAAAAAAAAAAAAAAATGGAAAATTAAATCAGTGATGTTTCAGCCTTATTAAAGTGTTGGTATATAGGTATGTAACTCCGATATAAAATTTGACGAAAATTGGTTGAATTGTTTTTAAGTCCGATTCTCCTCCCCCAACCCCCCTCCAAAAAGGACCTCAATTCAGTGATGTTTCACTAATAGGTCCTACTAGGTTCATTAATATGTAACTCTAACAATTTGAAAAAAAAAACGGTGTGACGGTCGTGAGGAACATCCCGTAATTTAATGTTTTATTGCATCACCAGAGCCATACCTAAACGGCTAGTCTAATCAGTTGTATACACTCTTCTTTTTTTCTCTTTTTTTTTCTTCTTGTTTTTTTTTTTCCTACCTTTGTCTTTTCAGGTGTACGGGGTTTCGATGGCAGCGGGATCAACATATGGGTTTCAACATGTACTCCGAAACATGTTGAAGAAAATAAAAGATAAATAGGAGTTATGCCTTAAAAAGAAATATTAAGGTTCAGTTATTGTTAAATCTGACCCCTCCCCCCCCCCAAAAAAATGATGAAAATTAAATCAGTGATGTTTCAGCCTTATAGAAGTGTTGGTATATAGGTATGTAACTCCGATATAAAATTTGACGTAAATCGGTTGAATTGTTTTAAGTCTGATTCTCCTCCCCCCCCCCCCCAACCCGCCAAAAAGGACCTCAATATAGTGATGTTTCACCCGTATAAAAGTGTTGGTACATTAATATGTAATTTCTTATATATTAAAGAAACACTTAAAAAAAAATTTGACGGTCGTGAGGAACCTCCCATAATTTAATGTTTATTGCAACACCAGAGCCTTACCTAAACGGCTAGTTTTACTAATCAGTTGTGTACATCTAAAAATAATCAAAATATGGAGTCCAGGAGCTTTTCAAAAAATACGAATCATTTTAAAAACGCGTGACGGTCGTGAGTAAGAAAAAGTACGAGGAAGAAAACTAACCCTGGATTGATGAAAATCTTAGAAAATACACCAAAAAATGTCTACCAACATCACTTATGAAGATAACCTCACGAATTACTCTGTAGATAGCAATAATTAACACTAGCTTATTCTTGTAAAGAATATTTAAATAACTATTTGGTGTGACGGTCGTGAGGCCAAACCGAGGGACAAAGAAAAAATGGAATTTTCAGTTTCCCTTTATAGTTTAAAACTGTTTAAAAGCATGTTAATTTATTCTTCAATATATGGTCTCATACTCTAGAAAATAAAAACATAAGTTTTTTAAAAATAAATACTTAAATAACTTCCTTGAAATCTCACTTTATAGGTAGGTACAAGTGAAAGTTATGAGTTTCTAAGCCTTTTTGTAGCAATAAAAAAATAACAAAAATATTTTTCGAAACTAGGCTGTATGCACCAACTTTAAGGGATCGGTGTACGTTCAAATCCACCAAAAATATTGATTTGGAAGTTTTAGTTCCATCTTAAGTCCAGCAGGACAGTGAAAAATCACTGCCATGAGAATGGCCCACATATATTTGTGGTGTAAATTGAAAAGGATAGAGTCTGAAGGCTTTAGTTCGTCTGTGGTCGCCATATGAAGAGGACAATGTCTTGGCTGATCTTATTTTTGAGCTAACAAGGGCACAGTCTCTAACGGATTTTGTGAGCAATAGTTTTGGAGGTTCCTGGTCAAAAGATATTAGACAAGTATTTTGTGTTCCGACTAATGGGCCCTAGAAGCCGAGAAAAAATGGAACAGCATTAAACTAATTTATTTTACATCTCGAGTTTAAAAAATCTTTGCCTCGGAGGTATTGATCACTATGTACATTTCTTACTAAAAATACATTATTACGTATTCTTATTCACATTTTTTCACTATATACAGAGGTAATAGAATTCTATTTCCTGGACTAATTAATTGTAAGGTAAGTTACATAAAAAGGTTTTTTAAATATATCTTTTTTTTTTGGGGGGGGGGGAGGTCATAACATCCTTATGTACTCCAATTAGGGAAGGAAGGACGAGTTACCAACCTATTCTAGGCTTAATGATTCATTTCGTACAAGTAAATATAATAAAGAGTTCAGGTAATGAAATTTTTTAAAAATAAAACCGATTCAAATTGCTCTCCTGTAAAGTTACGGAAATGTGACATACTGTTCTGTACCTCCGAGGTACAGAAATGATAACACGAATCTCGCGCCAAAGTTTTTATTTTTAAATGTAATAATTACCATTTGAGCTATTTTATTACCATTACGGGAAGAAATGGGAGGCAAAAAATCAACATTTCAGGAATTTTTTCTCAGGCCACATAATGAAAATAATTATAAACAATAATTGATCAGTAAGGTTAGGAAAGGAAAAATATTTTTATTTACACATGTATAATTTGTATTTATTCATTTGTTTATTCAAAATGTTAGATTAGCAAACAATAACCTTACACAAACCTGTACACTATTAATAATCATTAGTTCTTATACACCGAACATAAACAATATTTCGAAATAGAATCAATTAAATTCTAATTCCATATTGTATAATTAACATACTTTACTACGTACGCAGCTTATCAATTCTTATCCTTCGCTACTTTCTTCAAAGCCTCCATTATATTTTATACAATAGGGGAAGGAAGTTGACAGTTTATTAATATTTATGTCGGAAATAATTTGCGTATCTAGATTATGTAATGATAAGTGTTTGCAGAGCTGGTTACGCGTGCACGTTTCGCCCAGTGCAGGGCTTACCCAATATCCAGCCGATGGCACAACCCGTACTCAGCTTTCTTTTTATATTGCATGTCATACAGAAGCAACTTGTATGGAGTAAATGTTATGATATAAACATATACAGGGTGTTCAATATTCGATGGCCACCCTTTTTTTCCCCACAGTTTTTGAAATTTTTAAACGAAACTCTCTGGGTCTTAACTGTGTTAAATTAAGTTCCTTTTCATGTTATAGCCTGCTCTCCAATCTTCTCCAGCGACCCTAACTTTGGAATTCTCAATGGGATGTGGTATTTTTTATAACGGGTTTCGATCGAAAATTTTGAATCGATTTTATACCAGTAATTTTTTTTATCCGGTACACCGTTTCGCCGCTAATCGCGAAAAACCATTTTAAGAAAATGAGCAATCTAAAACTGGTATTTCAAAAATAAAATAAACTTCGATCAAAAATATGAAATTAAGGCCTTCCCGCGACTGGTACGACGAGCGGTAAGAACAGGTTGACTTAGAGAGGCTCAAATCGTCGACAAGCCCGTGATGAAACTAAAATCATTTATGTACTGGCTACGGTCCACATCGGGGCATTCAGTACACAGCCAAGGATACCCACTTAATGACAGAACCTTAGCCTCAGTATCTCAGCATCTTGGGGAGTTAGAGCCTGATGAACTGAAATAGGGTAAGGCCTCATACGGTGTTGTTTTAGTATGGCCCACACCGTTCCAATGCTTGAGTGGGTATCTCAGGCTATATCTAATTTCATATTTTTGTTTAAAGTTTATTTTATTTTTGCAATACCAGTTTTAGATTGCTTATTTTCTTAAAATGCTTTTTCGCGATTTGCCGTGAAATGGTAACCCGGATAAAAAAATTCACCTGTTTATAATCGATTCATAATTTGGTTTTCTATCGAAATCCATCCTAAAAAATACCACATCCATTGAGAATTCCAAAGTTAGGGTCGCTGGAGATGATTGGAGAGCAGGCTACAACCTGAAAAGAAACCTTATTTGGCACAGTTAAGACCCAGAGAGTTTCGTTTGAAAATTTCAAAAACGTGAATAGAAGTGGCAATTAATTCTTCAATCCTAAATGTTATATAACAAAAATTATTTTTCCCTTAAATTTCTAACAAGGGGAACTGTCGGTGAATTTTTCATCCGGGAGCAACAGAACGTGTCAAAATGTTAAATTTTTTAATGTGAAAAAGAAGTTACACCAAAAAAGTACAGACCCCTATATAACATTTGGGCAGTAGAGAATAAATTAAGCCTGAACTCAGATAAAACAATCGCTATCCTCATTGGGTCAAAAACTCTTCCCTACTATCCACTGCTTTTCCTCAAAAACCGTCCAATTCATTTCAAAAATTCCATTAAAAATCTGGGAATAACTTTCGATCAACATCTTGCTTGGAATAACCATATCTCTCTATTTTTATTCTTCAAATCACGAGGAAATCTATTTTTACTGTTTTCTTAAGCAACTTTCACATTACCGTGATTCATTACCATTAAGTACTCGAAAACTTTAGCTATACTCGAAAACTTTTAGTATCATCACTCATTTTTCTTAACTTTGACTACGGATGCATAGTATATGGAGGACTGTCTGATGAACTCGAGATGAGATGTAAAACATTAATAAACTGTTTTATTAGATTTGTTTTAGGGATCTCCAGACGTTCTCACATATCTCACAGGTATTCTGAAATTGGGTGGCTTTACCTCAACAAGGCTCTCATATTTCAAACCTTGAAAACCAAAAAACCCACCTCTATCCATGACCTCCTTATCCTGCGTTCCTCCATCCAACTCCTAAATACTAGAACACAACACATCAACCTATACACTCGTACACATCGAACTGCATCCTTCGAGAAATCCTTTATTATCCGTGCTTCCTCTTTACGGAATTCATTGCCCATCACAATTCGAAAAAGCTCCAGTCTTACTTCCTTTAAACATCATTTATTTCTTAACCTCCTTAATTTTCAATCTTCCGAGCTAATGTAAAACATGAATATTTATGTAATATACATTATAATAGTATAAATAAGATGTATCCTTTTACAAGATGTCCCAGTTATTTTGTAACACATAATTTAATTATTAATCAATTTTTATTATTATCTATTATTATTATTTATTATAATTAATTGTCAAAGTCAGATGATTGTCCTATGTTCTATCCATGCCTATAACATTGCATTTGCTCCAGATTTTAGTGGACAAAAACTGATGTGAATGAAAAAATCTAAGGTCAGCTATAACTTGAGATATTTCAATAAGGGGAAATCCTGTGACCTCCGTATTTGAGCTAGGGACAAGTAGTCCCAGAATAAAGTTCATTTTCTCCTTCTTTCTTCTTAAAAAGCATATACATTTAAACAAAAAAAAAAATTAAATAAATATTTTTACGATTGATTTCAACATATTGCTCCATTTGATAGCGTTTATTATTAAGTAGCTACGATGCACAAATATGGAATATGGAACTCATAATAAATAATTATGATAATAATAATAATAATAATATTGGACTTTGAATATAACGGAGTCGCTAATAGAGTGGATATAACCCTAAGCCGGTAAGTACTCCGCCCATAAACCCTACTTTATATTTAGAAGCCCCTCTTAAAACGATCAGACCGAAGGGTGAACAGAGCGATCAATACCAGTAAATAATTCTATCTTTACTAGATAAAAATAACATTTTATATCAAAATAATAAAGTTCAATATGGATAATTTATTATTTGAAAAATTTGATAATATGAATTAGTACAATATGGCACAATCCACTGATCCCTGTTGAACAGATCCGCTACCTTGGGCTCCATCTAGACATTTTTTTTTTGTCCCCAACTTGCCGTCTAGGCTACACGGGGTTTCCTGGCTGGGAGGGTGGGGGCGGGGAATTGACTACAACCTGCGCCAGTCATGTTCGAACCTGATACCTGATGTTTCATTTGCCATGGTTGCTGGGGTAACGCACTTTTTTTTATGCTAATGCATTACATCAGGGCCAAGTCCTACGTTATAAAATAACACTAATACAAATAAAAATCCTCCGTGGCGATTGCATCTCCCCTCAAAAACTGGAGGATGAAGCATAACTAACAATTTTAAGGCATGTCGCCTTAAAACAAGGACAACTTGGCGATTTCTTTAAATCTACGGATTGCAGAGTTGTCTCCACCATTATAATGTTAGATAAAAAGTTTACTACTCTGAATTTGGCATCGATAGAAAATCCTTCAGCACCGTCATTTGAAATATGTCTAGATTCTTGGATATCCTAACTCATCCGACCACTGTTCTCAACACTGACATGTTTGAGACATGTTTATAATCAGTAAACAGCGATTCCTTTATTGCCTCCCAAACACTCCAATCCCATATCCTGAACATTCAAGAATGGTGTAAAAAAATGGAGGATCAAAATGAATCCAAACAAATCTCACGAAATAACCTTTACCCTTCGTAGTAAATCTACGTCTTCCTGTTCTACAGTATCCTTCAAAACTGATATTCCTCTAATTCTTTTTGAACAAATCCGCTATTTAGGACTGCACTTGGTCAAACGTCTTACTTAGAACTCACGTACAAGACTAAAACGACAAGAAACTGCTCGTTACAGACTACTTCAACATTTACTAGACAAACGTTCAAAGCTCCAAATTAATTACAAAAGACTTATTTAAATGACTGTGATTAGACCTATTTGGACGTACGGAGTTGAGCTTTGGGGTTCTACTAAACCATCCAATAACAAATATACTTATAGTTTCATCGTAAGCTCCATAACCACATAAATCCATTAGTTTCTCAACTTATTCCCCACTTCATTCCTGAAAATCTTCCGAGGCGTCTGAAAAGAAGAAGGCCTGGAGATCTTTTAGTGTAGAATTTTTATTGAAGTGCTGCTGATAAGTAGTTCTTTTCAAGTCTTGATCGTTATCAGCACATTAACTAAAAGTATTCAATAAATATATATATAAAAAAAAAAGAAAAGAAAAAGATTCTTGGAGAACTAAGGAACTATATGAAAGGTTATTCCTCGCCATGACAACCACCGGAACTGACGTTGATGAATCTCTTATGCGGCTTTGTACGGGCACACTGTTTCAAGAGGCAGAATGACTAGCGATATAGAAAGGAATATTTCCACGTATAGCTATAATTTGTAACTTGCTACCATTGCACAGGTAAGATCCAATTTTTAAATTTAATCTAGATAAACAATCTGGTAATCTAGATAGACAGAGAATGTTTAGAAAATTATTAGCGATATATCGGCCGATTTTCGAATTTTATTGGTTTCAATATGTCGCACCACATATTTATAACTTTTTTAATAACAGCTTACCTGAAAATAAGTAAATTTTATTATAAATTTCTAAATTTCTAGCTAAGTATAAGTATATAACAGTATAAGTATATGTAACACACAGTACATGTAACCTAAGCCTATTAATTTGCTTATGCAAATAAGTAAAGTATAAGTTTTTAGTCGTTTATGTAACAGTATGTCTAATTTTAAAGCTATATATAACACACTACCTTTGTAACCTCTATGGAATGGAGCTCGCCATCTAGCGGTCGATTTTAAACTTCACTGCGCAAAACATATTTAATAATTAAGTCATTAAATAAAATCCGTAAATTTCATTATTAATAAAACTTCCTTGAAATATGTAGATAATGTAGTTAAAATTTGGTATATGGTAGATGGGTTCAGTATTTTTCGTGGTGGACAAACGAAAGATGGATGTTACTTTTATATCATAGTATAGGTTCCACGTTATTCTTTTTAAGTCTTAAAATAATAATTAATAAATATTTATTTATAATCTTAATAAGATTAATTACTATAACGATCGTAAGTTGATAAATAGCCAATTTAGCAATCCTTAAAGGATACAGCGAAATTGAACATCCTCAAATTAACCAATTTAGTAGAAGCAATCATAATAAAACAGACTAAGAGTACCGTGCCGCCACACTTTGCGTGGGCAATCCCATGACAGAACGTATTTTCCCCTCTTCAGTAAAGGATATTGGTGGCTACATTCCCTGGAAATGTAGATTAAAGGGAAAATTTTCAATTAGTTATATAACCTCATATAAATGATTCAACATTCTTAAAAAATATCTTGAGATTAGTGGCTGAGAGAACAGTCTTTTTTTTTTTTTTTTTTTTTTTTTTTTATTTATTAAGATTGAGTACTGGATTCAAATCAACAATAATTTTAAAAGCATAAATTGTTTTTCTTAGTGTTAATATAAAAAACAAAAATCTAATAAGAAATTAAAAAAAAACAAACATTACATTAATGATGATAATAATGATGGTACACGATATATCGAAACATCAATATTTTTCCTTGACAGTACCGATATTTTTACAGCAACATTATTTCTTTCAAATATACGCAGGTCATATCGATACGTACGTTGCGATACATCGTTTTATCTATATTATAAAATACAACATACAAATAAACAGCCTTGGCCAAAAGTATTAGGCACCATGAAAAATTCTTTTTTTATTTTAAAAAGTAATTATTCAATCATTGTTACACCCAAAACTCGTTTTGTTGACAAAAATACTTCCTTTGAATATATTTTCAAACATTGTCCCCTACTTCATACGATACACCAGGGGAAACAATAATGTAATGTAAACTAAAGGACCCAGTACAGTCGCTGTTCTCTTTACTTCAACTTGAGAAAATTTTTGTTTTGTTTAATTGTGAATATTACAAAAAAATTACATTTTGAGCTTTTTTGAAATTAAAGAACTGAGTGAGATTGAACGTACAAAGATAGTTTTTATGTCGTCGGAAGGGTATAATCAATCTGAGATTGCTAAAACTATAAAGTGCTCCCGATGTGCTGTTCAATATACACTTATGAGACAGCGGATCTTTAACACATTTTCCTCGCTACCTAGAGCAGCAAGAAAATAAATAACAGGTGCACGTGAGGAGAGATTTTTTGTGGGAACATCTCTTCAAAATCGCAAGAAAACATCTAAAGAACTGGCTGAAGAGATAAAAACCTTGTGTTCTGTCGATATATCTGCTCGGACAGTAAGAAGAAGCCTAGGAGAGAAAGGTCTGAAGCGATGTAAAGCCAGCAAGAAACCGTGTCTTAGTAAAGCCTCCTCTTGCGATTGGCAAAACTTCACAAAAACTGGACTGCTGAAGATTGGGCAAAGGTAATTTGGCCAGACGTAAGCAACGTTTGGGTAGTTCAATTATTGTAAATTGAAATTAAAAGTTACGAAAAATCCTTAAAATAACTTTCAAATGCAAGAATATAGTTATTTTTTCGAATTCATTCAAATATCTAATTTTGTACAGACTTCTTGAACTCCTGGGGCAATTTTTGTACGAAGGAGGGAAGACAAAGCCTACCCAGATTGTGTTGTCCCTACTGTAAAACATGGCGGGGGAAACATAATGATTTAGGGTTGTATGTGGATTCGGGAGTTGGAGAAATGTTTTTGTTCAAAGGGAGGATGAATACCTAAATACCAATATTTAACCAAATTTTGGAGCCTTCATTTGAAAAAATATTTAAGCCTGATGACAGTGCCAATATTATTTTTCAACAGGATAATGCTGCAAGCCACGTTTTACGCAAAAGTAGAGAATGGTTAAAAAAAAAATATCAATGTTCTTGACTGGCCTCCTCAGCCCCCACACCTCAATCCCATTGAACACCTGTGGGCTAAATTAAAAATCAGAGTTGGTAATCGTATAGGTAGCAACTTTTAAAAGAAATAAAATAAAAATTAAATTTCGTTAAAACCAAATATAAAATTACTGTCAACAGCAACGATACAATTCAATCTAATTTTTAAAAATATATTGTATATGAATCTATATTTAATATAATATAAATTGAAAGAAAATAAAAATCTTTATTCTGGTAGATATTGTTCCCTAAGAAGAATACAAAAGGATATAATTAGATGTGTCTATTGTCTGGGTGCATTGATGTCAGACAAAGGCACGAGTAGATCATAAAACAGAAGAGTAATAATTGTAGAAAGTAGAGATTAAAATTAATTAACCGATTTTTCATACACAATATACAAGCTACAGGAAAAAAAAAAAAAAAAAAAACTACCTAGGAAAAGCATCACACATTTATCTCTTTTTAATAACCTCTCTTGCGAATTGGCTCTTGCCATCTATCGGTCGATTTTTAAACTCATTGGAGTCCACATATTACTTGCTCTTTTAGTAACAATTTAATTATAAAATAAGTAAATTTTATTAATTATAAACCTTAATTGAACTATAAAGATGATTTATTTTAAAAAATAGTGCAGATTGGTTCAGTAGTTTTCGCGGTAAGTGAACGCAAATAAAACATGGCTTGTCCTTTTATATAGTTTGTATAGATAATGTCTATTGTAATATGCAAATTTAAATATTTGTATTTATATTTTCGCAGAGGGGCACAACATAGTAGATGATTTGTATTTTAAATGAAATATTTTTAAATTTATTTAACTTTTATACAACTGGGTAATTCATTGTCACTGAATTCAAAGAAAAATAATTTTCAAAACTTTTCCGGACAGATTACAGCCATCTTTGGAAGAGTGAATGACAACAGATCGATGCTGTTAACATAGACTGAAGAAGAGGGGACTAAACATAGCACCTCTTAATTAGCTGGCGGTCCCTGTCTGCGTCTCATCTTCCAATTTACCAAGGCCGCTATAATTAAATTTATTCAACAATTCTAATGAATAAAATAAATTAAAGAAAAAAAAAAAATCTTGAAGCTGTTCGTCCTAATCAAAATTTTTAAAATAAATACCGTGTGGGATTGATGGCCGAGCGAGTTGAGGCTAGGGGCTCAGAGCGTACGGTACTGAAGGTCGTGGGTTCGAATCTCGCCTAGGCAGGTTAAACACAGAAAATGAATCTTGACCTTTCCACCATGGCTAGAAAAGGCTGGTAGGATAACCCGTCCTTCCTACACTAGTTGGAGTACACCAGGAAGTTATGCTCAAATTAACTAACAAACAAAATAAATCTGCAATAAATAAATAAATTGTTGTATTGGCGTGGAGTACATGAAATCTAGTCCACATAGCAATGGGCCATTACTGTTTCAATTTCCGAAGAGGATTAAAGGTACAAGTGGAACCTGGCAGAGGATTGAGGTAGATGGGAATTGAAAACGATTTGATGGAATTTTGGAAGTTCAGAGGACTGGAAAACAAAGGTGGATAATCAAATGCTAGAACGTATTCCTTTAGATAAACGTTATGCACTTTCACGTGGTAAACAAAATAATGCTTAAAATTCTGATTCATTTTCCCAAAACAAAAAAGTATTACATACAGAATTAGGTATCCCGACTGTCACGGACCACATTCGGAAGCGCTGCAAACATTTTTCTGTCAAATTAAATATACATGTAAACAAACTAGTACAAAATGTGGCAACAATTAAAATCCCAAATGTAGTACAGCGGAGGCTGAAGAGATGCTGAATAAGAAATCTCCTGGAGTAACACTTTAAATTAGCTTATTAGGTTTGGGGTATGCATGTACTGTCCTGTAAAAAAAAAAAAAAAAAAAAAAAAAAAAAAAACTCGAAAACATATGAAACGCGATGTATGTATATTAATACATAAACAAAAAAAACCAAAAAAAACGTTTTTCTCAAAAAAAGCTTAAAAAACGTCCAAAAAAAAAAAAAAAAAAAAAAAAAAAAAAAAAAAAAAAAAAAAAAAAAAAAATCTTCCTATTCAAGTCTTACCTATACTTTTATCTAGCAGCTAAGAAAAATTAAAAAAAAAAATAAATTCTACTCTTCAGTTCTAAAACACAAAATTTCGAAACATCAGTACTTTGCCACATAAACTCGTATTTAAATTAGTAATAAAATGTTATAAACAATACAGACTCAAGAGTAATATGTTTTATCCCATATCTATGTTTTTACAGATGAAATTTATTTCATCATCTAAAAATAGGCCGTGTAATATTAGGTTGTTCCGAATGGAATGCCCGTTTTTGGAAACTGGAAATAAATAACAGTAAACAAACCAAGCAAGTGTATTTTATTCAAAATATTTTTTCCATATTTTTCAACACACTTTTTCCAACGACTAATCAAGTTTCAAATCACAGATTAGTAAGTTCCGTGCTGAAAAGCAATTTTTAATGTTTATAATATTTTTGTAAACAACATTACTGGTAGAAATTTATCCAAGCTCTAAAAAAGCGGTACGGTGTGGGGGATAAATCAGGAGATATGTGGGATGGGGTAGGACTTCATAACCTAAATTCATTAATTTTTTTCAACTGTCTGTATCGTAATAAGATGTCGGGTGCTGTGCAGGCTTTTGTTTCTTCAAATTTTGATACATTCGGTCGATTTTCTTGGCAGAAATTGGTTTGGAGTAACCTGATCAGCGTCCATTGGTTTACATAATCCATGGAACGGAATCACCAAGTTTAAACACATATAATAGGTAGTATAGAAAATTTAATTAGTATACAAATGGGGGGTTAGTATGTATTATTCGCAGAATGTAAATAATTTATCAGATATCAACAGACAGCGCTTAAAATCTCCATAACCATCAACACTTAAAAAAATCAGATAATTCATGTGATACCAATAGATAATTTTTAAATATGTATTCCTTGGACTTGCGTCTAGAAGGCTAGACAGTACGATGGTGGTAATTCAATTATCTTAGATATGGCAATTAAATATTTTTTAATTGTTAATGTCTGAGTGGCTTTGTATAAAACCAATTTTATCTCTTCGGGTATAACATAGAACAAAAATATACGATCAAATTAATACACCTTGGACTTGCGTCAAGTAGGCTAAATTCGACAGTCCGTTGGTGATATTCAAGTATCTTAGATGTAACAATTAGATATTGTTTGAATTGCTAATGTCTGAGTGGCTGTTGAGAAACCAATTTTATCTCTCCGGTTATAACATAGAATAAAAAATATATGATAAAATGGACCCACTCAAAGAGAATTAATAAAATGCGCAGATAGAACTCCTTGGGGAAAATAAGGAAAACAAATAATTTACTAGTGCGCGCGCATACATTCATTTTTGAAAAAATCTTTGCAATGTTCAATTTTTTTGTGAGCCTAATAAGAGAGTATTTAAGATCTAAATTTCTACATGCAAAAAACCTTATTTATTAGTTTTTATTTTTTTTTTTTAATTTTTAATTTTTTTGATTTTTATCACGGAACGGCCTTAGAGACCACGCGAAAAATTTCACTTCTTTTTCACATCCCGTCCCTCTTACCACCTTTTCTTCATTCCTTCAGATTGCTCATTTCTTGTTTCCTCGGTCCACGCTATTCCTTTCGCATCTCTCATCTCTCTTTCCCACAAGGAAAGAGACTCCCTTATAGTCCAGTAAAATAAGGCTCTAAAAGGCCGTTTTCAAGAAAAAAAAAATTTTCTCAACGGATCCTTATGTTTTTGGGGTGCTGAATCCGAATCTCAAGTTTGCTACCACGGCTACCACGGCAACCATCGGCTTCATATTCAAAATCGCAAAAAAAAACCGCCTTAAAAACCCCGTTATTTTGGTTTTTTTATCTATAACACGATAACGAAGCTTTTTTCGAAGAAAGTCTTCAAATGTTAATTGTAGCTGGTACTAGTACCTACATAATGAAAAAAAAGAAATCCGAAATCGGACCATTTTAACTTACGTTATTGGACAAAAAAAAATGGAGAAATCGGCCAACTTGCCGTCAGTCCCACAGCTCCGCCAAAACACGTTTGTCGTACTCTTTTTGGCTATAACTCTCAAACTATTTGTCCGATACAACATTACTTTTTTTCATCTTAAAGCTGATTAATTTTACTATAAGAATCTATGAATGAAGTTTTAATCAAACCCGTAAAATGTACATGCCAGCCCGCTAATAAAAAACGTACTGTTGTAAAATCCAAGTGTTTTTTGGCACATTTGCCGCTTTAACTCCTCAAATATTTGTTTCACCCCAAATTTCTTTTTTCTGTCTCAAAGCTGATTAAATTTCGCTATCAGATGTTGTATATGTAAATTATATTAAATCCTGTAAACCACCCAAGCTAGCACGCTAAATGTGAATGTTTTGGTAAAATATGTAAATTATGACATATTCAGTAGACTGGTGTGGGTATTTCACGGTGTTAATTGTAAGTTACTTATATAGGATCTAATAGTAAATTTAACCATCTTTTAAATAAAAATATTAAATTTTAGATCAGACAAATGGTTTTGGAGTTATAGCGAATAATGTGCCAAAAAAAGCATGTATTCAACAAAAGTAAGTGATTTTCAGCGTGATAGCTTGTGTATTTCAAGAATTTTGATAAAAATCATATACAATTAAAAAAAATTGTAAATTTAACCAACTTTCAGATTGAAAAAAAAATAAAAACATTTTGAATCGGACAAATACTTTCGGAGTTATAATATCCCATATAATATAATATCCCAGACGCCTAAAAACCCGTAATGTTGTTAAATCTATGGTTTTCGGAGATTTATCATTATAACTCCGGAAGTAATTGTCCGATTCAAAATGTTTTTGTTTTAATCTGAAAGGTAGTTAAATTTACAATTAGATCATATATATGAAATTTTTATCAAAATTCTTGAAATACACAAGCTATCACGCTGAAAATCACTTACTTTTGTAAAATACATGCTTTTTTGGCACATTATTCGCTATGACTCCAAAACCATTTGTCTGATCCAAAATTTGATATTTTTATTTAAAAGCTGGTTAAATTTACTATTATACCCTATATATGTAACTTATAATTAACACCGTGAAATACCCACACCAGTCTACTGAACATGTCATAATTTACATATTTTGCCAAAAACACACACATTTAGCGTGCTAGCTTGGGTGGTTTACAGGATTTAATATAATTTACATGTACAGCATCTAATAGCGAATTTAATCAGCTTTGAGACAGAAAAAAGAAATTTGGGGTCAAACAAATATTTGAGGACTTAGAGCGGCAAATGTGCCAAAAAAAACACTTGCATTTTACAACAGTACGTTTTTATTAGCATGTAGTCTGGCATGTACATTTTACGAGGTTTGATTAAAACTTCATTTACAGATTCTTATAGTAAATTTAATCAGCTTTAAGATGAAAAAAAGTAATGTTGTATCGGACAAATAGTTTCAGAGTTATAGCAAAAAGAGTACGACAAACGTGTTTTGGCGGAGCTGTGGGACTGACGGCAAGTTGGCCAATTTCTTCATTTTTCCCCAATAACGTAACTTCGCGAAAAATGGTCCAGATTTCGGATTTTTTTTTTGGATTTTTTTTTTTTTTTTTTTTTTTTTTTTTCATTATGTAGGTACTAGTTTCAGCTACAATTAATATTTGAAGACTTTCTTCGAAAAAAGCTTCGTTATCGTGTTATAGATAAAAAAAAAATAATAATAAATAACGGGCTTTTATGGCGGTTTTTTTGCGATTTTGAATATGAAGCCGATGGTTGCCGTGGTAGCAAACTTCAGATTCGGATTCAGCACCCCAAAAAACATAAAGATCCGTTGAGAATAAAAGTTCCGCAGTTTTTTCTTCGGCAAACCCTTATTTTACTGGACTACTTAATTTCTTTTAGTCTTTCCCTATAGTCATTCCTATCGAAATAGTCTTGGTCTATTATTTTCTCAGTTTCTTCCTTCATCAGTTTGATATACTCCCCAGCACTCAAGTATCCTCTCATTTTATAGAAGATTTCTCTATTTAATTTCTCTGGGTGCGTCCTCACCATATAACCTCAATCTTTTTATAACCATAAAACCTCAATCTTATTATAACCATAGAACCTCAATCTTATTATTATGTCCGTTTCCAAATCATTTATTTCTTTGAATATATTCATTAGTTTATTGATAACAAAAAAAAAAAACAAAAAAAAACAAAAAAAACTATGGCTTTAAACAAAACCTATAAAACCGGCCGTGAACTTCAACGCAACTATGTTGTTTTTTTTTTTAATTCTGAAAAGATGTGTTTTGGCTAGTAATTGATTTTTTTAGTAACGTTTTATTCTCTCTCAAAATGTGTAACGTTTTCGCACACTCAAAAATGTAACATTTTGACACGCTCTAGCTCTGTTGGTATCATTTCAATAGAAAATTTAACAATAGTTTGTGTATCAGAAATTTAATCGAGAATATTTTTTGTTCTATAAAATTTGTAGCTAGGACCTACCGTTTAGGAGCTGTATTGGTTTGAATGAAAAAGGTCATGTACATTTGAAACCCCCTATTTTCTCTAAACTTTGTTTATTTCGAATAATGATTAATTTGTATTTATTTATTAATCGAAGTGAATTGATTATTTAATTTCTTTTTTTTTAATATCAATTTATTGAAATTTACAACTGTATAAAATATATACATCAAGTAAATATCTTGATAACTATATATATATATATAATAACATGCCAAAAATTGAATTTATTTTTATTGGAGTGCTAATAATGATGAGTAGCACTTCAATAAAAATTCTGCACAAGGTCTCTGGGCCATCTTCTTTTCAGAAGCCTCGGAGGATTATCGGGAATGGTGTAGGATGCAAGTTGAAACATTAAAGGATTTGATTGGTGTTGGAGCTTATTATGAAATGATAGGTATTTGATTTGGGCTAAATCAGCAACATATGGAACATTAAGGTCTTTATGGATACGTTTATTGGTGACATAGTAAGGAGCATTGCTTAGAATTCCAAAATGTAAACTGGGAAAAGCTATTGATTATTAACATACATATTGTTTTCTCAGTCAGGGAGAGATTGTTCTTTTTCTTTTGTTTTTCTTTTGAAATATCCACTACAAATATAGAGATGGAGACTTGATATTGCCTCAATGGGAGAAATATTTTTACTTTAGTTATCTTCTTAATAATAAAATTAAATTTAGAACTTTAGAGTAAAATCTCTTAAATAAGATAAAATAATTTATCAAAGAGAGAGTGACTAGAGAGGGCGACGACCCGATAAAACCCGATCACTCGCGAGGCAGATAATATCTTTAGCCGCCGCTGGATCGGAAATAAAAATTCTGGAACGGAGCCAGAGCACCTCCGGGAGGACTTCCGTTATATCGGTTCTTTGTCTAACAAGAACATCTTTTAGACCAACTTCAACAAACAAAATGTTACCTCCAGAACTTCAACAGGTCGAAGAAAGTGGGCGAACAGTGAGAAACCTACCATAGAGGAGCGTCAGGAATACACCGCTCTTTTAGGATATCAAATTCTAACTAAAAGGCTACTAAGATTGGGCTTCAATAAATGATCTATTAATTTAATATTAAATACGAAAATTACATAATGCAATTTATCCGATACTAAGGATGTGTAGGTTCCCGATGTCGATTTTCGATTCTACCGATTATCGATAAGACATTCGTATTTAGAGTTGTGTCTCCTGATATTATGAGAATAATAAAATTGTTAGGGTTTCCAGTTCTGGAAAGTCCCACATATCATTAACGGCGAGAAAAACGGCCAGTAAGAACTATTACAACGTTTTTTTTTAAGTACGACCTTGCGGTTTGTTAGTTGCGGTTGTTATAGCAATAGACTTTAAGTGGAAATTTTAGTCGTTGGAACTGAAATAGTAGATCAGTAGAAATCTTTGGAATTTTAGGAATAAATGAAATTTCTCCAGTCGCTCTTCTAGTGAGAATTATAGCCTCAATATTTCCATGCATAGCTGTAATTTTTAACATAGTACGATTAGGCAGATTAGCTGGTTGAGGATAAACTTTTTTTTTTTTTTCTCTCTCTTTTTCAAATTTTTATTCACACGTTATTGGAATAACAATAAGTAATAATACAGGCATTATAGGGGTGTGGGAGATTAGCACTCAACAGTACCTCCTCCTGGCATGGATTAAAGAGATTTATTTGAGCAAATCTCTCATCCAGCTTCTTTTAAGCCTTCTGAGAGTGTTTCCAGGTATGTCAGCCGCAGCCATGTCATTAATGAGTATGTTGTTATGTCCATGAAGTCTTTCGTGAATTCGTCTATAAAGTTATGTATATGTTCCTTTACTGCGGGTACTTCTAAATCAGAGTGAAGTGTGTGGTTTGAAATGTGCCAAGGTGATCTCGTGATCAATCTGAGTATTTTTGATTAGAATATTTGTATTTTTTTAGGGCGCGTATTTTTTGCAGTCCCGCATATTTGTGTGGCGTATGTCCATATGGGTTTAAGTAAGTAAGTGTATGTATTTAGTCGATGTCGGAGTTTTAATGTCGACCGTTAATGAAGTATTGGATACAGAAGTTTTAATCTCTTGTTTAGGCTGAGACGATTTTGTTTTAAATGTGGGCCCCAGGTCATTCTTCTATCGAATGTAAGTCCTAAGTAATGAATTTCGTTTGGGGTATGGGTCGATTGTCGATTTATTGAGGATAAACTAAAAACATAATTAGATATCCAAATTTTTAATTTTAATGTATGAGTTTGTAATCCAGACGGTCAGAATATTTATCATATGATTAACCAAAGGTCAACTTTCAAATTTCACTGGGATCCACATACACACGTCGTACCACATTTAAAATATTTTTTAAATAATTTAATTAAATATATGTAAATTTTATTATCAATAGTATGCTGTATATAACACGGTAGCATTGAACCTCACTCGTGAAATGACGCCCGCCACCTATCGGTCTATTTTGAACTTCACTCAGATTCACATATTTTTAGCTTTTTACTAATACTATAATGGAAAACCAGCAAATTTTATCATTAACTATGAAGGTGATTTATATAAAATTTAGTAAACATTGGTTTAGTATTTTTCGTCATTGATTATAATTGAAAAATGGCTTATCCTTTTATATTTTAGTATGGATACGGATGAGTATTGTGATAAAACAACATGTAAGGGGGTCATTCTCATAGCCTCAGCTAAAATTTAAAAAAAAAATTGAATTTTTAAAGTTGCTTAAATTATTATAAGTTTATAATTAATATAAGTTTTCTATTATAATATACCTTCTATTTATTGAATTCTCAGGTGGGACCAATTTTTTTTCTCTATTTACCACTGTTTTGAAGCATTTTACAGAGCTTTTCATAGAAATGCTCTTGACCGTTACTCTTTCTTTAAACATTATTTTTTTCGTATTAAAAAATTAATGTCCTAAAATGGATAAAACTAAATAAATAAAATAATAAAATTTATTACTGATACATAAAAAATTAAAGTAATAAAAAAATTGTGATCAATTCTGGAAGAATTTTACAAAAAAACAGTTTGGTTGTTCAACTATTTTATTGAATGAGATTTAATTTTTAAGATTTCTTTTTAAGGCATCCTCAACTAAGGGTCGGTATGGACATGCACTTGTTACTAAGTGAAGGAAATCACAGTTATCCTGAAGATGGAGCAATGTACTCCGAAACTTTTTTTTTTTCTTTTTTTTTTTTCCTTTTTTTTTTTTTCCCTACCTCAGGCATACGGGGTTTTGACGGCAGCGGGTTCAACATATGGATTTCAACATGTACTCCGAAAATAAAAAATAAATAGGAGTTATGCCTTAAAATGAAATATTAAGGTTTAGTTGTTCTTGAATCTGACCCCCCCCCCCAAAACCAAAAAAAAAAAAAAAAACAAAAAAAAAAAAAAAAAAAAAATTAAATCAGTGATGTTTCAGCCTTATTAAAGAGTTGGTATATAGGTATGTAACTCCGATATAAAATTTGACGAAAATTGGTTGAATTGTTTTTAAGTCCGATTCTCCTCCCCCCCAACCCCCCTCCAAAAAGGACCTCAATTCAGTGATGTTTCACCCGTATAAATGTGTAGGTTCATTAATATGTACTTTTTTTTCTAACAATTTGAAGAGTTAAAAAATTGTTAGAAAGTGTGACGGTCGTGAGGAACATCCCGTAATTTAATGTTTATTGCAACACCAGAGCCATACCTAAACGGCTAGTTTGACTAATCAGTTGTATACATCTAAAAATAATCAAATATGAAGTCCAGGAGCTTTTAAAAAATACAAATCATTTCAAATACGCGTGACGATCGTGAGTAAGAAAAAGTACAAGGAAGAAAACTTACCCGGGATTGATGAAAATCTTTGAAAATAGACCAAAAAAATGTCTACTAAACACATCACTTATGAAGATAACCTTACGAATTACTCTGTAGATAGCAATAATTAGCACTAGCTTATTCTTGTAGAGAATATTGAAATAACTATTTAGTGTGAATTTTAAGTTTCCCTTTACAGTTTAAAAGCATGTTAATTTATTTTCCAGTATATGGTCTCATACTCTAAAAATAAAAACATAAGTTTTCTAAAAATAAATACTTAAATAACTTCCTTGAAATCTCACTTTATAGGTAGGGACAAGTAAAAGTTATGAGCTTATAAGCCTTTTTGTAGCTATAAAAAAAAAAAAAATTTCGAAACCAGGCTGTATGCACCAACTTTAAGGGATCGGTGTACGTTCAAATTCACAAAAAATATTGATTTGGAAGTTTTAGTTTCATCTTAAGACCAGCAGGAGGAGTGAAAAATCACTGCCATGAGAATGGCCCAAGGAAGAGAAACAATTTAACCGCCATGTTCACTTTAACAATTAGCAAGTATGGAGGAGTGAATTAGCATTTAGCAGTTAATAGGTGTCACCTTAATCACGAAGGTCTTGGCAAGGCACCCATTTTCCTTCAATATTATCATCGAAAATAATAGAATCGACCTCGTTCAAATCATTTCTGTTTAATGATTGTCGATTATCGGAACATTATGTGATTATTATAATTTTTCGGAACATCCATAATCTGTACTATTATAACAAAAGACAAGCCATTTATCGTCTGTGATCACCAACCACGAAAACTACTGAACCAATAAGTATTAAATTTTCACTACATCGTCTATATAGTTCCAGGAAGGTGAAGCGACAATAAAATCTAATGATTTTCAATTCAATTTTTCATTATAAATGCTATTATACGTGGATAATTGTGGAGTTTGAAAGTTGGCCGATAGGAGACGAGCGCCATTATACATGAGAGGTTAAAAAGGTACGGTATTATATAGACGTCCCCTGAATGGTATACAGGTGACCTGCAAAACTTTTCTTTTATACTGGATCATTCAAGTGAGGACACAGGAAAAAAGTTGTGGAATGATTAAATATATTTCTTTAAATTCCACCGTTTCTAAGTTATAATCGAAAAACTCGAAAATGTGACCTTCTCCTTTCCCTCCCAAACCGTATGCACATTCCCTTAGGGCAAGGACTTTAATATATTTACGTACCAACTAATCCTTGAAGTGAAAACGAACATGTTTTATGACTGGACTATAAATATTTTCTTTTCGAATCATTCTAGTGAGGACAGTAAAAATGCTGTGCATTTTATTTTCATTGGTCCTTGGCACGTTGCAAATTTCAAAAGTCAACCAGATTGCTAAAAATCGGTGAAAATTACGCAGGAAGATTTTATTACGATAGATGTCAAGTTATTAAAAGCGTGATAAGCTTCATTCTAGTGAAGACATAAGAACGATGTTGTGAAATAATTGTACTCTGATGGGTCCTTGGCACGTGTGCAAATTTTCAAATCAACCAGATTGCTGAAAATTGGTGATAATTACGCTGCAAGATCCCATTGAACACATGTCAAGTTAATGAAAGCGTGTGTGAGGGCATTAGAACAATATTGAGAAATAATTGTATTCTCACGGTCCTTGGCACGTGTGCAAATTTTTGAATTAATAAGATTGTTGGGAAACGATAAAAATTACGATCAAAAATTCCGTTACATACATATATAGTAAATAAACTCGTATTAAAAATATATTACAATGAAGTTCGAAAATCGACAGACAGGCGGCGATCAGCATTCCGTAAAGAGGTTACAATCGTGCGCTGATAAATAATGCTCATATCTATAATATTATATAAAAGGACAAGCCATTTTTCGTTTGAGATCACTAACCCGCAAAAACTGTTGAACTAATCTCAACCAAATTTTAACTAAATATGATGTACAGTTCAAGCAATGTTTAGCAATAATAAAATTTAAATATGTTCCATTATAGTGCCATATATGGTGCACAGTGAAGTTTGATAATCGACCGATAGGTGGCGAATACCATTCGAGAGAGGTTACAAAGGTACGGTGTTATATAGAGTAATACATTTATGATAACATTTACTTATTTTCAATTCAATTGTTATTAAAAAAAAAAAAAAAAAAAGTACAAATATGTGGAGCGACATGTGGATCCCAGTTCACCTTATAAATCGACCGATATGTGGTTAGCACCACTTCGCAATATAGTTTGATACTCGACCGATAGTTGGCGATACCATTCCGATAGAGGTTACAAAGGTACGGTGTTATATAGAGTAATAAACATTTATGATAACATTTACTTATTTTCAATTCAATTGTTATTAAAAAAAAAAAAAAAAAAGTACAAAATATGGGGAGCGAACATGTGGATCCAGTTTACAATGGGTATAAAACTATTTAACCCATCTTTTACAAACTTTAAAATCATCTTCATAGCCCTAGGAAGGTTAAGCTGTAATAAAATTTACACGGATAAAAAATTAAACGTACAATGTTGAGTGGCGAGGTTTGACGAGGTTTGACACATAGTCTTATATTTACATGGTTAGAAATTAAAATCCAACCAGATGATGAATCGATAAAATTATTTCTGAGAATATTAAAAATTATTGCTAAATCAAAATGTCGATCCCTTGATTATTAACATTGCGTGTCAAAATATAAGCCATGTGCTTTTAGTTGTACGTACTGATAGTGCAAACCATTACCCACAAGTTATTTAAAAGCCTCTGTGAGTGTTACCCACTCATGTGTTAATATTAACAGTTGGATGTCAAATCAAGTCTTTACGTAGTCTTCAAACGCCTAATCAATGCAATTTTAACCAGGTTAAAAATTATTGCTGGGCCTTAAAATATTATTGAAGAAACAATGCTCAATTCAATACCTCAATATAAGATTTTTTTTTTTTCAATCAGCAAATAAAACTTCTATTATTAGTTTAAATAATTATTTACTTAAGAGAGCGGGCGAAGGCGTGACGGGGAATGCTACCGATGATAAAAATGTTTATATTTTCAATAACATTATCGTTAAAAAAGAGCTAACTATATGGTGGGACATGTGGCTCTCAGTGAAATAGGAAAATTTACCGATATATGTCTAATAGCATAGTTAAGATCTTTGTAAATATTCTCTGGATTACAAACTGAGTAATTAGAACAAGCTATTTGCGATTGTGATCACTAACAGCGAAAACTACTGAACCAATCTCTACCAAATTTTAACTATATGATCTTTATAGTTTCAGGAAGGTTTAGCCATAATAAAATCTAAAGATTTTCAATTAATTTATTATTAAAAAAAGCGATAATATGAGAAATATGAAAATTGACCGATTGGTGGCAACCACCATTCTAGATGAGAGGTTACAAATGTACAGTGTTATATATAGAGCTTGAAATTGATACTTGATAAATTATAAAAAAAATAAAAAAAAAAAAAAATTATCTGTACCGAATTTTTAACCACATCATTTTCTTAGTTATAGGCAGGTCTAGCAATAGTAAAATTTACTATAGTCATAATTTTCATGCACAATGTTAAGTGGCAGAAACATTGTTTGCTATACAGTTATATACTTTTATGGTTAGAATCAAAATCCAACCAGATTAAATCGATAAAATTATTACTACCGAATAAAAGTATTACCTAATTAAAGTTTCGATCCTTAGCTATTTGAAATTGTGTGTAAAAATATGATTCATGAGTCTTTAGTTGTATGCACAGATAATGCGGTCCATTATCCCCAAGAGTTTCTTAATAGTCTCTGCCCTTCTGGATTATCAACTCATAGATTAAGAATAAAAATTGGATGTCTAATTATGCTTCTAAGTAATCTTTAAACACCTAATCAGTGCAATTTTAGCCAGGTTAAAAGTTAGTGCTAACCTTTTAAATATCATTGAAGAAATAATGCTCGATTGCATTCTTCATTACATGATTTTATATCGATTAATAAATAAAATTTCAATAATTAATTTAAATTATCTAAGTTCTTAACTTATGAGAGTGGGCGAAGACGCAATGGGGGTATTCTAGTAAATATATATTTATATAGAATAATAACCCAAATAGAGGAAAAAAGGGTGCATTATCATAAGTAATTTAAGGGAATAAATTAAAGTCAGAAGGAGGGAGTGGAGAGGGTAGGTATGGAGAATTATTTCATGGTTTCACCACAAAATGTAAGTGGGCCATCAGAGTCCGCAATATAAGTATCCAATACACTCCTGGCCACTCTTTGCCACCAAGAACTCACTTGGGGATGTACACTGGTACTTTTAAAGATAAAAATGGATGGGAAAAAAATCTAATAAAAATTTGTATGGAAAAAATAAAATAAAATTAAAATTATGATAATATACAGGGTGAGTACCTCTTAGTGTAAAAAAAAATAAAATAATAAAATGGGTGAAACTAGATCAAAAATGTTGAAAGATGCCGCAGACCTCACCTTTCTATTCAAATCCGTTGCAGATATACGATAAGTCAAAGACTTTTTTGAGGAAACCACGTCTTTTCCCATAAAAGCTGTAATATCTTCATTTTGTTTAAATATTTTTCAAATTTTGACTAAATTTTCGGATAAGACATGTAACCTTAGATTTTTTAAACTTGGGATCTAAGAACAGCTTAATCTTCACCTTATTTAGGAAAGTTACAATGTCTTGAAATCTCACAAAAACTTGCAAATTTAATCAGCTTTCGAATGATATGTTAAAAGTAATGATTCTGTTTCGATTTCATGGAAAAATCTACTTTTAAAACCGAAAAAAAACATGGTGTTCTTATTTGGCATAGAAATCAGTTACTTGCGTAAATAAAACATTATAACAATCCATTAAGAGGTTTCTAGTTTTTACACTAAGAAGTACTCATCCTGTATACCCCTCGTCTCGTCGGGAGCAAAACTTTAAATGGGCCTATTTCAACTGATATTATCAATAAACAAGAAATATGACATCACTAATACTTTTATTGTAACTAATTGGAAAAATTAAATCACTTTATTCTTTAACAATATTGACAACACAAATGAAGATATTTTAAACTATTTTGTAAAATTTAATTTAACATAATTTTATTCTAATTTACGTTTATTTTAAAAAAATGTTTATAAAATTTATAGGGATATTAAATGGTAGTATAAGCTTTATGCTCTGATAACTTCTTCTCTCTCGGTCTAGTATATGTTTTGATAATATATTTCATATATTGGACCAATCTAATTTTTTTCCCATCATTCTTTAGTACTTAAACTACAAATCTGTTCAAAGTCTCATAGGTTTATCTATAAAAATAATTCCACAGAGACCCAAATTGTAGCTCAATAGAAATAGCCCAGTTTCGGGTGGAGTAATATTGTCCGAATTTAAAGGGTCTCAGTCACAAATAAAAATGTAGTTGAAAAAAAAACAACAAACTGGAAATGTTTGCACCAACTAATAATATATACAATAGCCCTTCATAAACGACAAAAATAAATAAGTATGTGAACTTAAATAATTTTAACTAATAATTGAAGTTATTGCTTTGTAAATGAGCATTCTTTCTCAAATGACATTTTCAAGCATAACAGTAATTTTTAATCCGATAACACTGCATAGGTTAGGTGTTAGGTGTCAGATTACTTAAAAGCATATTTTAACATCTAATGTTAGATTTTGTTTTGGTAATCCAGATGGACAACTGTTAAGAAACCATTGCAGATAATGGACTGCATTATAAGTGCTTACAGTTAAAGGCACATGAATCATATTTTTACACAAAATATAAAAAATTAAAGGATCGACATTTTTGAATTGGTAATTATTTTTACTCTGCAGAAATACTTTTATTAATTTCATTTAGTTTTTTTTTTTTTAAATTTCCAACTACAAATGTATATGGAAGTGTGACAAACCTGGTCTGCCACTCAAAATTGTTCATTCAAGTTTTTACTGTAGCAAAATTTATTACTACACATATCACATCACATGCTTAAATCATTTTTAATATTTTAATTGAATATAAGTAATCTATACTTTTCCATCACCATTTTTTTTTTTTTTTCATTGCCACTAAGTACTCGTCAACTTTTAGTATCATCACTCATTTTTCCCAACTTTGACTACGGATAGTATATGGAGGACTGTCTGATGAGCTCGAGATGTGATGTAAAAGAGTAATGAACTGTTTTATTAGATTTATTTTTGGGATTTCTAGACGTTCTCACATATCTAACAGAAATTCTGAAATTGGGTGGCTTTACCCCAGTTTCCAACCAATACTTCCTATGTGCACTCATATTTCACCTTTCTCTGCGCTCCTCCATCCACCTCTTAAATACTAGAACGCAACCCATCAACCTGTACACTCCTTCGCATCGAACCGCATCCTTCGAAAAATCCTTTATTATCCGCGCTTTCTCTTTATGGAACTCATTACATATCTCAATTCGAAAATGTTCCACTCTTACTTCCTTTAAACATCATTTGTTTCTCTACCTCCTGAATTTTTAAACATCCGAGCAATTGAAAAACATGAATATTTATGTTATATACATTATAATATTACACATAAGATATATTCTTTTACAATATTTCTCATTTATTTTGTAAATCATAATTATTAATCAATTTTTATTTTTATCTATTATTATTATTTATTATAATTAATTATCATAGCCAGACGATTGCTGTGTATTGTATTCATTTGTTATACTTAGGGGACAAGTTGTCCCAGAATAAAGTTCATTTTCTTCTTCTTCTTCTATATTATCAATTAAAAACTGTATAAAACACCGTACTTCATAATTTAGGTACCTTTGTAACCTCTCAAATAGAATGACCCCTGTCAATTTTCTAATTTTACTGTTATCCATAAATTATCGCTTTTTTAAATAAATAACATATTGTAATGTTAGAAAAAACTCTGAGCAGTCAAATAGCATATTAACATGCTATATTACTCGGTGCAGTTTATAGTAAGGAGCTCATGGCCATCTTCTTTTCAATGAATAATGAATTTGAAAATGATGAAAATTGTTTCTGCCTAAAACAAGCTAATAATACGACCTCATTCTGTACAGTGACAGGCTTTACTTAGTCACGCTAGTTAATGCAAAACCCTCACACTCCATACATCGATTCACTAAAAGGCTACACACTGATTACATATTCATACATCAACTATGTAGAATTCG
Organism: Euschistus heros; assembly: GCA_003667255.2. Classification (NCBI taxonomy): domain Eukaryota; kingdom Metazoa; phylum Arthropoda; class Insecta; order Hemiptera; family Pentatomidae; genus Euschistus; species Euschistus heros. The sequence goes on from RCWM02000752.1 coordinate 379,148, forward strand.
ATATCTAGTTTTGATAAATACCTCGAATAGACATAGTTGGATTTTTGGGGTCTGATTAGAAAAGTCCTTAAGATAAATATCTAAACTGGATAATAGCTTTATTAAGGAAAAAGATAAAAAAAAAAAATCCTTGTAAACTACGCAATCGAACATTATATCAATTTTTATCAAAGGAAGTTCCCACTCAAAGACGTAGAGAGCCTTCATATAAAAAATTTAAAAAAATTCATGAATATGTAGCAAAATTTATTTTTATTTTTTTTTTTGGCATTTTTATGGGTTTTATTTTAAAATAATAAACATAATAAATAAAGAAAGAAAAACAGAAGTAGTAATATGGATTGGGGTGAGGGGGAAAATCATCAAAAGGTTCTTAAAAAATAAATACTTAGTACACAGAACTTTTATGCAATATATTCAATTTTTTTAAATATTGATAAATAAGTTATACTGATAAACAGGCATAAAATTCCACCTATTTTTAATACGCTTTAATTAACTTCACCTGTATGTAACGGAATCTTGCATAGTAATTTTCACCAATTTCAAGCTGTCAGATTATCTTGAAAATCTGCACACATGTCCATGACCAATGACAATACAATAATCGCACAACTTTGTTATAATGTTCTTACTTAGTCCAGTCTAAATACCCCTAGGAAGGGGGGTCTGCCTTGCAAAAGGTGGGGAAGTAAGTTTTATGATTAAGTATGGTATAGATAGGTACTGAGAATAAAATATCAAAATTTAACAACATTTGAAAAGGGGGCAAAAAAAAAAACGCAACATTTTTGCAAAAAAAAAAAAACATATACGAAATGCTTTAAATCGAAAAATGTGTTATTTATAAAATTAAAGTTCATTAAAATTCACGTCTAAAGACATAACCTGAATTTGACTAAGGTGTTTAGCCACAATCGATTGTCAAAAATCGATGAATTTAACTCTTCGCCTCTTTAACTTCCTCAAAAAGTTAGTTTAAGTCATGATTAAGAGCCTATAACACAAAAATGGCTAATCCAATCAAAAAATGTTATATATTAATAGCTGTACATCATTAGATTTTGTCTACGAGTACCAGGTATACAAGTTTAAAATGTCGTTTATTTCTTAAAATATATACACAGTAATTTAAAAAAAAGTATAATATATTTTATTCAAAGTACTGACCCTCGCTTTCTACACATTTTGTCCATCTCTCGGGCAATACCAGGTATGCAAGTTTAAAATGTCGTTTTAATTCCAATATAATGCGCTCTTAGCCTATTGAAGGATTTGCTTATCTCTAAACGCTATTTTGTTTGTTAGTCATTTGTTTACAAAAAGTCAGTTGTTTTTAAGTCGTTTACGTGGACGTATCATACCTTTCTTTGGTGTTAAAAATGTCTAATTTTAAGCCAAATAAAAAGTATTTGCGGCATGTCATGATTTTCTTATTTAATCAAAAGAAAAAGGCATCAGAATGTCATCGAATTCTTGTTGAGACTTATGGCGATGTTGCTCCAACCGTCAGGACATGTGAACGTTGGTTTCAAAGTTTCAAACGTGGTGATTTTGATGTTACTGATCAAAAACGAGAAAATCGACCAAAAAAGTTTGAGGACTTCGAATTGCAATCTTTATTAGACGAAGACAATACCCAAACCCAACAAATGATGGGCAGAACAGTTGAATGTCACTAGGCAAGCCATTTCCGATCGCCTGAGAGCTATGGGAAAGATTCAAAAGGTTGGAAAATGGGTTCCACATGAATTGGACGAACGACAGATGGAAAAAACGAAAAAAAACTGTGTGCGAAATGCTGCTTTTACGCCACGAAAGAAAGGGTTTTTTGCATCGAGTTGTAACTGGCGATGAAAAATGGATTTATTTTCAGAATCCCAAACGAAAAAAAATCATGGGTAACGCCAGGACAACCATCCACATCGAGTGCAAGACCGGATCGTTTTGGGAAGAAGACAATGCTGTGTGTGTGGTGGGATCAGAAGGGAGTAGTCTACTACGAGCTTCTCAAAACCCGGCGAAACAGTCAATACCGAGCGCTACCGACAACAAATGATCAATTTGAGTCACGCATTGATCGAAAAAAACGCCCAGAATGGGCTCACAGGCACGCCAAAGTCATTCTTCAGCATGATAACGCTCCTGCACATTCAGCCAGATTGACTAAGGAAACGATTTCTTCGCTTGGTTGGGAACTCCTACCCCACCCGCCGTATTCACCTGACCTGGCCCTTCTGATTATCACCTCTTCTCATCGATGGGACACTCATTGGCGGAGCAACACTTCAACAATTTCGAAAACGTACGAAAATGGCTCGATGAATGGATTTCAAATAAAGATGAAGCATTCTTTTGGAATGGTATCCATATATGGTATGATAGGTTTAGTTCGGTTTCCTATTAAACCGTGATTTTTTGGTTTTTAAACTATGATTTATTATTTTTCATTTTCTCGATAACAGCTTCACTTTTCTTTAGGAATTTACGCCCCATATAAATCGCAATAGGACTATTAAAAACATTAATAAATCAAAAGCCAAGTTTGATTTACCGATCGCCCAGTTTTAGATCAAAGAGTAAAAGAACATATAAGAGCATACAATAGTAAAACCCAAAATTCCAATTTCGCTATCCATCTAAATAAAAAAAAAAAAAAGTTTAATAAAGACGCGGGAGTAAAAATAATACATCAAGTAGGAAATAGCCTAAAATTAAATATTTATGAATCATTAGAAATGATAAAATCGTTTAAAACCGATGCAAATTTGTGTTTAAATAACCAAATAAACATTTTCAATAGCCCCATTTTAAATATGTTTCCAATAGGAACGGAAAAATTCAATGCGTCAAAAGGAAAATCCAATAGTAAACCCCAAAAATGTTAACCTACCTGACCCCTCCCCCTTTCCTTTCCATGATGGATATATTTCAGATGTCTGTAAAATCGCCTCAGGTTAGTACCTATGTTTGATTTCTTGTCTTATAATTTTGAAAACTTTTGTATATATAAACCATGGAACATAGTGCTGATGTGTTGACAATTTTGTATATTTTAGAACTGAAGATAAACGTTTAGCGCTCAAAAGTAGTTTTCTAATAAAATAATAACAATATAAATGGCAATTAATTCATCAATCTTAATTTTATGTATTTACCAGGTATGCAAGTTTAAAATGTCGTTTATTTCTTAAAATATATACACAGTAATTTAAAAAAAAAGTATAATATATTTTATTCAAAGTACTGACCCTCGCTTTCTACACATTTTGTCCATCTCTCGGGCAATATATGGATACCATTCCAAAAGAATGCTTCATCTTTATTTGAAATCCATTCATCGAGCCATTTTCGTACGTTTTCGAAATTGTTGAAGTGTTGCTCCGCCAATGAGTGTCCCATCGATGAGAAGAGGTGATAATCAGAAGGCGCCAGGTCAGGTGAATACGGCGGGTGGGGTAGGAGTTCCCAACCAAGCGAAGAAATCGTTTCCTTAGTCAATCTGGCTGAATGTGCAGGAGCGTTATCATGCTGAAGAATGACTTTGGCGTGCCTGTGAGCCCATTCTGGGCGTTTTTCGATCAATGCGTGACTCAAATTGATCATTTGTTGTCGGTAGCGCTCGGTATTGACTGTTTCGCCGGGTTTGAGAAGCTCGTAGTACACTACTCCCTTCTGATCCCACCACACACACAGCATTGTCTTCTTCCCAAAACGATCCGGTCTTGCACTCGATGTGGATGGTTGTCCTGGCGTTACCCATGATTTTTTTCGTTTGGGATTCTGAAAATAAATCCATTTTTCATCGCCAGTTACAACTCGATGCAAAAAACCCTTTCTTTCGTGGCGTAAAAGCAGCATTTCGCACACAGTTTTTCGTTTTTCCATCTGTCGTTCGTCCAATTCATGTGGAACCCATTTTCCAACCTTTTGAATCTTTCCCATAGCTCTCAGGCGATCGGAAATGGCTTGCCTAGTGACATTCAACTGTTCTGCCATCATTTGTTGGGTTTGGGTATTGTCTTCGTCTAATAAAGATTGCAATTCGAAGTCCTCAAACTTTTTTGGTCGATTTTCTCGTTTTGATCAGTAACATCAAAATCACCACGTTTGAAACTTTGAAACCAACGTTCACATGTCCTGACGGTTGGAGCAACATCGCCATAAGTCTCAACAAGAATTCGATGACATTCAGATGCCTTTTTCTTTTGATTAAATAAGAAAATCATGACATGCCGCAAATGCTCTTTATTTGGCTTAAAATTAGACATTTTTAACACCAAAGAAAGGTATGATACGTCCACGTAAACGACTTAAAAACAACTGACTTTTGTAAACAAATGACTAACAAACAAAATAGCGTTTAGAGATAAGCAAATCCTTTAATAGGCTAAGAGCGCATTCTATTGGAATTAAAACGACATTTTAAACTTGCATACCTGGTATGATAGGTTTAGTTCGGTTTGCTATTAAAGCGTGATTTTTTAGTTTTTAAACTATGATTTATTATTTTTCATTTTCTCGATAACAGCTTCACTTTTCTTTAGGAATTTACGCCCCATATAAAACGCATTAGGACTATTAAAAACATTAATAAATCAAAAGCCAAGTTTGATTTACCGATCGCCCAGTTATAGATCAAAGAGTAAAAGAACATATAAGAGCATACAATAGTAAGACCCAAAATTCCAATTTCGCTATCCATCTAAATAAAAAAAAAAAAAGTTTAATAAAGACGCGGGAGTAAAAATAATACATCAAGTAGGAAATAGCCTAAAATTAAATATTTATGAATCATTAGAAATGATAAAATCGTTTAAAATCGATGCAAATTTGTGTTTAAATAACCAAATAAACATTTTCAATAGCCCCATTTTAAATATGTTTCCAATAGGAACGGAAAAATTCAATGGGTCAAAAGGAAAATCCAATAGTAAACCCCAAAAATGTTAACCTACCTGACCCCTCCCCCTTTCCATGATGGATATAATTCAGATGTCTGTAAAATCGCCTCAGGTTAGTACCTATGTTTGATTTCTTGTCTTATAATTTTGAAAACTTTTGTATATATAAACCATGAAACATAGTGCTGATGTGTTGACAATTTTTGTATATTTTAGAACTGAAGATAAACGTTTAGCGCTCAAAAGTAGTTTTCTAATAAAATAATAACAATATAAATGGCAATTAATTCATCAATCTTAATTTTATGTATTTATGCTTAACATCACGTAAGATGTTCGTAATGGATACCTTTTTTTTTTCTGAAATGCGCTTAGCTGAATAGCTATGATTAGGTATCATGGTATCACTTACAGATATTTACATTAAAAAATAAAAATAGTTTTTTTTTTAACTGAAATTCATCAATTGAACTTTGAAAAAAAAAAACAAACAACTGTAATCTTTAATTGACGAAGCGAAATATTCAGGAAGGAAGAGTAATTGCGATATTAGCGGAGGTCAAGCTGCCGGTCATGGCCGAGTAATGCCTAACTACATCAGAACATTAAAAGAAACTATAATTTTATTTTCAGGCATTTTAAGAACAAAAAATAAATAAATAAATATATTTTATAACAATTTTGTGATGATTTGTGTCATTTTATGGCCATTTTGCAGATTACTCATAGAATCAGATTAAATCAATAGTCTAATTTCCCCGATATGTACGAAAAATTAATTTGTTTTTTTAATTTCAATCCCCGAACACTTTGCACCATCTTCTAACCTCTTAGGAAAAAGAAAATGTGGGAATGTTTCGGAAATACCCAGCGAATATGCTGATAAAAAAAAAAAAAAGTAATGAAAATTGACATAAAAAAGCATGAAATCGTATCTAGTGATTTTGATTGTTGGAGAAAACAATAGTAGTGATGGTTTTATTATTAGAATAATTTAGGATCTTATAAAACAATGAGTAACTTTCAGGTTATTTCGAGTACATTATTGCGTGTTGAAGAAAACCTCCAAATTCTGCTAGAAAATGGACTTCATAGGTTTTTTTACCTTAGGTATTCAATAAGAGAAATACATTCCATTACCATCCGAATATGGCCAAATTTTCCCGTGTTTAGGCATTGTTTATATACTTCTAATATTGTAATTCGACCTAATTAAACTATCGACCTTGATTTTTATTTGTACCTATCCAGCTATGAAAAACAAAACAATATTTGAAATTTTCAGTTTTTCCACATTGCAGTAAAGGTAACAGGCACCCTGCAATGGGTTCATAAATTTTTACTTATGGGGTGAGCTAAGGGTGGGGGAAGGGGAGAAGGTCCCAATTTTGTTTTTCGATTATATCTCGTAAACGGTGGACTCTAGAAAAAATATGTAGCAGATCAAAATTAAGGCTCATTACATTTCCTATAAAATTAATCATATACGTATTCGTCGAAAATCCAACGGTTTTCGAGATATACGTTTTTAAAAATCGACAATTTTAGAAATAAAAAAAATGTTTACCTCACTTTTTGTTTAACATTTACTTCAAATAATACACAACGTATAATTGAAATTAAAGTATATTTAATGCTCTACAATTTGGATTCTGACGTTTTTTCTGAGAAACGATTGGGGAAGGTAACGTAATAAAAAAAAAAAAAAAAAAAAAACGTAATAAAAGCAAAGGTTTCACAAAAATTGAGCTGACATTTGTTTTTTCCCGAAAATCACCGACTTTCAATAACGTATATCTCGTAAACGGTTAGAATTACGAAAAATTTATATATAATTAATTTCATAGGAAATTTAATTAGCTTTTATTTTTATTTGAGACATATTTTTCTAGAGTCAAACGTTTTCCCGTTAACGTTCCCCCCCCCCCACCGTTAGCTCACCCCCCAGGGGCGGGGACTTTTAGTATGTTTACCTTCTCACTATTGCTAACGAAGCTATGAAGTCCAAAATTATCGTATATTCCATGCACTATACACAGAAATTCTACTCGAGGTTGGTGTGTTGGCATGAGGTGTGTAAACGACGCTCAAGCCTCAGTTCAATCCTAGCGCATGCGCATTTTACGTTCGACCACCTGTTCCATACTATATTTTGAATTATAATGTACGATTTTTGGCAGAAGAAGTGTCCATTTTTCTTCACCACTAATTAGTTTTTCTCTTAAAGGATACTATTTTTTTTTTTGTAATATTCCAGGATTTAACTATTTTTAAGATAAGGTAAAGACATCCTTGGCCACTCTCCTTCCAAACAAATCGGGTTTCTTCCTTAAGGATACTATTTATTTATTTAAATTAATTTATTTATTTAAATAAATTATTTATTTAAATTTAATCAGGATTTATTAAATTTTAGTTTTCGTCCTTAAGGAAGATTTTAGGATGGTGGAAGGATTTCCTTGGCCACATATATATTAGTTTTCATCCTTAAGGATACTATTTTGAGTTCCGCCAGGATTTAACGATTTCCATATTATACGAAGGATATTCCGCCATTATTGTCCTTTTAGTTTTTGCCGTTAAGGATACTATTTTGAAATATTCTAGGACTTAACGATTTTAATATAGCGGAAGGATATTATACCATTGTTGTCCCTTGCAAGAATTAATAGTTCTTCGTCACAATTTTTCATTTTCAACAAAACAGAGAGGTTTTTACTTTTACTGCAAGCAAAACTGAACGTGTAAACAGCATCGACTTGATTTGCACAAGCCTGTTTGCGCAAATGGCATGAGCGTGAAAACCGCCCTCAAAACATTTTTCAAATAATACAATTTAAAATAATGGAAGGAAAAAGGAAAAAAAAAAAAAATTGGCCTGTTGTAATTTCTTAATTAAATGTATTTTATATAGTTATAAGTTATTGTTGCTTTATTATCACCATTCATATCAAGAAAAAGACTTCATCATTAAATCTGCAGACAAAAATACACAGAATATGTTCGATATTCCAATTTTTTTAAAAAGAAAACACTGTTATAATGCTATGTCCGAATATTCACCGGTTTCGTCCCACTGTGCGCCATGCCATATACAAGTCTAAAACGATAAGAAACTGCTTGTAGTTTTCGGCTTTGACGCAGTATGGGAATGTTTAGAAGACAAGACGTCTTATTGAGAATTATTACTATCCGCTGCTCCTGACAGATATTAGCAAAGTACTTAAAAAGAATAGAATTCAATTTCTTATCCCGATGATAGCAATATCAAGGAGCCAATCAGTATCTTTGATGTATAATGAACCACTTCCGTAGTTAAAATTCGGTTTAGAGTTTTCACGGTTAGTGATCACAAACGCTACGTGGCTTGTCCTTTTATATAATAGTATAGATTAATTATATTATAATAATGTAGTTATAATCACTGAAAATAAATTTCTACCGAAATAGATGCTTTAAGGCCTAATTAAAACGCAAAACCTACCGAATTTTTCACAGCGCATATATTAAAATATTCCTTTCAAGGTTAATAGTTAACTGGTTTTAAAGCTAATTTGTTTTATCCATTTCTTCACGACTATCACCGTTATCTTTTTCATTTAAAAAAAAATATATATTTATCTCACAAACATATATATTTTTTTAAAGTATGAATTCCTACTTGATAATAACTGTTAAATATTCAATCCTGCTCCATCCATGACGTCAACAAAATTTTACTTGCAAATTTAGAAAAAAAAAAAATATATATATATATACCTACTCATTAAAAACCTAAAAATAAACATTTTCGTAATTACAATATTTATACGAAATAAGAGAAAGTGGGAAATGATTTGAAAACAGGTAATTAAATGCTAATCAACAGAAAGAATAACAACAGTGATTTCATCTCAACCAATTAGCCAATAATGTTGAATAAACAGGAAAAGAGGACTCGAAAAACATTACAAAGTTTAGGGACAAAATGTGACAAATAGAATGGACAGCTGACAAAGCGAACAATTACCAAGGAAGGCCGAAAACTAGAAAAAGAACAATAATGGCAGGAAGCCAGTTGACCAAGGCAATTACAGCCCGCAGGAATAAACTCCTGTAATTCATTTACCTAGGAAGGACACTTCCAGGACCAAATAATACGCGGACAATATCTTCCAGTTAGGACTGATGAATTACTTGCCACTTCTATTGGAATTTGTTTGTTCCAAGAAGAGTTTCGAATGTTGAACACTCATCATCAGTTATAAATGACAATTTTTATACAAAAAATTATAGTAAAAATACGCTTTATTAGCAAACCGAACTAAACCTATCTTAGTCAAAATCTAATGATCTATAACTATTAGTATATAACATTTTTTGATTGGATTAGCCAGTTTTGTGTTATAGACTCTTAAACATGATCAAAACTAACTTTTTGAGAAAGTTGGCGAAATTCGTCGTTTTTTGACAACCGATTGTGGCTAGACGCCCAAATTCAGCTTAAGAGACGTCTTCAGACGCACAATTTAATAAACTTTGAATTTTTTAAATAACACATTTTTCGATTTAAAGCATTTCTGTATACGTTTTTTTTGCAAAAATTTGAAAAAAGTGCAGAAATATTGGGTTTGATTGCCACCAAAAATTTTCCCCTAATCAAATGTAGTCACACTTTTGATATTTTATTCTCAGGACCCATCTGGACCATACTGAATCATAAAACCTACTACCCCCCCCCTTTTGCAAGGCAGACCCACTTGAAGTTAGAAGATAAACATACTGAAATTAGCAGATCAAAATTAAAGCTCATTAAATTTCCTATAAAATTAATTATATACGTATTCGTAGAAATTCCAACAGTTTAGTAATTTTAGAAATACAAAAAATGTTTACTTACGTTTTGTTAAACATTTGAAGCAAACACCAGAAGCGTATATATGAAATTAAAGTATATTTAATGCTCTACAATTTTGATTCTAACGGGTTTTTTTGAGAAACGGTTGTGGAACGTAATAGAAGCAAAAGTTTGACAAAAAGTGAAGTGGCATTTGTTTTTTCCCGAAAATCACCTATTTTCAATAACGTATATCTCGTAAACGGTTAGAATTACGACAAATTTATATATAATAAATTTTATAGTAAATTCAATTAATTTTTTTTTTATTAGAAACATATTTTTCTAGAGTCAACATTTTCGAGATATTATTGAAACACCAAAAAACTAAACTTCTCCCCTCCCCCACCGCTAACTCACCCCCCCCCCCCACCCCCAGTGGTGGGGACTTTTAGTATGTTTACCTTCTAACTATTCTTAACGAAGCTATGAAGTCAAAAATTATCGCATATTCCATGCACTCTACAATGTGTTTATTGATTGGGCTACTAGTAAAGAGAGCATTGAATTTAAAAACTATTTAGATTTCATTATTACCATTTGCCATTTAAATAATTCTAATCACATATTACTATTATATCCACTTTAACGTAATAGTTCGTAAACTAGCTCACCGACTTGTTTACGATACTTTAAAAAAAAAAAAGAAGACCCTGGATCTATCACCATAGAAGAAATGTTTTTGAAAATACTTTTGTATTCACAACTATCAGAAAACAACGATCAAAAGTGATGCCTGAACATATGAAAATTTTAAGATGCAACAAGAAGAAAAAGTATACAAGGAAAACTCGTCTATCACGGATGTTAAACATGACAGATTACGTTAAACATAGAACATATAAAGTGGAGAGGTTCAGGTCTATGGTTGGCTTTAATAGCCGGGATGGTGGAGTGACTGCACTGCAGTACTTTCCTGCCTGTACCAGCTAGCACAATACACTCAAGTACCAATAAAATTATTATAGTGCCCAACTTTAATATCATATAACACTTCCTGTGAAACAACGACGCAAACTGGGCTCGAAAAGCGGGGGGAAAAATTCAATATACTTTTAACTAATGAGTCTATCGACCTACATTTAGCCTCATTCAATTCAAAATGAAAAAAATAAATCGAAATTTCACCATGAAAAAAAAATTACCTTGGAGAAACACAAATAAAAAAAGAAATATCAGAAAAAATCATTGGTAAATCAGACTGAAATCATAATATTATATTTATTAAACATCACTGAGGTTTTGCTAAAAACAACTTATTTATTAAAACCAATTTAAGTGACAGAACTTTTTAAGTTAATCATAACTTTTCCTATTCTTCTCCCTTTACCCAATCTGACGGTTTTCCTCAAGGAAGTATCCTAGGTCCCATCATTTATACGGTGTATACAACTGGGCTCCCAACTCATCCTAGAACCGTCCTCACCAAGTAAGCTGATGACACTTGTGTGTTATCAGTTAACAATTATCCCTTTATTGCCTCCCAAACACTCCAATCCAGGGTTTGAAATCGATAATTAAAAAAAATAATAATAAAAAATCATATCCAATCCAGATTTTTATCTGGAATTTTTAAAATCGTTTGATGATTTTTATTAAGATCGATTTCTATTTTTGATCATAAGTGATAAAAATCAAATTCTGATCATTCTTTTTTAAACAAATTTTTTACAATTAATAATAATAATAATTTTTGAGTAATTCCTTTCTAAATCAGAAAGTTAAATTTTTTTAATCATCTCCATGATATATTTTGAGTCTGCAGTAGTAGGTGGAGAATAATATAGTCAACTATTAATCGATTTGTGAGTAAAAGGTGATTTTTATTTTCTGATCAACATTATTTTGATCGCAAACAAATCATTATTATTTATGCAATACCGTATCACTCAGTGAGTGATCATTATTTTTAATCAAATCAATAAACATCAGAGATCAATTGAAATTTTTATTTATAAATCAGGATTGGTTTTTAAAGTAAAAATCAAATATAATAATTATTATATGATTTCTTGGAAAAATAATTATTAATTTCAAACCCTGCTCCAACCCCATATCAAAAACCTTCAAGAATGGTGTCAACATAGTAAAATTAAAATAAATCCCATTAAATAACCTTCACCCTTCGTCGAAAACCTACAACTTCATGTCTTACGTCTTACAGTATCCTTTAATGAGGTTCCACTAATCCCCGCTGAACAGATCCGCTACCTATCGGATCTCTCCGATGTCTCCATCTGAACAAACGACATACAAGATTCTTGGAACATACAAGACTAAAAAAACAACAAGAAGCGGCTAGTCGTTTTAGGCTTCTTCAACATTCACTAGACAAAAGCTAAAACCTTTCAATTGGTTACAAGAGACTCATTTATATGACAGTAATCAGGACTATTTGGGCTCCACTAAACCATCCTATTCATCTCGTATCCAATCCTTAAAATCCAAAAATCCTTCGAAAAATCCTCAATGCTCCTTACTTTGTCACTAACAAAGTTATCCACAAAGACATTAATGTACCATATATGTTGTTGATTTAGCCCAAAACCCAGATACCTATCCTTTCATAGCAAACTTCATAACAATTAAAACCCATTAGAATCACAACTTGCTTCCCACTCCATTCCAGATAACCCTCCGAGGCATCAGAAAAGAAGAGGGCCTCGAGACCATCTAATATAGAACCTTTATTTTATAGAACTTTTTAAGTGCTACCAATAAGTATTTTCTTTAGAAGCAATCGACATGTCATTTTTTAGCATTATCATCATGTTTCCTTGATGTCTTTGATATTATATAGCATACAAGTTGTAAATTTCAATAAATAAAAAAATAAAAATAATGGAAAAAATAAACTTTCAACTGAAAACTAACAGAAACAATTACTAAACTATGAATATTATTATATTATATTATTATTGAGCTAACCAGAATTTTATATCTTTATTTATACTATTATACTTCGATCGATGATAAGATATCATATCTGAGTAAAATGATGACATACTCATAAGTACTTCAGAAATATGAGCCATCGTTATAACAAGAAAACAATTTGCTGACGAAGACAATCTTCGACAGATAACGAAGGTTGGGCCAAAAGTATCATATTATATCTAACTGTAAGATACAAAGCTCAGTTTACATTCGTCACTCAGCCGGGGAATTAATAGAAAAAATAAAATAAGATTATTCAAAGAAAAAAAAAAATTATCGGGTCTGTCATAAAATTATGATTCATTAATCTTAACCCAATAATACCTAAAAAAATAATAAACAACTTATAAAATTCGATGGAAAGAATAATAGCGAATAGAAATTTATAGATTGTCCTCATTACTTTAAACTCAGAAAATAGTTTTATAACTTCCTTTAAGTTTTATCGGCGACTTAAAGACCAAAAATTGAAATCATAGCTTCATTTTTAGTGCAAAATTATTGGAGGTTTGCAGTTGTAACTCACAGATTTGAATGCCGATTTTTGTGTGGGTAGTAGGGACCTATAATAGTGCAAAACTAGAGTTATAGCCGCCAATGAGCATTAGGAGCCGAGAAAAAAAATAAAATATGAAAATCACGTTGTTTTTTTTCTTAGCTCTTAATCAGGAAAGAGAAATGATTCTTTCACGTTTAATTGCAGTTGTGTATGCTATTTTTAATAAAAAATACTTTCGTTATGCTCAAGACATTACCCGGCTTTAGGGTGCTCAAAAAATCCAAAAAAATGAGAAAATTCTAAGGAAATCCGCTGTAAATCAGTGGAAACTTTTTTTCATGAACAACTGACCTCAAATCTCGATTTAACGCAACATGAAACCCTTATATGTGAAAGTTTATAAAAATCAAAATATATTGATTGATACCCCTTCCGAGAATGTTAAAATTTTGAAGTTGAGATTTCATAAAGAATTTCTAACGGCCATAACAACTGCTGTGTTCAACCGATTACAATATTAATAGCATCACTAGAATCAGCATACATTCTGCTTCTCTGTAGAATGAACCCTTACGATCCAAAATCCTTCGTAATACCCACCATTCTTCTCATTATGTCACAAACAACCTTATCCATAAAGATCTTGATGTTCCATATGTTGCTGATTTAGCTTAAACCAGATCCTTTCATAGTAAACTTCATTTCCGAGGCGTCTGAAAAGAAGATGGACAAGGGCATCGAAGGAAAAGGCCTTTTTCTATATTATAAACTGTTGTAAATATAAATAAATAGTTGAAAAACAAAAAATTAATTTTGTTTTTTTTGTTCTAACTACTTGTCAATGAAAAAAATCAACTTTAAGTGAGTTGGTTTTATGGAACCATTTACATTTTTAAAACGTACATGCAATGTAAAACGAAAAAATCAAGATATCTCATTTGAGATATTACTGGGAAGAAGGCCTAAGAGCAAAGGCATTCGCCGAAGAAATTTGTGCCATAGAAGTAGAGTCAGATATCTATAGAAATACTGCTGAATCCAAATTTCGCTCTACCATTAGGAAAAAATTGCTATTTTATTGTTTTTATTACCCACACTACCAGCCAATGCTAGTACAGTACCATTTAGTGCTACCTGCACTATCAGTCCCCGTCATAAGCCATATTCGGTGAAGACATAAATTTAATATCTTTCTAAAAAATAAATGAATTTAGAAGAATCCAGAGAATCTAACTAATTAAAGTATATGCTAAAAACTTTTTGTAGTTGACTGAAATTAAAATCGAGTTATCTGTAGTTGATTAAATTTTTTTTTTTTTTTACAAAACAAGAATATTCAGATAACAGTTACTTCAGTATTTGACTAATTTATATTGCTTGAAGTTCTTATTAATTCTAATTAGGGGAGGAAGCACCGGCCATATTATTACATTCTGCGTAAAACATTGTATTTACTCCAGATTTTAGTGAAAAAAAAAATGATGTGAATGAAAAAATCCGAGGTCAGCTATAACTTGAGATATTTCTATTAGGGGATATTCTGCAACCCCTTGATTTGGGTTAAACTATGCAGTTTTACGGCTTCTAAATGACCTTAAAATTTGGTCTTAATCGATGACGAAATATGCGAGATAGCGCAAATTATTTACATTATTTTCAGAAATTGACAGCTTCCTGCCTTCTAAAATCTTACAAAATTTTAAAGGAAAAAAAAATTATTTTTGATTTCGACAAAATTTAGTTTTTACATCTTTTTTGAGATGGGGAATCTGAAATTATTATCAGGTTTTCGTTAAAAAATATGTAATTTTTTTTTTAAATGGTCTTATTTGAAATTTATAGGGTAAAAATTAAAATAATAATAAAAATAGATCATTTTAAAACGACTTAATTATATAATATACACAACTGCAATTAAACGTGAAAGAATCATATCTCTATCTTGATTGAGATCTAAGAAAAAAAATAAAACGTGATTTTCATATTTTATTTTTTTACTCGGCTCCTAATGCTCATTGGCGGCTATAACTCTAGTTTTGCACTATTATATGTCCCTACTACCCACACAAAAATCGGTATTCAAATCTGTGAGTTACAACTGCAAACGTCCATTTGTTAGTTTTTTTGTCATGGGTATTAACCTATATATCCTCTCACATGAAACCGCTTCCTTTGACAAATCCTTCATCATTCGTGCTACCTCCTTCTGGAATTCCCTACCCACTTCTATTCGTAAAGCAGCTTCCATAACTTCCTTTAAAAATAATTTGTTTCTGAACCGAATACTGTCGAGAATGATTATTTTTAAGGTAAACCAGAAGGTCTCGGCATTAAAAACTGTGTGTTCAAAATTTAACACAAAATAACACTTTATTTTATAATGATAACAACCAAACTGGGAAGGTTACAACTAAACATTATTAATAATTATATATGAAACTGGTTGCAATCGCAACACATAAAAGTAGTCCGTTAAAAAAAATATTAGTAAAACTAATATTTGTTATGCTTAGTAGCTACCGCTACAAGACAATCAATCTTCCGCAAATTAAGATCAACTCAAATCAAGTTACTTGCCAAAATTCTGAGCTTGGGTGGCTCTTTTTTCAATTCCGACGGCAATACTTCCTAGGTTTGTTTGTTTGTTTCGTTTAACGTCACTTTATGCTGCTTTGGCTAATCGGACGATGCTACGGTGGGAGTCCTAAATTTTACCTATCCAGGTATAATTAGGATTGGGATCTTTAACGAGTACCTGACATCGCACAGGCTCGGGACCCCCATTTTACGTCCCTTCCGAAGGACGGCATAGCTAAGGATTTTCTAATCCCTTTAAAAATTCCTAAGGTCATCTGCCGGGCTGCGAACCCGAGATCTTGGGTTTAGAAGGTTGGTATGCTAACCACTACACCACAGGTAATACTTTCTAGGTACTTTCCTATTCCAATGTCTAAAAACCAAAAAAACCTTCCTATATTCTTGATCTATTAACTCTGCGTTCTTCTATCCACCTCCTAAACCTGTGATGGGCAAACTACGGCCCGCGAGCCTAGTGCGCCCTTCGGGCTTGTGAATCCGGCCCGCGGCATGGTCACACACAATTATAGTCAAGACAAAATTCATTTTCTGCAAAGCTAGAATAGAATTATCGTTTTCTTCTCGTTGCGTTCCGGATCTTCTACCGCTGTACCATATTAGTTGAGTGTAATGAGATAAAGTCAAAAATAAAGTTTATTAGTTGTAAAACTTTGTTTTGTCCAATTTTTTAGGGCCCGCCTAGATGTTTTTATATTTCATCCGGCCCTCCCCTTAAAAGTTTGCCCATCTCTGTCCTAAACACTAGATCCCAACCTTTTAACCTGTATATCCCCTCACATAAAATCGCTTCCTTTGACAAATCCTTCATCATTCGTGCTACCTCCTTCTGGAATTCCCTACCCACTTCTATTCGTAAAGCAGCTTCCATAACTTCCTTTAAAAATAATTTATTCATGTACCTTTTAGACAATTAATCTTCCGCAAAGATGTCAATAATCAAATAAATACTTAGAATTACTTTTTTGTTTTCCTCTTTCTTTCTTTTATATGTTCATATATACAATTGTATTTTCAGTTGTTATTATTTCAAATATTTTTTTGTTTCCTCCAAAAAATGTATGCTGTAATTACTGAAACATTTAATTTGTAAATTGTAAATTGTACTTTCAGTAAATAAATAATGGGGACAGTATAAAGTTTATTATTTCATTTCATATGCTTTTTTCGCTGGGGGGTCTATAGTTTTCATTTGTAAAATTTATTTTTTTCACCCTCAAAATTGTTACATTTTGAAACGCTCTAACTCTGTGGTACTGCTCGGTTCAAAAATTTGCTGAGACTTTCCTAATCAGAAAATTAATGGAGAACATTTTTGCTGTATAAAATTTGTAACTATAACCTACCGTTTAGGAGCTTTAGGTTTGAATTGAAAAAAAATAAACGTTTTTCCTACAAGTGATGGGGCTTTCTTGGCGTGTTAATTAAAACAGTTGTTTTTTTTTAAATCGATTTGTTTATCTTTTTTAGTTTATATTTGGATTATAGTTTTAAAATAATTTATTTTTTTAAACTAAGTTACTAAAAATTGAGAATCGATTTCTTTGTATCGGCACCGGTATCGGAAATCGAAAAATTTCGGAACCAGTATGTATAGCGCTGGTTTATTTTATTTCTCATTTATGGATTATATATATATATATATATATATATATATATATATATATATATATATATATATATATATATATTTTTTTTTTTTTTATATACATTTATTGAAATTTACAACTGTACAGAATATATACATCAAGTAAATGTATTGACAACGATTATAATAACATGTTAAAACTTGGAAAGAACTACTCATCAGTAGCACTTTATTAAAACTTCTACACTAGAAGGTCTCGTGGGCCTCGGAGGATTATAAGGAATGGTGTGGGAAGCAAGTTGAGAAACTAACAGTTTTGAGTGATTATGGATCTTACTATGAATGCATAGGTATCGGGTGAGGGCTAAATCAGCAACATATGGAACATTAACACCTTTATGGATAAGTTTATTGGTGACAAAGTAAGGAGCATTGAGGATTTTACAAAGGATTTTGGATTGTAAGGATTGAATAAGAGATCAATTGGATGGTTTAGTGGAGCCCCAAAGCTCAACTCCGTACGTTCAAATAGGTCTAATCACAGTCATGTATATGAGTCTTCTGTAATTAATTGGGAGCTTTGAACGTTTGTCTAGTCAATGTTGAAGTAGTCTGAATCTAAAATATTAAATTTACTTTTTATAAATTTTAAACACGAACAGTTAGTATTTTCCTTTTTACTCTATTCAGTTTAGAGAAGTCCTTGACAGATTTTTATGTCGATTGCTTAAGAGTATTAAGTTACAGAAAAAAAAGAAGCTCTTAAACTTTTATGGCGTTATAAAGAATCAAACGCCGCCATAAGAGGTAGCCTTCTGATGCTTTTCAAATAGAGCTCCTTCAAAAAAAAAAAGAAAAAAAAATACATTCTTCTTTAAGTTACGTAACGCAAATGGACAGAAGTTTCAAAGCTGAACGATAGATTTATTTACACAATATCCTTTAATTCAAGTATTTAAAATATAGTAGAGAATTATAGCAATCACGTTCTTAGAAAGATTGAAATGGAATAATAAACTAATTGAAAAAAAAGAGGTATTTACCATTCCATATTACAATAAATAAAATAATTACAGAGGAATCTTGCTAATCCAGTAATCCCGACTAGCGAGTAAATACAACTTTTGTTTTTTATTACTTTACATATTTACATATAATTACACTGGCAACAAAAAAAAAAAAAAAAAAAAAAAAAATTGTTTGCTTCCTGTGACTATTTTGTTGTTTCTAACTCAATTTGATACATATTTTTTATACATGTCAACAGTGTTTCTCTAATAGCTTTTGTTTTTGTGTTATAGCTTACCAACCTTATTTAGTATTTTTACTTCGATTTTAAATTTTGTTTGAAAGTAAAATATATTCTGTTGTTGTTTTCGATAGGCATTCGTCCAGGCGGTGTTGTGTGCTTAATCCAGATCGTATTTGAAATATCTGTGGCGAATATATATTTGAAAAATATCGAAAACCTATATTAGACTTTGTAAAAACTGCATATCATCAATACTTCAAAATAGATTTGTACAATCAGGACAAGCCATGGGTTCCTCATATTGTTTGCCAAAAATGTGTTGTGTGTCTACGGTTATGGCCCAGCTAGAAAAGAGATGCAGTGAAGTTCGTAACTTCCATAATGTGACGAAAACCTCAAAACCTCATGACGACTGCTACTTCTGGGTTGTGAAAATAAACGGAATGAATCCTAGAAATCGAAGTAATTCGTCATATCCTAAATTATCTTCTGCTCAACGATCTCAATTAAAATTTCGAGAGGTACAACTCGGCACACCTAAATCCTCTGACGATCCAAATCTCTGTGAACGCGAACAAAATATATTAAGTATTGACTGCTCCAGATTACAAATGTAGCCTGTGAGAGCCTCAACGATTTAATCAGAAATTACAAAATGACTTAGTGAGAGATCTGGACTTACCGAAAGAATCTTCAGAATTTTTTGTATATCTTTAAAAGAAACAAATTTGCTAAATCCCGAAACCAACATTACTTTTTATCGCTGTGGAGAAAAGAATCTGTTACCGTATTTTTCTCAAGAGAAGAATTTGGTCTTTTGTAACAATGTTGGCGGTATTTTGCAACAGATGGGTTTAATAAACTACAAGCATAGGGATTGGTGTATTTTTATGGAAAGCAGCGAAAGAAGTTGTAAGTGTGTTTTGCTCCATAGCAGTAACAAGTACTATTGTACATTCGACGACTTTGAAAGAAGAATACACAAATATTTTATGCAAAGAGATCTACCTAAAGTCATTTATTCAAAGAAATCCTATAAAAGATCATTTGATAATAATGTTCAATATAATTTTGTTAACATTATGTATTAATTTCCTTACATTTTTTAATCAAAACAGTAAATCTTTATATTTGACAAAATAAAGCTGTTAGCAATCTGTCAGTATTTGTTTCATAGTCAGGGCCTTTAAAATAACCAGTAACAATAAAAAAAAATGAAGGAAACAAAAATTGTGTTGACCAGTGTTAATTTTAAAATACATTTTATCGCCTTTTTTTTATTTTATTTTTTATTGTTTTCCTTGCAGCAGTAACCCTGTTGGAAGGGATTTTATTTATTTTTTCTGTACACACCACACTTGTACAAAGTATACAATGTACAAGTAATTATTATTTTTAAATTGATTATAATTTTACATGTGTTGAAAGGTTAATATAAAAAATAAACAAGAAAAATGAAATAAAATCAAGCAACAAAGTTATGTAGAGAAAAGTTTATGAATATTTAGTGGTTTAAAGATATTTCATATTTATATCCTCTATTTTAATGATTGAATTTTTAAAAAATATTTTGAAGTTTTCAAATAAATTCATCAAACATTGACCATCCACCTAATGTCCTAATGTCCTAGTTTCTGTACTGTTTTTGTCTGTAGAATAGTTCTGTAGTCAGTGAGTAGTTTGCATTCATATATGAGGTGGTGTATATTTTGTTCTAGAGTGAAATCACAAAGATATAGGAAAGAATCTCTTATTTTAAATCGATAGAAATAACTATTTACTGCCGCATGTCCTGTGACTCCTTGTGTAATGTAAAAGTTAGTCCATAAGTTTGATTTAATGTAGGTCCGTAAGTCTGGAATGAAGTTATGTATATGTCTTTATGTCTTCCCTTGTGCGTTGTGTTCCAACGTGTCTGCCACTGGTCTACTGCTTGTGTTTTTAGCGTGTGCTTTAAGTGTTCTTTAGATATCAGACAATATGATAGAGGAAGGGAAGGATCCTTTGAAGCCTCTTTTGCAGCCTTGTTAGCCAATTCGTTTTCAGCAATGTCGGAATGCCCTTTTACCCACTAGAATGAAATTTTATTGTTACCGTCAGTTTGTAGATGTCTTAGAAATGATCTTATTTTTTTCAAAGATGGGATTGTAACAGTGTCTGTTTTTTATCATGTATATTCAATTTGATACTCATGCGCTCAATTTATCAACATCAAGTTAAAAAAAAAAAGTAAAAAAAAAAAAAAAAAAAAAAAAAAAAAAAAAAAAAAAAAAAAAAAAAAAAAAAAAAAAAAAAAAAAAAAAAAAAAAAAAAAAAAATTTAAGGTTGTTTTATATTATCCTTGTTATATATATGTTTTATATTATAAAATGTTATTATATTTATTTTGTACAGGGTGTCCCGAATTTAAATGGCATAACTTATAGGGGACCGAAAAAATAAGACAAAACGTCCTTTAGAGATTTGCTCGTTTTTGCTTAGTTTTAGAGAAAATCGCAAAAAAAAAAAAAGAAACAAAACAAAAATGTTACGGGTAGCGATTATCATCTTTCAAAGTTCGTCAGGCTAGGCAGTGAGATATGTTAACACTTATTATATATATATATATATATATATATATATATATATATATATATATATATATATATATATTTTCGAATGCTAAACATTCATCTTCAGTTCTTAGGAAGTCTAAGAAATAACTGATGAGTTTTTATATATATATATATATATATATATATATATATATATATATATATATATATATATATATATATATATATATATAACTCATGTTGTTTATATATATATATAACTCATCAGTTCTTTCTTAGACTTCCTAAGAACTGAAGATGAATGTTTAGCATTCGAAACTAGTTTTTTAATAAAATCATCCCAATAGAAGTGGCAATTAATTCATCAATCCTGATATGGAGTTGAGTTGCGGGTTTCAAATAAACTTTCAAATTCTTCTCGTATCCAATCCTAACAATCCAAACTCCTTAGTAAAATCCTCAATGCTCCTTACTCTGTCACCAATAAACTTATCCATAAAGGTTTTAAAGTTCAATATGTTGCTGATTCAGCCCAAACCAGATACCTATCCATCTATAGTAAACTCCATAACCATTCAAATCCATTATTATCTCAACTTGCTCACCATTCCATTCCAGATAATCCTCCGAAGCGTCTGAAAAGAAGATATTTGTTATTTCGTTTAACGTCACTTTATGGTGCTATAGCTAATCGGACGATGCTACGGTGGCAGTCCTAAATTTTGCCTATCCAGGTATAATTAGGATAGGAATCTTTAACGAGTACCTGACATCGCACAGGCTCGGGACCCCCATTTTACGTCCCTTCCGAAGGACGGCATAGTTAAGGATTTTTTACTCCCTTTAAAAAATCCTAAGGTCATCTGCCGGGCTGCAAACCCGTGATCTTGGGTTTAGTAGGTTGCTATGCTAACCACTACACCACAGGTGAACCCCGAAAAGAAGATGGCCTCGAGAACTTCTAATATAGATCGTTTATTGAATTGCTACAAACGCGCAGTTGCTTAGCAAGTTATTGACAAATTACTAAAATGTAAATATTCTATACAGTTATAAATATCTATAAATAAATAATTTAAAACCAATTTTTTAAACAATTAAAAAACGTTTATATTTGATATACTACAGTAAATAATACCTAACCAACTAATATACAAAGAATTCATTAAAACTAATTTGTTTTAACAAACAATTTAACAAAGTTATCACAGTTAAAAAGGAAAACAGTAACAACGGAGAGACTTGCCATTATTTGTATTAAAAAAAAAAAAAAATGCTTCTTGATTCACTATTCATTATTATAAACATCTATTGTTTCCAATTTGAATGATTACTGTTTATTTTCATTTAATTGCTTGCATTCATTTTTTAATAATAAAGAGATTCAGATGTTGAACGATTGCAAATTCTTCGATACTAATTCCTCTGTACAATGATGTAATCCTCCTATCTACACCTCGGTATCTCAGTATCTACATCTATCTCCATGGTCTACCTCTCGAACGTTTACCCGAAGGCTTTAAACTGATTATCTTTTTTAAAATTATAGGAATTGCTATTAGATGAACTAAACTTAGTAGACAAATCTCCCTCAATACCGCAATGCGGAGCCTTCTGAATTATCCATATTCATTCATTTTTTGGGAATAATATCCTACGCAGTTCTTAATTTTCTAAAACTTCAAGTAGTTGCGCTTTCCTAAACGTTAGCGGCCTCGTTGTGCATCCATAATAATAAATAAAACCGAATGAAATTATAGCAATTTAATAAATAAAAAATAAAATAAAACTGAAAATTCCTATGTTTTTTGCGAAATCCCAATCATAGAAAGAATATTTTGAAGCTATTTTAAAGAGTAATTGAAAAGGAACGAATATCTCTCGAGCAAACTGTTTTTTTTTTTTTTTTTTTTTTTAAATCAAGTACGATAAGTATATCCTCAAATAAATAAATAATCACATGAAACATTTAAAATAAAATAAATTAATTAACCAAGATAAAATAAATAACTGAAATAGACATTATTATTATTCATTTGAAATGATAACTCTTACATAATGTGGCTTCTTTTTAATTAGACGATCTTGAAATATTTCGGATATCTAAGATTATGAAATATTTCGAAATAATCTTATCACTTATTCGAATGATCAGTGAATAGCTAATTAACCAGTGCAATATTTCAATCTACAGTAGTTAAATAAAAAATACAAAAGAAAAAAAAAAGGCTTATATAATTTTCATATAAGCTCCATTGAATAAGAGATGTTAACTATTAGGTTGATGCAAAAATAATGCAGGATTTTATTTCCGTTTCATTATTAATTCCAATTGTGTAAACAAAACTAATCCACAATGCTAAGTTATACACATCATTTTAAAGCCTATTTATCTCGCTTACTTTCCTATATAATCCTTTTTTTTTTTTTTTTTTAATTTAATGCAGTCCATTCAGTTCCTCCAAACAAAATGAGGTCTAGGAGCGATTTTCTCCAAATTTACATGTATGAGTCCAAACTCGGTCGAAGTGCTGCGCAAACGGCTCGAAATATTAATGAGGTTTGGGGGCCAGGTACCATTAATGAATCTACAGTGCGACGATGGTTTAAAAAATTCCGTAGTGGAAATTTTGACCTTTCAAACAAAGAAGGTGGTGGCCGCCCCTCTGCTATTGACAACGACCAGTTAAAGGCAATAGTTGAAGCTGACCCCACCAAAACTACTCGAGAAATAGCGGAAGAACTCGATGTGAATCAGTCAACAATCGTACGCCATCTCAAGGCAATTGGAAAAAACAATCGATGTTTTTACTGAATACCAAAAACCTACATTATTTTTGCATCAACCTAATACAATGTTACTAAAATTAGTCCGTAGAATTTCAAGGCGAATTTCTTTTTAATTTTTTACTTGTTTTTTTTAGTAATTATTAAGAATTAAATTACTAGTTCTCATTGGTAGTCACGTTTTGCCAACTTCTTTTAAGTGTTGTGGCTTTTTTGACATTCTCCAGCTCCGTTGATAATGCTCGGATTGAAAATTTGACAACAGGTTCCTTAGCATAAATTTGATGGAAATATTTTAACATGGAAAATATTTTACCGGTGATCTAGTTGGTCAAAAGAGTTACGGTTTTGGGGAACGCGAGGGCATTACGCTTAGTTTGAAATTTTGATAGTAGGAGAGTAGAAACAGTTAAGAGCTCGACTCTTCTAATACTAAATAAACATTATCTTGACTAGGAGGCAGGTTCTAATGAGTGAGCTCCTTTTGACTCTGTTTCTCCTAATACAAATAAAAAAAATTAACCTGGATTGAACCGATATTGCTGGATCCCTCTCGGCTGCGACATCCTACTTATCAGAAATTTAGTGAAAAATGTTTTTTGCTATATAACATTCCTCCCTAAGACCTACTATTTAGAAGCTATATTGGTTTGAATTAAAAAAGTAACGTTTTAAACACCTGTTATTTCTCAACTTAGTTTATTTCGAATAATCATTACTTGTTAACTTCATTTAAATAATTTAAAATCATATAGGTAAGCAGAAAAAAATAAAGAAACCTAAGGTCCTAGACTATCAGCAGTATTAAGCTATTTAATTTGAAAATGAAGACTAAAACGCCCGTGATTTCAACTCAACTCTTACTAGACAAACGTTCAAAGCTCCCAATTAATTACAAAAGACTCATATACATGACTGTGATTAGACCTATTTGGACGTACGGAGTTGAGCTTTGTGGCTCCACTAAACCATCCAATTCATCTCGTATCCAATCCTTGCAATCCAAAATCCTTTGTAAAATCCTCAATGCTCCTTACTTTGTCAACAATAAACTTATCCATAAAGATCTTAATGTTCCATATGTTGCTGAGTTAGCCCTTTCTTAGTAAGCTCCATAATCACTCAAATCCATTAGTTTTTCAACTTGCTTCCCACTCCATTCCTGATAATCCTCCGAGGCGTCTGAAACTAAGATGGCCTAGAGACCTTCTAGTGTAGAAGTTTTAATAAAGTGCTACTGATGAGTAGTTCTTTTCAAGTTTTAACATGATATTATAATCGTTGTCAACACATTTACTTGATGTATATATTCTGTACAGTTGTAATTTTCAATAAATGTATATAAATTTCAAAAAAAAAAAAAAAAAAGAGAGAAAAAAAATGAAAATGTATTTCAGTCAATTAAATCACACAGTAACTGAAAAAAACAACATAGAAAAGATATGAGCATCGACGGTCAAGACGGCAACCCCTACAACATAATATAACGGTTAATCGAAAAATATATTTTTTCTAAAGGACCTTTACATATTCTGAACTAAGTTTTTTTATTTCTTTATTCATCAATACTACACCATGCTACCTTATGCAGTCGAGGAAGCAACAGTAGGCGATAACCAGGAAGGATATTGTATAATATTCGCAATAAGGATAGTCCGAGGAACGATAAGGAAGTTCTGCATTCCATATTAATCACTGCTTTAAATATCGTGACTCATTGAGAGACCAGGTCACACTGTAGGCGAGGATATCCGACACATGTATCATAACATCTTCAGTTTCGTCACTTAGAATTTAAATTTAACTTAAAGAGATATCTACAATGCAGAGCCTGAAGTTGTTTGTAGTTTTAACAATGAGGCGATCCTGTAGCCAAATCCCTTTCAATCTATAAAGTTTCAGGTACAACTCAAGTGCCCAAACTTTGGAACACTCAGACAATATCACTAAGTTCTGTTGGTAGAAGTGCGGCTGTTTGTCGTCGATACTTCTTCGGCAGTCTTTTGTTTTGTTTTTTAAACAATTCTTATTCACACTATCATGTTGACATGGAAATATCTTTTGGCTGGGAGTCTATAACATTTTGACACGCTCTAGCTGTGTTGGTATTCCTCTGATCGAAAATCTGACGACAGTTTCTGGTCAGTAATTTAATGGAGAATACTTTTTGCTATATAAGTTTTGCCTCTAGGACA
Source organism: Euschistus heros (assembly GCA_003667255.2). Lineage (NCBI taxonomy): Eukaryota > Metazoa > Arthropoda > Insecta > Hemiptera > Pentatomidae > Euschistus > Euschistus heros. The sequence goes on from RCWM02000752.1 coordinate 405,336, forward strand.
TACCATTTAGGAGCTATGTTGCTTTGAATGAAAAAAGTCACTTTTGCTACATTTCTTCAAATATTTGGGGCTTTTTTGTCACGCTCTAGCTCTGATCGAAAATCTGACGACAGTTTTTTTTTTTTTGTTTTTTTTCTCTCTAATCCCCTTTTATTTTTATTGATTTATAATACAATCACAAACATTTAAACCCACCTCTTTTTCTGCACTGGGTGCATTTTAAGGGAGTTTTGTTTAAAGTACAAAAATTATGATTATATTAGCTACAGCAATACAAGAAATATCTAGTGATAGGGCTCACTAGGACGACAGTTTCCTGGTAAGAAATTTAATAGAGGAAAATTTTTGTTATATAACATTTGTCGGTAGAACCAACCATTTAAAAGGTATATTGATTCACCTTGTAACGCTTTTTTCACCACCACCGCCATTTTCACACACTGTAGCTCTATAAGTGTTGCTCGGTTCGAAAATTTAACAATTGATTTTTTGCCAGAAATCTAATGTAAATTTTTTATTTTTATATCAATTTATTGAAATTTATAACTGTACAAATATATGCATTAAATAAATGAGCTGATAACGATTACAATAAAATGTCAAAACTTGAAAAAAAAACTACTCATCAGTAGCACTTCAATGAAAATTCAACTCTAGAAGGTCTCTGGAACATCTTCTTATCAGACGCCTCGAAGGATTATAGGGAATGGAGTGGGAAGCAAGTTGAGAAAATAATGGATTTGAGTGGTAATGGAGCTTACGATAAAAGGATAAGTATCTGGTTTGCGCTAACTCTCAGCAACATATGGAACATTAAGGTCTTTATGGATAAGTTTATTGGTCACAAAGTAAGGGGCATTTAGGATTTTTCGAAGGATATTGGATTGTAAGGACTGGATACGAGATGAATTGGATGGTTTAGTAGAGCCCCAAAGTTCAACTCCGTACGTCCAAATCGGTCTAATCACAGTCATGTAAATAAGTCTTTTGTAATGGATTGAGAGCTTTGATCGTTTGTCCAGTAAATGTTGAAGTAGTCTGTAACGACGAGAAGTTTCTTGTCGCTTTAGTCTTAATTTTTTTTTTTTTTTTCTTATAAAATTCGTCGCTAGGACAAACCGTTTAGGAGCTATATTGGTTTGAATGAAAAAAGTCAAGTTTTTGCCTACATTTTTATTTATTTTTTTTTTTTTTTTTTGCCACTCTCTAATTCTTTTGGTGTTGCTGGGATCGAAAATTTGACGACAGTTTCCTGATCAGAAATTAAATGGATAATATTTTTTATAGTATAACCTTTGAAGACCTACCGTTGAGGAACTATATTGGTTTGAATGAAAGAAGTCATATTTAAAACAGCTAAGCCATTTTCTCTCGACATTGTTTATTTCGAATAATCATTGATTGTTAATTTAATTTAATTATTAATTTAGGTGATTTTATCCTTCTAATTCTAAAATTCAAGTTGGGAAAAGTATTAGATTATAGAGGAAAGTATTAGATTATAGAGAGACATATCCATGATCAATTGTTTTCCTAGTCAGGAAGAAATTGATTTTTTTTTTATAACTCGGATTGCAAATTTGCTTAGCTTTAATAATGTATATAACACAAAAATTTGCTGAAAGTAACGGTTTCCGAGTTACTGGATCAAAGTGCTAAATACATACAATTTTCAACACTTTCCCCCGCCTCCCCTGCCCAAACCTGAAGATGTTTTCAAAGAAATCTTAACCACATTTACAGCTAAGGTTGATGAACAATATGCCATAGTCAGATCTTTTTATTTTTGGGACGATATCAAGGTTCGAATGCTAATTTCCCTGTACTATAATAAGCATAATTTGTGCTTAACAACAATAATTTTATTTTTAGCAATAAGCTTTCAAATTATAATAATAAACTAGTTGATTTTTAGCAATAACATTGCAATTTCACAACAATATATATACAAATTTAATCAATAAAAACGTGTTTTTTTTTTACATTTCCATATTTCCCCCACTATATCTTTCTTAAGCATTGATCCTAGAACCAAAATGTATAGAACCTTTTTTTGTAAACAATGTTATGTTAATTAATTTAGTATATAAACACATTTTCGCTAGAGGCAATAATTTTCGAGTTATTAACGAAAAACTGAAAAACCGACCTTTAGAGCCCCCCCCCCACCCTTAGCTCCACCCCCACCCCCCAGTACTTTTAGTATGTTGTTAATGACACCTCCCCCTACAACTGTGCCAAAATTGGCTTCTACATGAATTAAGTCCTCTGAAAATCCTTCGTTGCTTGGACTATTCCTTAACTGGGAATGCTGTGTAAGGGGTCTAAAATTTTGTCCATATTCACATGGATTAAATAAATTCAAAATAAATAAATTTAAGACAACTTATTTTAGTAAATTAAAATTGTTTAAATAATGAAAAATGGTGGCATATAACTGAGTTAACTGTTGTTTATAATTAATCTCATAATGTTTTGTATGTATATTTATTTTATTTTGTTTTTTGCTTTTATATATAATTGTAATTGATAATAATGTAAATTGTATTGATAACATCTAAAAAAATGTAATTTGTAAAATTTGTTAAAAATTAATTTGTTCAATAAATTTAGTAGGTAATAATTTTTTTAATATTATTTTATGAAAAACCATTTTTCATTAAGTATATAACGGCGCCCGGACTAAATAAAATGACATTAATTTTATGTTCATTATTATTATTTCAAATAAAAAGAAGAACCATACAGCTGTTTACTGAACTTTGGCACTTGTTCCCCGTATTTCATTTTGAGTTTATTATCATATGTTTAGGTTACGAGTAACCTTCCCAAATGTAATAACATGTCAATGAGATATCGTTTGATTGTTCCTATTATTAAATAATTAAATAAAAAACAAAAAAAATTACAAAAACAAAAAAAAATTATTTAATTATTTATTTAAGTGTTTTATCATGTGAAACGGATAACATATGAGGTAGGTAATGTTGCTAAGCAATCATATGTTTAATTATAATCTGAAAAGTTATAATATTAACTCTTAATAAAATATTTAAATACATTTCTTTTGTTTTTTTAATTTTTTTGTTTTTTATTTAATTATTTAATAATATGAACAATCAAACGATCTCTCCTTGACATGTTATTACGTTTGGGAACGTTACTCCTAACCTAAACATATGATAATAAACTCAAAATGAAATGCGGGGAACAAGTGCAAAAGTTCCTTAGGTTTTCTTAGGGATGTGACGAGCTACCATTTCGATTCTCGAGAAAATTATCGGTATCGTGGATCGATGTCCTAAAATCGATACCTATAGATACTGCTTACGTTGGCACACGCAGTGTCGAGAAAGTGGGTCCCTCAATTAAGAAAAATCCTAACGGTTGAGTGAGATTCCAGCCAAATATTGCTCAACCGTTGGATAAAAGATAGTACAACCTTAGCGAGGCTTGGGTCCAAGTACCTTCATCGGTTGTAATTATAAAATTTTGAAGTTAATTTTTGAATGAAAATTTAAAAAAAAAAAAAAAACATGATACATAGTAACAATAAAAAAAAATTTAACTCTAAGAATTTTTTTTTTTTCACGAAAAGGCCGTAGAGACCACGCGAATATTACGAAGAAGGATTTTTAATTCTGTTCCTTCTCATCATCCATATCTCCTTCAATCTTTCTGATTGCCTGTCTTCTCTCTTCTGTCTAGGCCATACCTTCCTTTGGCTCCTTCCCGTCCACAAGAACCGCTATTCCTTGTAGTTTCTTATATTCTTCTCTATCAAGGCAGTCACGGTCCTCAATCCTCAGTTTGCTGGTCTCCTCTTTTAGCTGTTTTATGTATCCCTGTGCACTCTTGTAATCCCAAATTTTCTGAAATATAGCCTTATTAAGTCTTTCCTCAGACATTCTTACCATATGTCCATGGAACTTCAGTCTTTTAATTCTTATCTCCGTCTCTATGTTCGTTGTTTCTTTGTAGATCTCCTCGTTTGATCTTAACCTGTATCCTTCCTGGGTTTTCCTAGGGCCGTAAATTCTCCTTAGGATCTTTCTTTCTACTTTCAGCATTCTTTCCAGGTTAGGGAGGTTCATGGTCTCTGTCCCATATAGTATAACTGGCTTTACTACAGTATTGTAGTGCCTGATCTTTGCTTTTATGGACAGGCTCTTTTTATTGTAAATGTTACTGGTTACAAAGCTTAATTTCTCCAGTCTAGCGATCTTTTCCTTCATGCTCTCCCTTTCCACTCCTCTACTGCAGATGATCTCCCCTAGGCATTTAAATTTCTGTGTTACTCTGATGGCCCGTCTTTAGTTTCCACTATTTTCTTTCTGAAGTTTGTATCTGTGGTCATCAGTTCTGTTTTTTCGAAAGATATTTGTAGTCCTGTTTTTTTCAGCAATTTCTTTGAGTGTGTTAATTTGGCCTACTGCCTCTTCCTCTGATTCTGCTAGCAGAGCCAGATCATCTTCATATGCGAGACACTTAACCTTGGTGTGATTGTATTTCGTACCTATTTTCGCCCCTGTATTGTTGGACTTCCAGAGTTCTTTCATAATTTTGTCCAAAACCACATTGAAGAGCATTGGTGACAGTCCATCCACCTGTCTTAATCTTAAAAGGTATCTAAGAATTTAATTTAATTAATTTTTTTTTTAAACTTTTCTAAAAATATAGGCCTGACAAATTAAATTGATACACCGGGTTTAATTAAACGATGTTTTGTTTTTATTGTATAGTGTTTTTAAATATTTTAATTAGAAGAAAATTATTTAAATAAAAAAAAAACACCTTTGAATAATAAATATGTTCTATTAAATATTATATTTTTGTTCATTATACTCCTTAGGAAAACGAGATTTACAACTTCTTGTTAAATTAAAATTACTACAGTTATGATCATAATTAAGGAAACTTATCGAAATGGAATTTCGTGGTTACAGTTTGTAAGAATGTTCTCAAAAGTTTATTCTATTGAATGTGAAATGGACAAACATGCTAAGGATTCCTTTCAAATATGTTTTTTTAAAATAGTATTTTACAAAGAGCTAAAAATGGTTCAGGTATTTTAATGGAAAAATCAAAGTCGGAAAAACTATTTGAAAAAGAATAAATTTCTATTTAAAAAAAATAAAATAAAAAATAACCAAACTATTTAAGATTTTCAATGAGGATTGGTTCCCTTCTATAAAATGCCGTGAGATTTCAATTGAGAGATTTCACAACACGTTAATAGAACATTTAAGAATATTAAATAATCAGGAAGAATTTAAAAACGATAAAATGGAAAAAGAAAATTAAGTACGCGACTTTTTTGGGTAATAACAACAGAATTCATTCAATAACACAATTTAAACTTATTGAAACCTACATATAGATACACCAATCACTTTAGATTTTAATAACCAAATCATTAACGATTATTTTATAAGACATAAGGAAAGAGTTAAAGTTTTACATATGCAAATTAACCAACGCAACCGGGAAGCGAAAGAAAATTACATCAATCGAAATAGAGAGGAATTATCTAAAGATATACCCAAAACCGTTTTCGTCACGAAATATTTAATAATATAGATAAAAATATTTTTTCTTTCAATAGTTCCAGTTTTCTTTAAACAACACTAGCTCCATGCAAAGTACAGAATATGACTATAATAACTAGTAATGGTCACTTACGCTTCGTTTGACGAAAGGTCAAAACAAAAGAAAGTAGTATTTAAGTTTTAAAATGAAATAATCAAATGAAGAATATTCTATTTTTTTTTTTTCTTTTTTAGCAGAAAGAACGTTTGTAACAACAAAGAAAATTGAAACGGATAGGAGTGACCATAACTTATATCTCTTATTTTTATAAACCGGTTATGGTCAGTTCAAAATTAGTTTTAACTAAAATCAAAGAGTCCAACATAATGGAAGCTTAAATTCTAATAAAAAAACTTCATAACTCAAAAACAATAAAATAATTCAGTAATTCCACAATAATTCTTTAAGAATCCACACTTTTAAAAAACGATCTTACTAACAAAAAAAAAGGATAAAAAATATAGAAAAAAAAAGAAGGTATTTTAGGATACTATTCGAGATAAATATTTTCAATGAATACAAGAAATGGATAGGAGAGAGGTTTTTATTAGTAAATACATCTTAAACCCTTTCAGAAATATTTCCCCTCGTGATATCACATGGATAATACCCTTATTATTAGATTAGACCCTTATTATTGTAAAAAATTGTATTATCTTGCCCATAACTGTTGAGGTCACCATAACTAGTGATTCAACCAATTCACGCTAATATTAGTTTGAAATTAATGAATTAGAATAACTGCAGACCCGACGAGACTCGATCCCAGAACACCATTCAGTTGTTAAACCATGATCTACCCCACGATATTTTCACGTGCCATGGGCACAAGCGCAATAAGATCGATCGAGACTTCTCCAACACTGAACGTATTCAAGCAGCAAGGGCACATCAACCTTACTTTGGTTCTTATATAGCCTTCAGGTGAAAAGAACCTGTTACTGATGATGATGATTCCCGTTATAGAAAGTTTTAAGATCAGGAAATAAAGAAAATAGGACTCAACTCAAACCTACAAACATTCCTCAAAGAATTCACGCCGCAACATTTCTACAAGGTCAGACTTAACACGGCATTCGCATTACATTAGTCTCTTGGACATTGACCTGTAGGCTCTACGTTTTTTTCTTTTCGCCTTAAAAAAATAATAATCAAAATCATATTTTATAAAATGTAAGTAGTTAAAAAATACTGAATGAAAGATAAAGAAACCTTATATCTTCATTTTTAATTTTACTGAGGAAAATTATGAGGAAATAACGAATACAAATAGTTACATAATAAGGAACTAGATGTACAGAATCATTACAAGTTCCTTCCTAACTAATTACAAAACTTTAGGATCTTTATTACTGGGCTAAACAAAAAAATAAAAATAAAAACTATAGTAGAGTTGTAAACATTCAAAGTTCAACCCATTACACAAAGATGACAGTAAATAAAAACAAATCTTGCATAAGACCTGTTAAAATTCCTTTCCCAGTATTTTTACTATAATCAACATAGACAAAATTGTCAAAAAGAGACATTTTTTTTTTTTTTTTTTTTTCATTTTACTTAAAATAAACTGCATTATATAGAAAAATAATGCAATATAAATAGGAAATTTAATAATAACATTTTTATAAAGGAACAAGATTTCTAAAAACTCAATTAAATCATAAAGCATTGTTGTTTTTTTTTTAAATATATGAACCATTAAATTGGTGATGCATGTTGATAGGGATTATCATTTTAAGGCCAATAAACTATTATATAAAAGTTAGTTTAATCTTTAGCTATTACAGGATTCTCCAGATATCTAATAAACCAGATAAGCAATTTAATCTTTTTAAATGACATTCATTAAAACAATTTCAAAACATTACATTAACATAAGTTTGTACAATCAAATCTTTGTGTTTAAATTAATTTTTAAATACTTTCAAAATATAATGATCATTTCAATACAATCACAAAAACATTATTAGTAATAAAGAGGGAATACTAATAAAATTTTTGAAGGCAATGGCAATCAAATTATCTTTTTACAACCTACTTAAAGACTTGTTTACAAACAGCAGGGTTCAGAGACCTAAGATTCGAAACTTGAAAAACGCCCTCACACAAAGGTTACTGGGTTGCCCTTGATTTTAAGGGTGACAACCTGGTTTTTTCATTGCTGCTACGTAAAGCTATTTAATAAATAGCTTTAGTGTTAGTATTAGATTATAATAGGGATAAAAATCATTTTCAATACTGTATGAAGCGAAAATTATTAAGGATTCTACAGTTCAAAACAATCATGAGGGGTTATAAAGATTTGTCATCTCGTAAAATACAAGTTAATAGATGATTTAAACTTTAGATTACTGAGTAAAAACACTGTATATGTATTCTAGATTAAATTAATATGTAGAAAAGTATATAAACATCCTATATGAATTCAAGTATGGATAACCTATGTTGGGTTTGTAAACAGTGTTTAGCAGATACGTCAAGCTTTAGATTAAACGATTAAAGTTTAAGTTTCAATTGACAGTAAATAAAATAATTGAATAATACTTACGTTAAGTCCCTTGGAAGTGTCATTAAAGCAACGTAGAGCCATCTGTATCCCCTGCCGGCAGCCAAAAAGGCGACCAAGGCAACGATGGCCAACTGAACGACGAAAGTAAGGCCCATGAAGTACCAGAGAGCACCGACAACCACTGCCAAGAGACCAGCGACGACAAAGATCTTTAAGGTTATGAGACACAACCGCCGTAGGAAAAGCTACAGAGCGACTGCCCCCACGACCGACTTGAGCTTTGTCACTGCCCACTGGATAATTGCTTTCTATATCCCCATTCTGAAACAGAGAGCGCTCTCGTGAGTAGCGGCCGAACTAACAGGCCTTCTACATTCAAACTATCTATTTTATTTGACAATATTATGTTTACACTTATTTTAGACAATTATAAACAAATAAAATATCATCAATTTACTTAATTAAAAATATTATCACAACTCCATAATATTTAAATGAGTAAATGCATAATTATAGAAGCATTTTCACTAAACACAGAAAAAACTTAAATACAAAAAACACATTTTGTAAGATTTACTTACATAATACAGTAAAATATTGTAATAATAATCTATAATACATTTGTTTAAAAAAATATATATAAATAAAAAAGGTCATGCTGAGAGCTGATAATTTGGTGGAAAACTGGCATGAGTGATTTCAAGGTTAAAATTGTCAAGGAAACTAATCTCACCACAAGTTTTGGAGAGAAGGTATGTTCAGTTTTTACTTGTGCTGTTAACCAATTATAATGTTCTCGAACTATTTTAATGATTGGTTAGTACATAGCGTAAATCAATGATTGATTAAATCCAATAATATCACTCACAGCATCTCATACATAAAACTGTATTTCTACTCTCGAACATTTATAAACAAATGAAAAAAATAAAAAAATAAATGTCTTAAAGTCTCTAATGTCTTTGTAATATATTCTAAGTTTTTTTTCTTTTACTATGTTACACAATAATTTGAAGAACATTAACATAAATTTATCATTTAAAAATACTGAAGAAAGAAGATGTAGATACCTCTTTGAATCACATTAAATATCAGTTTAAAAAGTAAAGTTAATTTAAACTTAGAATGAATTACTAACATAATTTATTAAAAACAAGTATAATGGTGGGTTGGCCATGCAAAGACATAGAAATTTAAGTTCTAAATCAACTGTGACTAAAAATATTTTAAGAGTCGCGTAAAAATTCATTACAAACTAGAATGCATCCAAACACCCAGCCCAGAAATATATTCCTTTTCAAATTCAAAATTGGAATCATCTGTTTTTATAAATAAAGTAATAAGTTTCCACAATAATATTCCTCTTAAATAAAATATAAATTGAAACATCAGAAACAGAATTAACAACTCAAAATTATTTATCTTCATTCCAGAACAGGAATTATATAATCTGGTACTAAACTACTAAATGGTACTAGTTCCATAAATTAATCATAAACACTTTAACACAAAATTAAAATGATGAGTAAATTTGTATTTGCAGTTGTAACCAAATTACCTCACACATATTCTAAATCATAACTGCATTTGTGTATGTGTAAAATAATTAGAAAATAACTAATATTACAGATCTAAACACCATTTTGTTTTAAGTTTAAGTTGAAATCCTAGGCCCAATAACAACTCATAGTATTTAATATTATTTTCATGAAATCAACGAAACCTTCTGTTTATCAAATAAAATAATTATTAGGGGAAGATTTGCATTTTTAAAATAATTATTTATGCTATTACAATAATTATTATGTATTTTTTATTATATGCATACTTAATACATATACAAAAAGTATTCAGTTAAATTTTTGATAAAATTGACATTAAAATTAATTATAAGAACTATTCATTTTTCATTGTTACTAAAAGTATTATACTCGTGCGTGTGTAGACACTAAACTGTTTGTCATAGTATGTATACTTAACCTTAAATATAAAAATTAAAAATCACTCATATTTGACAATGAGCCAGTAAGAATTGAACCCAAACTGATAAAAGTTCAAGTACTTACGAAACCAATAAAACCCAATAGTAATTTACCATCAATTTAGATTTATTTAGATCATAGTTAGTCAATGGGAAAATATATATATATATATATATATATATATATATATATATATATATATATATATATATATATATATATATATATATATATATAAACAAAATAATAATGGTAGTTCAAAGAAATCTTTAGTTATGAAACAGAAAAAACATCTTTCTTCCAGATTATTAGTGAGATAGTTCCAAAGGGCAGGATGATTAATACTTTTTCTATTTTATAGATAATGAAAATGCAATGTTTCATCATTCATTTAAAATTTTTAATGTATTTTACATTTTTACATCATCCACTTAACAATTCACTGGGCTTGTTTCATAAAGAGACTTTTTTAAACCAAACATTTAAAATTTCGATAAGCATATTATTAATTCGTCATCATCATCATCATCTTATGGTGCTTATGGTCCTTGCAGAATCCTGGCCTAAACTTCATTTATCTAATCAATGTTATCAACTTTAACTAAAAGTTGGCATTGACTTTCTAAATTATAGCAGGTTTAAGATTAAAACCATGTTTTATCTCTTTGATAAAACATTGATTGCATAAGTGAAAGTGAAAAATCAAAGACTAAACAGTACAAAAAGAAATATGTTCAGTATGATTTCATTTATATGCCTTAGTTTATTATATTTTTGTAACAATCAAATTGTTTAATAGGGGGAGGAAGGGGGTAATATTGCTATGGTCTGTAAAACGAGTACATGTATGTACATGTACATATGTACATGTACATATGCGCATGTGCCTCATGGTGTATGAGCAACAGTGTTGCCGAGCAATATTTAAAAAGCCGAATTGCCTAGTCAATGACTTGGGGGTTAAATAAGAAAAAAGTTTAATATTTATATATTTACAATTACTATTCACATTCCTAAATTTCTATCCATCCTGAAAAATACTATAAAGTGATTTATTTTTAAAGTCGATGAATATAACGCAGATAGGTAAATTTTACTAATTTTATTTTTACTTTGATTTAAAACTATAATTTAAATTAATTTTTAATGGAAAATTTAATAATTAAAAGAAAAGGAAAAACAGCATTAAGAGATAACAATAAAAATTTTAAAAATAGAAAGGTAAAAAAAAAAAAGAAGAAAAAACAGGAAAATAAATTAAATATACTTTTAGAATAAAATAGAAAATATAAAGATGTATCATACACAGTGGAATCTTGCTAATCTGAACTAACAAGTAAGCAGAACTTTTTTTTTATTTTACATAATCTCATATAAATTTTTTAAAATCTATTTTTTTTGGCTGTTTTCGGATGACTGAGACAATGACACAAATAATTAAATCAAAACAAACAACTATATAAAGCTGTTTTAGAAAAAAATAAAACTGTTTAATTTCAAAAATGCATTAACTTTTGAAAAATATATTTTTTTGTTTATATATGTTGATATGTATTTTAATTTATATTTAGACTTTTTAGATATTTTAATATATATAACTCATATATTTAATGAATTACATACATTTTTATTTTTATTTTTATTACATTCCGCATCTACTCACATGAGTCATTAGCGGCTCAATATACATATTAGATTTTGTCGAACAGTTTACAAAATTTTAGAAATTCAAAATGTTTTTGATTTTTTTCCTCTGTGTCTTCCAGTGCTTTATCTATATCTGAGGGTATATTGTACTTTGTTCTGGCGTCAGAGTATAGTGTACATGTTGTTACAATGTGTTTCAATGTCTGTGTTGTCATGCATGTTGTACAAATCGGTGGTTCTAGGCTTCTCATCAGGTAACCGTGGGTGAAAGCTGAGTGTCCTATTCTTAGTCTCGTCAAGATTATTTCCTCTATTCTTGATTTTCTACAAGATGTTGTCCAGGGTCGGGTGTCTTGTTTAATTTCTTGAAGTTTGCTGCGTATTTGGTTCCATTTTGTTTTCCAGTGATGGAGCATTTTTTTTTCTACAGGATGTTTTTAAGTCAGAAGTTGTAATGTCTGTAATAATGGTTCCTGTTTGGTTCAGTCTCGCGAGATTTGCTGCACTGTCTGCAGCCTCATTTCCGGAGATGCCACAATGTGAGGGTACCCACATTAGCACAGTCCCTCCACCCATCGACTCGTGCATCTCCCACAGGCAGTTATTAATCTTCCGTACTAGGGCATTTTCAGAGTTGTCTCCAGCTATTGCCAATATTGAACTTAGAGAGTCTGTTACCAAAAGAGCATGTTTTGTATTTGTAGATTGTATTAATAGAAGACCTTGGTAGATTGCAAATAGTTCTCCTGTAAAAACACTATTTAGTGACGGTAGGTTAAATTTTAGTATGCTATTGTTAAAAACCACCGCACAACCGACTTCTCCATCAGTTTTCGATGCATCAGTGAAAATTGTTTCGTGTTTTGGATACTTTTGCCTTAATTCTGCAAAAAGTCTCTTTTTAATGATGGGGTTGTCGTCTTCAATCTTTTCCTTAAGGGATGTGTCAATTTTTATGTAAGTATTGTCCCATCGAAAAAACAATGGATCATCTATGGTTAGTACTGTATTCGGTTTTATGTCTAAAAGTTGGAGGAGATTTTGGAGATAATTACATACATTAAATGCCACTTTTATTCTGATTTTGTGTTTATTTTTTCCTAAACTCTATAATCAGAATTTTTCGCTAATCCAAAAATCTAGCAACCATTATTTCGGATTAGTGAGATTCCACTGTATATACATACTACAGTACTGAACCTCTAACCCTTTTGTTGAGGTACTGTTTTTTCATTACCTATTGTTTAATATTGGTAAAATAATATACAATTAAATAAATAAAAACAAACAACTAGGTTTAGCTTTTTTTTAAAAAAAAAACTTTAAAAACTTTTAATTCCAAAAATGCATTAACTTTTGATGATTGTTTTTTTTTTTGTATATATATGTTTGTATGTATTTTAGTCTATATTTGGACTTGTTAAATATTTTAATATTTATTACACATATCTACTATATATTTGTCAAATACAACTCACTCATTTAACACGAAATCTCAGAAACCACCGAACGGATAGGAATTAAATTCAATATGTAGCTTCCTCTAGGGCCGTAGGTGCTCGCTAAGAAAGGAATTTAAAAAAATCGGCCTGGATCGCCGCTAATTCGCCAAAAATGCTATTACAATTTTTATTGGGTGAATAATAATAGATTAATTGTCATATGGTATTTGGAGATAAGCTAAGTTACAAAATAGGTTAGATGTTTAAGCCGCACACTTTGACCACAAATTAAGTTCCTTATAGTTGTAAACAAACAAAAATATGATCGATACCTAGCATTTCTGAATTTTATTCCTTGAACCTAGAATATACCTTTTTCTCAGTTCAGATGAGTCTATTGCAACATTCTAAGAATGGAATTCTTTAGGTTTATTTAGGTAATAATAATTATCAACGTATGTAATTGTTACTACTGCTGTCCATGATCAGGGTTTCATTTTTAAATATTCCCATTCACGTTCAATGATCATACATCTGCTGACTCACTATGTCATCAATATTGCATCCATCATGTTATCAATATGTATGAGGTCTTTCTATTTTAGCATACTTCAGTTTTAGCAAAAGTATGATTTTTGGTCAAATTCATCTGACATTTGAGTGGAATCCCCTATGTTCCAACAATTATCACCTGTTAAGCTTAAAGGAATTAAGATAGAGATCCCAAAATCCTTGATCGAGTCTAATTGTTCATTAATATGGCATTTTAAATATTCATGGAAGAGTTATTCACTCATAATGCCTTTAATTTTTTCTTTTAATCTGAACCTATGTTTCACTGTTATAAGTGACAAGGGGTCCTGAGTTTATCACATTTCAGTCTTCTACAAAAGCGATCCAAACATAAATAATTTTTTCTAAATATATCTCTTGAATACTTTCCCAGCCGTTTAAATTAAACTGACTTTACAAAAGATGAATGAACCGTTCATGAGCACTATTCAGTCCCTACTTGGATAGTTACATTGTTATAAGAAGGCATCTTTGAATCAGCTAAAAACTAAGATCAATACATTTTCCAGAATAGTTTAATCATAGAACAGTTTTTCTAGTTATGTTTAATCCATTTCCAGATTTATGTAACATTTTCTATGTTTGATCTTTATCCATTTTATTTATATTTCACCCTTTAACATATATATTTTTTAGTCTTTTTCCATTTAGGTTAAACCCTTTTCAAATTTTATTTCAACTTTTTATGAATAGAAATAGGCTCCTAAATTTTCATGGGAAACTGGAAAAAAAAAAAAGGATGATAATAATATTCTGACAATCCAGCATTTATTAGATAACAAACAGTACAGTAATGTAAAAATAAATTATTCTAGTAAGGTGTAAGAGAACAATTAAGTAATAAGATGCTTCTAGTTCATACGATTAAAATGTCTACCATAAAAATCATACTAAAAAATCATAATATCTACAAAAAACAAAAAACAAAAAAACATAGTGGAGTAAAAAAGAACTTTATAGGGGTGTATAAACACTGTACTCATTCACTACTGAATTTGATTTTGAAAACAAATGCCATACCACAAGTCTTTTGCAATTACCAACAGGTGGTTCCCATGGAAACATGAAGACAATGAATTTAAACTGCTTCTGGGAGGTGGCACTCATATTATACCTTTTCCAAGTTTATTGAAACCTTTTAAAGAATATTTTAATCATTTTCTAGTTATGTTTAATCCATTTCCACATTTATTTAATCTTTTCCAGTTTTATTTATTCTTTTTCCATTTTTATTACAACTTTCACATTAATATTTAAACATGTTCAAATAATGTTTATCCTTTTCCCTGTTTTATTTTAAACTATTCCATTTATTTTTCATGCTTTTCCATATATTTTTAGTCTTTTTCCATTTAGATAGAACGATTTTCCAATTTTTGTAAACCTTTTCTAAATTGAAACTAGGCCCCTAAAGATTTATGAGAAATTGGAGGAAAAAGATAATAATCATCAAAACGCCATATTCTGACAATCCAGTATTTATTAGATAAGTTTATTAACTATTATATATAATGACTTATACTTATTATCAATTATTTCCCATAAAAATTCAATAAGATTTTTATTGTATTTCATAAGAATAATGAATGATTTATTTTATTTTTAAATTATTGTCACGTTTTTTATCTAATAAATACTGGATTGTCAGAATATCGCGTTTTGATGATTATTATCTTTTTTCTACAATTTCTTATAAAAATTTAGGGGCCTAGTTCGATTTAGAAAAAGGTTTAAAAAAAAAATTGGAAAATGTTTCAACCTAAACAGAAAAAGAATAAAAATATATGGAAAAGGGTGAAAAATAAATGGAATTGTTTAAAATAA
Organism: Euschistus heros; assembly: GCA_003667255.2. Classification (NCBI taxonomy): domain Eukaryota; kingdom Metazoa; phylum Arthropoda; class Insecta; order Hemiptera; family Pentatomidae; genus Euschistus; species Euschistus heros. The sequence continues at coordinate 420,902 of RCWM02000752.1, forward strand.
AAAGGGAAACAAATAAAAATAATTGGAAAATGTTAAATATGAATGTGAAAGTAGAAATATAAATGGAAAAGTCTAAATAAAAATGGAAAAAGATTAAATATAACTGGAAAAGATAAAATGAATGTGGAAATGGATTAAACATAACTGGAAAATGATTCAAATATTCTTCAAAAAGTTTAAGTAAGCTTGAAAAAAATATAATATGAGTGCCGCCTCCCAGAAGCAGCTAAAATTCATTGTCTTCATGTTTCCATGGGAACCACCTGTTGGTAATTGCAAAAAGCTTGTGGTATGGCATTTGTTTTTGTTGATTGTTAAACTTCATTAAGGAAGTAGGTAAATATTTTAATGTTATTTGATAATAAGCCTGGATTGTAAAAAAAACAAAACATATAGGTAACTTATAATTCAGATTAGATTAAGCAGTAAGATTTTAAAATTTTGTGCTTTGATTCCTTAAAGTAAACAGATGCCTTCATTATTAGCCTGTAACTTTTAACCACGTCTTTGTAAAAATCTCATTGATTTGATAGTATTTTCACAATTTCTAATCTCTAGATTACTAAACATTTTCTCTCTTGAGAAACTGATATGTTTTCAGTAGAAATTTATGTAAAAATGATTCTAGGTAATGTATTTATAGGCGAAACCTAATATTTTTTCTAACCAAAGATGAATGAATGAATGAAAAAATAATGTTTATTCCGGGACCTATTGTCCCCTAAAAATAACAAAATTGTATCACAACGTAGTACAATGGTCTAGCTTGCATATTTTTCATACAAGGTATTTATATCTGAGGAACAATAGACATGCAAATACAGTTAACTGTCTAATGAATTTAAGTAGATATGATAACATAGGAAGGAGAAATGAAATAAACTAAAAAAAAAATAATAATAAAAAATAACCATGAGAAAAATAAGAAAAGATATATACAGAGAATGAACTATGTCTATATGGTCATTGAATGAAGAAAATATTTACCGATACCACTATATATATTTATATATACAGCACACATCTACTTATATATCCATACACACAACCATACACATATGAATTGTCAAGTTAATAGATAATATTTCATTGTATAGGAAAAACAATTAAAGTTAAAAGAAATTTGAATTTTTATAAAACAAATGATTATGTACCATTATGGAACAAATAAAGGATTATATAAAAGAAAATTAAGGAAGCTTAAGGAAGGGGCATGTCTTATTTCAGGTGGGAGAGTGTTCCATAGTGTAGCGGATGGGGCAAGGAAGGAATGCTGGTATAAAGCTGTGGAAAGGCAAGTATAGGTCAGAGGAACGTGAAGATTCAATTATCAATAATATCACGTCCTAATTTCTTACTTTGCCTGCTTCATCAGACCTTTAATTTTTTATTTCTATTATCATATAAATAGTTTTAAGTGAGAAGATTAATTAATAGTTATGAATTATGAAACAATCTAGCCCATTCGAGCCTGTTGGCCAAAGAAAGAATAACATGGAACATGTTTTAGGGGTTGCCCCCTTGACCTTCAGTTTTTTTATTGACAATTTTTATTAAAATTTTATCAATTTCAAACCTGATTTTTTTATTTTTTTAAATTAAAACCAATATAGCTCATAAACAGTAGGTAGTGACAAATGTTATAAAACAAAAAATATTTTCCATTTAAATTCTGATAAGTTAACAATGAGATTTTTGATCCGAGGAACACCAACTGAGCTAGAGCATGTAAAAACCTTCTACACTCAAAAATAGAGATTTCATACTTACACTTCGTATTAGGAGAAACAGAATCAAAAGACTGTTATTTAGTGTAAAAATAGTTGAGCTCCTAACTGCTAATATCCTACTATCAAACTAAGCGTAACGCCCTCGCATTCCCCAAAAACATATTGCTTTTGACCGACTAGGTCACCACTAAAAGTTCCACATTAAAAGTTTCAGGTAAATAAAAGTAAGTTAGTTATAAATTGTGAAATTAAACTTAATTAATATAAATATAAATTATTTTTCACCTTTTAGAGATATGGACTGTAGTGGGAAATATATGGTCCATAGAATATTAAATAAGCTTGAGATTTTAGCATTTAAATTGTAAAATATAGTCTTCAAAGAATATCAAAAGACAATTCTGGATTTCACGTGAAAATCTAGTGCTTTAAATAAATACCAAAATTGTGTGTAATTAAAGTACTAAACAATTCAACAAAATTAAATTAAATTGGTTTGCGGATCATTACTGAATGGAACGGTTTAGAATTATCAAGATAATACTATAAAGAGACAACACAAAATGCATAATTATACTTCTATTAAATTTAATAATCTTAATATATATATATATATATA